>SMGT01010103.1:25547-46010 GCA_004794575.1 Lanistes nyassanus
CCACCCCGTTAAAGTGATCGCCGGGTACACCTCAAACACGTCATCGGTGGCTAGCGTTTTGAAGAGGGGGTCTGTGACGTACATGCCTTCCTGTAAACATAAAGACAAACATAAGCATAACGTAAACAGAAGCATCACAACAAATAAAATCAAACGATGTTACATTTGCCTGTTTTCTAGTTTCTGTTGTTGTCGCTAAATGTCCGATAAGCATAACCTTCTGCGAACTGTGACCCACATGCCCACCTGTGAACAAACAATTCGTAAGCAGAAAATATCAAGAACCGTTGCATGTTGTTAACCGCCCTCTCGCCACATGTTTGACGGTCTGCAATATGCGCTTTACAGATAAACGCCTTTTTCTACCGTTAGAACCTCGAAACAGAGGTGCACGTGATACCAATATATTTATATAGACCAATGATTTCAAACTGGACCAACGGTTCGTTACCGTGGCATCTTTCTGCAGGTAGTACCAGTTGTAAGCTTGTTGACTGGAGTCATCGTCTCCAGAGATGTAGCCCAGGTAAAAATCGCCAGCATCCGCATTTATTTTTAGAACTTCCGGTAAGGCGACCTAAGGACAGAGATCCGAAATTGTTCCGATATATATTTTGATGATAAACACAACATCTATCCCCAACTCCTGCAGACAACTGAACTGAAGAGGGCAACCATCTCCTCCTACAGTGTAACACCTCCGTGTCAGCTGCTGCGGTGATGTCATGTATGTGCCTGCATCATCACGACAGATTTCGCTTCATTTATTCTAAGCTCAGGTGAACCCTTCGACACGACAAAGTGTACAGTATGATCCCTGCTGATTATAATCTGCTCCAGCAAGCGTCATACAGGAACCACTCTAGCGATACACACACTTTTCCAATAAGCTCCGCCCCCATGCTGCTGCTGTTATTGTTGATGATGATGATGATGATGATGATGATGATGATGATGATGATGATGATGATGATGATGACGATGACGACGACGACGACGATGATGATGATGATGATGATGATGATGATGATGATGATGATGATGATGATGATGATGATGATGATGATGATGATGATGATGTGGCGCTTAATGTGTCAACGCACACTGGCCGCTGCGTCCTCTGCATTATTGAACCCTCTATAGTCTGAGTAAACCTTTTGCTTCTTTTCTTGAGGAGTTAATTGCATGCAGGGCCGTCATGCATGACTGTCTCACAACTTGCTACTCTCGTCATGCATGGCTGCCTCACAGCTTGCTACTCTCGTCATGCATGGCTGCCTTACAATTAGCTACTTTCGTCATGCATGGCTGCCTTACAACTTGCTACTCTCATCATGCATGGCTGCCTCACAGCTTGCTACTCTCGTCATGCATGGCTGCCTTACAATTAGCTACTTTCGTCATGCATGGCTGCCTTACAACTTGCTACTCTCGTCATGCATGGCTGCCTCACAGCTTGCTAATTTCGTCATGCGCCTGACTAGCACAGCTCAACCATTGGTCATTCTACTGACGCAGTGATCCAGCCACATGGGTGTGTTGGCCTGGCAGGTGATGGGTACAGACGCCAACACTCGGACAGTCGTGGGGGGCCGTGCTCTTCCAACAGCCTCCACCACCACCAGGTGACCCCTGACCCCGCGCCTGCTGTTGTATGCCGTGGAGAAGGTCAGATGGGTCAAACGACCAGACGGCAACTTATGTTCCAAGTCCATCCTCAGGCGCCACTGCATGCCTGTTATATTGTTGTAACGATTTTGTACCCTGTTCATTCATTCATTCATTCATTCATTCATTCATTCATTCATTCATTCATTCATTCATTCATTCATTCATTCATTCATTCATTCATTCATTCATTCCATTGAAGGACAAGCAGCAGTGGAGAGAATAAGGTAAACTTAAATAGTTTAAAGTACGAACTTCAGATTTCAAAGAACGTTTGTTATATATATATATATAATACGCTAAGCTCCACCTGTCTTTTTATGAAATAAATAAACAAACAGCACGAAAATAAGAAACCTTCGATACATTAAAAAAGAAACCCACATACCTATAGTCGTGTTAAGTGTATAAACAATGTTTGAGAGCATATTTTTAAAAAAATTGCACAAACCTTGAGGTAGTGCGTGTGTCTATATATATATATTGCGCTAGTGTAGTTACGTCATTACCTGAAATGTTTCTAAGTACTGAGTTCAGGTGGAATTAGGTTGCTACGTCTCTGTGGTCCGTTTTCACTATTCTCTCACCTGCAGACTCAACCCTCGTTTCTCCAACTACAGATCGACGCGTCATTGCTGGCTAACATACCTGTAACACTGGTAGGGCTGATTGCCTGCGCACCGCTCATGAATATACTCTTTGGGTTCGTGAGGAAAGGCCATTGTCAGGCAAGTCTTTCCGCTCTGAATATAAGTGTCGCGACTTACTCCACACGTGTGGGTAATGCACGCTGTGAGGGACACAAATATTTCTGTCAATAGCGCACCCTGCCATGAACGCACGAACTTGTGTCAATAGTGCACATAAAAGTAAAAACACGTTGTCTCAATAATGTACTCCGCCATGAAATACAGACAATAATGTGAGTAAATGTAAAGAACACTTCTTATAATCCATGTTGTCAAATACGCCAAAAGTTTTGCAAATCAACTACGAGAGTATTTTAGTTTTATGTTGCTGCATTACAGGCAAACGGGTTAATCTCGAGTGCTGCCAAATACTGCACACTGTGTGCATTTTCCTGCTGAAAAGAATGTCCACATTCGCACGTGATTGGATATTGTTTGGTTCCAAAAATTACCTACGTGTAAACAGTGTGCGTAGTCAAACATCATAGACTACAATCAGTTTGCTAAGAAAATGCGGCAGCGTAATATCCCTATAAAGGGGAAGTTTGTTTCGCGTTACCTCATGGTACTGGATGGTGGTTTTTCGAGAGTTTTTCTGACACGATATTTCACTAAGCATACGCCCATGGCTTTTTCTGTATGTAAATGTACACAAATCAATAGCTGCAAATCAATCATTACATGATTTTGACATTTCCAGCTTAACCACACAAGACAGATCTTTTAAGGTACTCAATCACACGCACACACAGCCTCTAACACAAACACGTGGTCGCGTGTGCACGTGCAGTGAAATGTGCGCAATGAACGATGCAGTGTGTGCGCGCGAGGCTTACACTGTGCGGATATACCAGCGACATCCCCAAGAGGTGACAGAAGTGTGAGGAGGACTGAGTAAAGTGTCAGGAACAGTCTGGACATCCTCTGTTGACAGCTGCTGACGAGAACACGCGTAGGTTAGGTCACGTCCTTGAGTTAGGTCATTGTCTATTAGTCCAGTCCGCCCTTTCCACCCACCCATCCACCTATCCACCCACCCGCCCACCTACCTACCTACCTGCCCACCTATAAACCTACCAAACTAGTTTTCTAGCTTTCATTCCGTCATTGCCAGTCTGTGATGTATCAACATCATAAACACAAAACTTTTAAGCATTTAAGCTATGCCTTACAGAAAAGATTTCAACACACGGTTTTAAGTAAAGATTTTTTTAAAAAATTCTCCTTGCCATACATTTAGAAGAATTATAAGGCTAGGCATTACCTGGAAGACAGCAAAGCTGAGGTCATTGGTTGGACTTGTCTGTTTTCCCCGAGTCTGTGGATTGTTAGTTTCATTTATTGATCAAGTTAAAACATTACACAAGGCAACAGGAAAAACAAAAGCACTTTTAGTTGCGCTCGCGAATACTACTACCGCGAGACATCCCTCAAATGTCTCCAGGCGGCTTAAGCACATCCACACGCATTTGAAGTACTGCAGAACACACGACACATCCTTGTAGACACATACGTTCTCTAAATCAATTATTGTGTACTGTGTTATTCTCTTCTGTTTCATTCTGAGTACATTGCAACATTGTAGCTTACATCAAATGCTAATATCACTTTGCTGTCGTTATTATATCTGGGTTGCAACTTTCAAGAGACCCGAATGTTTTCCTTGTGTCTAATCAACAAGGTTAGAAAACAATTAAGAGAGAACGCACCCTGACATGGCCGATGGCGAAGAGATTCAAAACTCAAGAGTTCAAGACCATAAGGGTGTCCTGGGGACAGGCAAAGCCGACAGCACAAGACAGACAATAATGGAATGTTGCAATGCAGACCCTTTGTGCTCTGACCGGAGTATACAGAACATATAATCACTGACATCAATCAAAAAAGTTTGCTCACGTGAGTTCAGTTTGTTTCCAGCGGCGCTTGGCGAGCAGTTGGCCATAAAGTGAAATGTAATGATGTTGTGTAACACTGTCTTTTCTTTCCGACTCCCAGTTCTTAAATGACGAAATTTTACGTTGTGCTGTTACGTCAAAGTGCTGTTACGCCAAAGTTACGTTAGTTTGTCGTCAGCTAGTCTGACGTTACTGCTCGATGGGAAGGATACATTCAACTTCCGACAGTCTAATGTTACGAATCTGTGTAAGCTAGGACTATAGATGTAAGGTGTAAGCGTGTGGTCGGTTGGCCTGTTCGCCTAGCAGTATAAGCGTGACTCCAGGGGTGGCTTGCACGAGCGTTTGTAGCTGCTCTTCCGGTCATAAGGGTTGTCGTAAGGCTCATTCGCCCTGTGTATTTGTGCTGTTACGTCAAAGTGCTGTTACGTCAAAGTATATTAATTTGTCCACAGACCTTACATATACAGATACTTCACTCGGGCGAGTCTAGTCTGCCCAGTTGCGTACGATAACTCTTCACCGGGAAGAGTTATCCAGCATGACTAGGGTTTATGGAGCGAAACTCGAGCTCTAGTACAGTATCGGCTTCCAGATTTAAAAGAATACATTCTTCGGCATTTTGTTCAGGAGCTAATTGTACAAACAGAAGAAGCCAACCAGAACGCAAAGGAAAGACGTTTAAAGTTATACTATAGTAAATGTAAAACAAGGGAACTGTACCAAGCTAGTAAAGGGAAAAAGACGAAGACAATCTACATGTTTCGGGGCACTACCCCTTCATCAGGACGACACAAAAACGACGAAAAACTGAAAAGGAAAAAGACTTATCTGTAGTAGATGTGGCGCGTTGGCTGCAAGGCAGGGGTAATGGCCCGAAACATGTAGATTGTCTTCGTCTTTGTCCCTTTTCTAGCTTGGTACAGTTCCCTTGTTTTACATTTAATTTGGGCTTATCCTCCAAGCAACAGTCACTTGTTTTTCTTTTATACTATAGTGTTTATCTCTGAACTCCATTTGCCAATTAACTTTATTAATTTTCTCCATAAAGATGCAGACGCTGGGTTTTCAACGCCAGGAGAAAAGACCTAGAGAATCTGTCAGCGGCTGAAATTCGATCTAAGGGGTGCAAGCTTTGCATAGACCGTTTTGAAAGCAGCTAGTGGACCAACAGTGAAAGAAAACGTTTAAACTGGAATGCTGTGCCATCTCTATTCTCAGTTCCCAATCCCCCCAAAAGAATAGATTGCAAAAGACCAAATCAAATGTGAATGAAAAGCGATTCAGACATGCTTCTGAAGGAAGTTCTGAACCAAGGGAAAAAAGACAGCAAAAGAATAATGAAACAGGTATAACTAAATTTCCCATATCCATTTAAGCAGTTAGGATATGTAAACATATAAGAGGCCAAACATTGACACATCTTTTTAAAAACCATTTTCGCGCCAGTCGGTTCATTATTTCCAGTATATTGTCAGTTCTCTAGTGTGAACTAATAAAATAATAACAATAAAAATCTTCATATTGAGAGATGACAATGTAATCTTTTAAAAGTGACCGTAATAACTTTATTATTGGTTGTTTCCTAATAAAATATGGCACTGTGTATATTAAAAATATGTAATTGATGAATGAATAAATGATTTATAGAAAGCAGTAAAATTTAAACATCCAAGGTTTTTGCTGTACTGCTATATATATTTTTTTAAACAGAACTACTTAAGGTTAGGCACATGCAGGAAACTTGCAAAAAATCATACCACCAGCCTTGCTTATAGCAGTGGAAGAGAAACAACAGCTAGCAAAAATGGATACTTCAGTAGGTACCATGAACACAATACTTCAATGTGTTGTTTTCAGATAGGTCAATCAAATATTCACTGAAGAGTTGGTTTGATGTGTTAGCAGATTTGTTTTAATGTCTGGAGTCACAGACTAAGGTATTGACCCATTGTTTGCTTTGCATTTGCAGACAAGTGAAAACAAAAATTTATTTGCCATTACTAATCACTCTGAGGGGTGTGTTACAATAATTCACACCAAGTTTTCAAATAGTTTAATATAAACTGTTACACCATACCAGTATGTCTATTTGTCTTGATGTCTGCAAATATTTACAGTAAGGTAGGTAGCATCAGATTTTTAAAAATACATTTTAGGCTGTTGTAAATTATCCCATGTTATTCTTCCCATACACAAGCTCATGCAGTGTGCTAGATCTGATGGTATGGGAAAAAAGTCTGTTAAAATAATACATTTCAATAGGATTATGTGTTTTTACAGTAGTTGGAGAATTTGCTACACAGTTCATTTATCTGCTTGTCTGAAATAAGACAGTTATACAATGGAACTAACAGGAAATGTAAAATGCTAAGGAAGCATGTAAATGAGTATTTAGTGTGTGTGTGTGAATTTTTTTCTGAATGACTTCTTGGTGTGTGCATAAACAAAACAGGTGACTGCATTCAGGACACAACAAACAACTAACAAGCAGCAAATAAGAAAATACTGTGAATCAGAATGACTGTCATGCCTCTGTATGGCACGTACTACTGTATATGTAGCTTTCATTATACCACACTTCCCACCACAAGCAGAACAGAATTAATAAATCTCCCAAGAGATTTCTTTTTGCTCTTGACGGGTCGTCTGCTCTGCTCGTTCTCACGACCACCGTCAAGAGTGACATATGCGTAGGTGGAACTATCACTGTATTACTAACATTAATTAATATGATCTCTTAATCATATGGCCGAGCCCCCACCACCTACAGTCTCCCATAAAGAACAACAAAAGACTGTAATACAGTGAACACAAAATAGAGAAGAATGTATTGTTGATAGAAACAGCGAGTATTTACAATCAAGACAATATATGTTACAACTCGTTTCAACTCTAGGGGTCCCGCAATTTCCTTCTGTTTGAGCTAGGTCTACTATAACATCTACTACCACCCTACATCACCCGCCTCGCCATTAAACATAATGACAAAACCACGTACCTTAATCCCGCCTTTGCATACGAGAAAAAATAATGACCACGTGATACACAACACTCACAGAACACAACACTCGTTCCCGAATGCTTCTTACAGTCCGCACGACAGTCTGTACGCTGGAGCGCTCCTTCCTTGGATATGTTCACCAGTAGATACCCTGAAGCCCCCCATGGACTGCCACCTTGGTGTGGTGGGCGGGCTTGAGTGTCTCAATAACCCCGAGAGCTATGCTGGCTGGAGCTTCATGCTCCTGGTAGGGCCACCCATGCCAGACAGGTCGGAGGATAGAGACCAGACGAAGCGCACTCCCTGGTCCTCCAGGTTGGGGGTTGGGCTGTGGGCCAACGACCCATTCCCGTAAAAAAGAACTTGTTACAGAAACCACAACGACACAACCAGAAAGCAATTTGGCTGGCGATGATTTCTCTCCAGCAGAGCTTATGACGCGAGCTGGTGAAAGCCTTAGGGAAGCCAGTGCGCCGATAAATCTTCTGTCAGCCAAGACCAAAACAAAGATCTGAACATGGAACGTCCGCACCCTCTATGAAAGCGGTAAAACAGCACAAGTAACCAAGGAGATGGACCGCTACAACATCACCATACTAGGATTATGTGAAACAAGGTGGACAGGAAACGGACAACAACGACTGGCGAGCGGAGAAACCATCATCTACTCTGGCCCACAAGAACAGCACATGTATGGAGTTGGACTGCTTATGACAGCAGAGGCAGCCAAGGCACTGATGGAGTGGGAGCCAATCTCAGAGAGAATCCTGTCAGCTAGGTTCAAGTCCAAAGGAAGAAACGTTACCATCATTCAGTGTTATGCACCTACTAACACTGCGAAAGAAGAAGAGAAAGAAGAGTTTTACAGTGCATTGCAGGCAGCTGTTGATAAGATACATAGAAGGGACTTAAAGATCCTCATGGGTGACCTAAATTCCAAAGTTGGGAAGGACAACACCGAAAAAGAACTATTCATGGGAAAACATGGAGTGGGAGGGAAAAATGAAAATGGACTTTGAACTTTTTATTGTAAAGCTTTTAGCCCTGGAGGGGGCCTTTTAGCTTTGATAGTAACAGAAATACATACAACAAAATCCATATCAAATACAAATAACAAACTGAAACAGCACTATAACAGGTGAACATTTACAACTTAAAGGTGCAATAATAAGTGAAAAGAGAGATAATAATACCAATAAATTTACACAAATTTGTCAGGGTCTTTTTTGATTTGCTATTCATAAGGTGATATAATTTGTGTGGCTGGCGTGTAAAGTAATCTGAAATGAGCTTTTTGCGGTTGTGTAGTATAACTGGGTGACCGCAAGAAAACAAATAATGGGATTCATCCCCAATTTCATTTAGGGGACATAAATGACATATTCTTTCATCTCTGGGGGTATCATTATATCTCAGTTGTTGTACAGGTAATTTATGTGAGCTTGTTCTAAATTTCAGGAGTCTACTTTTTAGAAAGGGAGACAAAAATAGCAGGTACTTTTCAAAATGAAAGTTATCTTTAAAAACTCGGTATGTACTACATAAGCTACTACCACACATATCTTGGTTCCATATCTGTACAAACTGATCTTTCATACGCTGTGTTACTAAGCTCTTAAATTCTTTTAGGGTGTAACTGCAACCAAATTTCCATACATAGGATAGCCCGAGTTTATCTAGAGAAGAATAAACAAAATCAAGCCATGGTAACTTGTACTCGTTATTATATAAGGCCGTACACAACCTAAGCATAAGTGCTGACATTTTACAGGAACCAAAACTGTTTTCCGTACATAATTTATACTAGAAGCAAAGTAGCCTGCACTTTGCGAAAATGGAAACTGGGAATACACCCAGTTCACCACGAACCATACATGTTGGGGTACTAGTTTTCACGCGTAACAACAGTTTTAAAAAACGAATTTGAACTTTATCACACATCTCCAAACATTCAAACGCCCAACATTCACAGCCGTAGAGTAAAACGGGTTTTACACACTTATCAAAAAGATCCAACTGAAGATCCTGTCACGTGTTGGGGTCTGGTGGGTCAAGGAGATTGCACCATAGATTCCAGGTGTGATCCGTCCTCGACTCTCAGGCCCTAATTAAGGTCTAGTATCCCCTTGTTCAAGCCGCCATCTGGCCGCTCACGTCATCACCAGCCCAGGTTCGGTCCCTGTTCACACTTATGATCGGGGCCCTCGCCCTAGAAGCAAGGGGCAAGGTGTTACTTACCCTGGGGCTGCTGGGGTGGGATTAGTGAAGGTGTCAGGCTGACCAGGTGTGCTTTAGTTTGTTCAGGGGAAGATTACGTAGCTGGAGGAATCCAGTGACGCGTAGTATCGAGCATCAAGGGCTTTGATGTAGCGATGGGTGTAAATGACCAGGAAGGGGAGGGGGTAGTTGTGTCCACACTAGGTGTCCACTTAGGGGCGTGTTCTACTAGTTGACACGGGGTGTGGCTTCTGCTGTCTCTGGCCTGATTGGTTGATACATGTAACCGCCTTGTTGACCACGTGCGTGTGGATGAAAGAATCTACGGACGAAAGTTGAAGATAAAAGGACTGGTTTAGACAGTCGAATTATCTTCTGCCCAAAACATCCTGCGAGGGGGCATCTCCCGCCCAAAACATCCTGTGGGAGGACGTCTTTCACCCAAGTATCCTGTGAGAGGACATCTTCAGCGAAATCTACAGTGAGGGCTTTGTTAGCCTGAACTCCTGTGAAGAAGAGCTGTTGTGGTGAGACGTGTCTTGTGGTACAAGTCTGCTGAAGGCTGAAGGATTCAGCTGCAGAATTGAGGCGTCTCGTTGTACTAGACGTGTGGAAGTCTAGCAGCGACAGCACGTGGCTTGAGTAGACCAGTTGCATAGCGCAAGGGACTCTGCGAAGGTGTGTGATCCTTCCAGACTGGCGTGAGACTCTAGCTGCACGTGTTCCTCTGCTGTGGGAACCTCAACGCTGACCGGGCGGGAGAGGACTGCGGAACGTAAAGGAGGGAGATCGAAGACCGCGGATAAGACAACCGTCTGAAGCAGGGGGCGAAGGTCCAGCCTTACAAGGAGGCTGCCTGAAACCGACCTCTTTGGGTGAGCTCAAGGGGCTGTGTGTCAGCCTTTGGAAAACGTCATATCCTCTGTGACGTGTGTGATCGTCGGCATCGAAGTCTGCTGTTACGTGGAGGTGTTCAAGAGGTCTTCAGGATATCTTCTGGTGAATATATCCAAGGAAGGAGCGCTCCAACGTACAGACTGTCGTGCGGACTGTAAGAAGGATTCGGGAACGAGTGTTGTGTTCTGTGAGTGTTGTGTATCACGTGGTCATTCTTTTTCTCGTATGCAAAGGCGAGATTGAGGTACGTGGTTTTGTCATTATGTTTAATGGCGAGGCGGGTGATGTAGGTTGGTATTAGATGTTATAGTAGACCTAGCTCAAACAGAGGGAAATTGCGGGACCCCTAGAGTTGAAACGAGTTGTAACACATTGTCTTGATTGTAAATACTCGCTGTTTTATATCAACAATACATTCTTCTATTTTGTGTTCACTGTATTACAGTCTTTTGTTATTCTTTATGGGAGACTGTAGGTGGTGGGGGCTCGGCCATATGATTAAGAAATCATATTACTTAATGTTAGTAATACAGTGATAGTTCCACCTACGCACATGTCACACTCTTGACGGTGGTCGTGAGAGCGAGCAGAGCAGACGACCCGTCAAGAGCAAAAAGAAATCTCCCAAGTTGTTACATCTACTTTTTTACATTTCTTAATAAGGGCGAACAAGGCCTTATTTGCCGAAATGCACTGCACTTTGATGGCTTTCTGGAACCTATTGTTATAGTTGAAAATTGTCCCCAGGTATTTATATTCCCAGACAACCTCAACAGCAGCTCCATCAAAAAGGAAACGAGGGACTTTTCTAACCTTTCCACGTGAGAATATCATGGTTTTAGTTTTGTTGAGAACTCTTCACGGACTTCTGTGCTTTCAACGAGCTTGTCATTGGAGGCACCGTCTACCCGCACAAGAGCATCCACAAGAAGACCTGGACCCTGATGGAAAGACAGAGAACTACATCGACCACATCACCATTGGTCGAAAGTGGAGGAGGAGTCTACTAGACGTCAGGGTGAAGCGAGGGGCGGATGCTGCGTCAGACCACCACCTAGTGCAGGCGACACTGAGGCTGAAGCTGAAGGCACACAGGGACCAGGCACAGAGGCCAGCATTCAAATACCATGTGCAGAGCCTGAAAGATGCCAAGAAAGCTACAGAATACCAGTGCAGCTTGAAGAACCGCTTTGAGGCACTATCAGAGCTGGAGAAAGAGACGGTGGAAGACCACTGGCTGGAGCTGAAGAAAGTCTGGAGGGACACCTGCCAAGAAGTCCTGGGGAAAAAGAACAGAAAGCACAAGGAATGGTTGACACCGGGTACATGGGATCTTGTGACTGAAAGAAAAGAACTCTAAAACAGAAGATGAATAATTGTCTAAATCATCAGGAGAAGATGGATCTCCAAGCACAGTACTGAGAGACAAATCTGATGGTGAAAAAGAGCTGTAGAGCGGACAAGAGGAAATTCATCCACGACTTACAGAGGAGGCAGAAACAGCAGTTGGGAAACGGGACATGAAGCGATTGTATGAGATCACCAGAACTCTCGCAGGCAAGAACACACAGCCATCATGTGCAACAAAGGACGAGGAAGGCCGCGCCATCACCAACGAAGGCCAAGAACGAATGAGATGGGTCAAGCACTTTGCAGAAGTCCTCAACAGGCCACCTCCAGAGCAGCCTCCACTCATCCCACCAACAGACAGCCTTTTGGACAGCAACACCAACCCACCCAGCAGAGCTGAGATCATCACAGCAGTAAAAGAAATTAAGGCTGGGAAAGCAGCAGGTCCAGATGGTATCCCACCTGAAGCCCTAAAAGCGGACGTTATAACAACCACGAACATGCTATACCCTCTGCTTCAGAAAGTCTGGGAGCAAGAAAGCGTGCCAAAAGAGTGGAGGAAAAGGAATCTGGTGAAACTTCCCAAGAAAGGCGACCTCTCCAACTGCAACAGCTGGCGAGGCATCATGCTCCTATCTGTACCTAGCAAGGTACTCACACGAATCATGCTGCTGAGACTGAGGGAGGCTCTAGACAAATGACTGCGAGATGAGCAAGCAGGCTTCAGGCAGGACAAATCTTGCACAGACCACATTGCAACATTGCGGATCATCATAGAACAGTCACTGGAATGGCAGTCTCCACTTTACACAATCTTTGTAGACTTTGAGAAGGTCTTTGACAGTGTAGATAGAGAGGTTGTCTGGAAACTAATGGCACATTATGGGATACCACCAAAGTTCATCTCCATTATCAAACAACTTTACAACAACTCCACATGCCAGGTTGTGAATAAAGGAAAAATGACAGAGCCTTTTGAAGTGCGGACGGGGTTGAGACAGGGCTGCATGTTGTCACCACCCATCTTCCTGCTGGTACTATGTTGCTAGAGCTCCACAACAAAGGCAAAGTGTGCTGGGCTTCGGACGTTCACAGAACGTTTTATACATATGGATTTGGATTTGTGTGGGGAAACCAAGTTGCAGATAATGTGAATGGTTTCTTGGGAGATTTAAACAAAGAGTTATCGATTGCCATAAACAAGAATGGCTATCGCACATTTCAAATAGTGCAAGAAAAGCAGGAGTTTTGGGGTTTGGAGAGAGAAAGGACGGCTGGGCTGGTCAGAGAGAGAGAGTGTGTGATGTTATGTATGAGGTATTTAATAAAAACTGAGAATGACTGAACACGTGCTGGGCGTGAGAATGAGTGAGCAGAGTTCAAAAAAGGGTGAGCGGTGGTGGAGAGAAAAGCAGGAGTTTTTGGCTTTGGAGAGAGAAAGGACGGCTGGGCTGGTCAGAGAGAGAGAGAGAGTTGCTGGTAGCTTGGGAAAAAGAGATAAAAGTTCGCGGGAATGTGTCCTGTGAAAGAAACGGAAAACGGAGACTTGCTACCTTTGTCATTGTGTGGAGAGAAAGGCTGAGTCTGGAGTTTGGAGTTCGGAGTTGGAGCAGCCAGGCGGAGGAAGATAACCTAAAAAGTGGGGAAGCGCCCCCCCCCCCCCCCGTAACAACTACGGAGGAAGGGAACCTGAAGTGGACAAGCGCCACCCATTTGAAATGTACGATAGCCATTCTTGCTTATGGTAATCGATAAGTCGTTGTTTAAATCTCCCAGTTTTTAAGTCGTCGTTACTTTTGGAACCCTATCTAAAGTGCATCAAAAACAAGGTGCTAAGAGATATTCTGGCGAGATTTCGAATGGGCATTTCAGCTCTTAAAACCAATACAAACACGTACAAAATAGTTCCAACACAAGAGTTACACTGTCCTTTATGCAAGACAGAAGTGGACGAAGAATTCATTTCCTTTTTAGTTGCGACCATTTAAACGATCTGAGATCGAGATCTTCCGTGCAAATATACCTTACATCCATCACATTCTACCTTGTCTCGTCTGTTTCAAGATCCTCGTAGCTCTATCAATTTAGCCAGATACCTTTACCACAGTTTTAAGCGCCGAAATGAAGTGAATGGGATTGAAATGCCAGATAACTGTCCACACTAGAACTTTCGTAGATGCAAATGCTTACTACAGTCATCATATCATTTGCCTCTAAGTATGAAATTACTGGCTAATACTGTGTGTCATGCTCGTCTCCCATTGTAAAACCCATGTGGCCAGAGACAATAAAGTTTTTCGTTTCGTTACGTGGGGCCTACGTGACTGGTACCACAGGCATTTAGGACATTTCGAGTGATGACATCCTATAAACGAACACTTGGTAAGGACAAGAGCACAGGCCAGCTGCGAGACAGACGAAAAGAGGGGCGAGCAGTCAACGTTTCGCGGCATTAGCCTATCCTCAGAACAGATACATTAGCCTATCCTCAGAACAGATACATTAGCCTATCCTCAGAACAGATACAAGACAACACGGCAACAAAGATACAGGAAACACTTACACAAGCAAAATAACAAGAGTGAAGACAAACGGACGGAGGGACGGAGGGACGGAGGGACGGACAATAACAATTTAAGGTACTGCTTCATGCACAGACGTGCAGACGGTGGGTCACTTTGATGAGCCCGTGAGCAGGTTTCTTAAGACAGTGACTGTGACAGGTGAGCACACTAACACAGACAGCTGATTGAAGAACTGCACCGGATTATATTTTCTGATTATTCTATATGATAATAAAAAGATAAACCTTGTTCTAAATGTTAGTTTGTAAAAAATGGCTGTTGTCACGTGACCTTAGGGTCGAAAGGAAGTGGGGGTGTATGAGACCCCCTCTTTTCTGTGGCCCAGCAGGACGGTGCCCGTCTCCTCTCCCTCAGTACCTCGCCTTCCCCGACCCATGGGTCAGGCACCCATTCTCCCATTCGCAACTGGTTGACCTAGGTCAAGCGCGCTGTGACGCACGGGTATCGAATCCTCTGGACCGGAGGCCGGCAGAAATGTTTTCCCCAATAGAGTTCCGCCCAAGCCCGGACGTACAGTGCGCTGCGCATGCACGTCGGTTGCTAACCACAACAACAGATAATTATAGGTCATGCCCAGACCTCTACACGGCGTCACTTTTGTAGTTACAGCGAAGAGGGGAGTCCGTAGTGATCGACAACTGAGTGTTAAAGACGCTGGGTTTCACGGTTATGTCGCAGGTTCGAAACCCTTATTAGCTTACGGTGTTTGGCGGGGAGGGGGGGAGGAGCATGGTTAGGGATAGGTTAAGGTATGGCAGGGTTTCTGTTTTCATGTTTAAGCTCAAGCCTTTGACTTTGTGCTAAACTGGATGAAAGGTGGTCTGCGCATGCGTACCCGGGCCAGAACTAAATTATGAAAAAGAGTTTCGCCACCCGCCATCCGCTTGCAGCGGTAAAAAGATAATGAAAACAGTAACAACGCAGTAACAATACACAAAGTACCTTGAAGTACATGCGTTTACTGTTAGGGCTTCATGCAATAAGCAGTTGTTCCGTTCAAAACTACAGATGCTGACAAAAGACACCACGAACCCTAAAGATCTCGGCGTCCTTTAATCTTAGGGTTTGATCACAACACAGGATAACAATATTTTCGTAACAATATTTATGCATTCTTCATTAATGCGTAAACAACGCTCAAAGTGTCTTAATTTGAAAATGATGAAAGTTAGGAAAGAAGAGAATGTTTCTCAATTAGTAAACAACAACAACAACAAAAGAATATCTTTGAAACACTGTAACAAATTCTAACTTTAAGAAAATTGGGTCTGTAATCAGTTCTCCCACGGGGTATGATTGTGGATGTAATGCCAGTATCACATGCCACAGTTTTTTTTCTGGTCCGAGATATCCTTGGACCTTGACTTAGAACTTGTTCGCTGCTAAAAATAATTTTCTGTGAGGCTATTCGTACCTGATACAGAATTAGCACTGTGCAAAGAAAAAGAGTCACCTGGATGTTGAAAAAGATCTGCTGTTACGAATGTCGTGCACAAACTCACTTCAAGGCTAATCACGGTGTTGGTGGGGGTGGTTGGAGTCAGTCAAAAGAGTCTGGTGATTCCATCAGCTTGGTCAGGCAGCAGGCCTTGGCTGGAGTCAGTCAAAAGAGTCTCGTGATTCCATCAGTTTGGTCAGGTAGCAGGCCTTGGCTGCAGGCGCGGGGAAGGTGGGTCGTTTGCGTCGGCGCACCTTGTGTGCGGTAGGGGTGAGGCCGACGAGCAGGTACAGCTGACCTTTGACATACTGCAGCACGTGCTTCTCGTCGGCGTTGAGGCGCACGAAGACGCGGGTTACAGCGAAGGCCTCCGCGATGATGGTGATGAAGAAGAAGACGGTGATGATGGAGAAGAAGAGGGCAAAGAGGAAGAAGAAAAGGGGGCCGAGCACTGGGCTGGCTTCCTGCATCCCATAATAGTCCGTGTTCCCCAGGGGGAAGGCGAGTAGCGTCACGAGCGCGTGGCCCAGGGACCGGTAGGCGTACAAGGAGGAGGTGAGGACGGGCAGCGCCAGGCTGGCGAAGGCCATCAGCAGGACCAGCGCCAGCAGCGTCAGGCTCCACAGGGTCGCCTTCGCCTGGCCCATCGTCTCCGTCAGCACCCGGAAGTGGCGGCTGAAGCGCAGAAGCTTGAAGGCCTTGAGAATGACCAGGGCCAGTATGGCGGACTTGACCCCCTGCGAGACTTGCTCCACCACGCGCACAGACGCGAAGCTCGCGTGGCGGTCGTTCTGGGTCATGCGCAGCGCGGACACGAAGGCCTGCACCAGCAGCGCGCGCTGCACTTGCAGGGACATGGCCGCCAACCCCATCAGCAGTACGGCGGCTTCCAACCAGCCCCAGATGCTGGACAGGTAGGCACGCCGTCCGATACGGAGCATGGTTCGGATCTCGAAGTAGGCGTACAGGATCAGCATCACCACGAAGCTGATCTGTGATGACATCCAGTCAGCAGTCAGTCAGCAGTCGGACAGCAGTCAGTCAGCAGTCAGTCAGCAGTCGGTCACCAGTCGGACACCAGTCGGTAGTCAGACACCAGTCAGTCAGCAGTCAACCAGTACTAAGCGACTCTTCAGCTACGGATACAGTTAAACATCTTTCACACTATGCTACTACAGTTTATCATGCACTAGTCTGATTGTCTGCAACAAGAACTTGCCTTGACTTCAGCTGACAGTGGATCTATGGTTTGTCTTCAGTTTTTTTTACATGTTAAAGCGAAGGTTTTTTTTAACCGCTGCTAAGTCACAGAAGAGGACCAGACACAATATGAACCCTTTGTTTCAGCTGATTCAGTTAAACCTCGTAACTCCAATTTACAAGGATAATGAACATCGCCATCCAATCAGAAACGCGTTTCAAATCGCTAGATTTCCCAAAGAAGATAGCCACGATCCACGAACAGATACTTCCTAAGTTAAGCAGTTGTACAAAGAAAGTACTGACTGCACTAACTTACAGATCTCCACCCATACGGGGGAACATCTATAAAGTACTCCAAAGCGTTTGACATATCATACGCATGCAAATTTGTCAATACATATTACACATGGTAAAGTAATATTCTCTTTGTACATATTACGCCTGATCGTCTTCTTTTTTGTTTTGTACACATTACACATCCTACAGTAATCTTCTCTTTGTACACATTTCAAATCCTACAATAATCTTCTCATTGTACCCATTTTACATCCTACAGTAATCTTCTCTTTCTACATATTACACATCCTACAGTAATCTTCTTTTTGTACATATTACACATCCTACAGTCATCTCCCCTCATAGAGATTAGACATTCGACGGCAACATCTTCTCTTTGTACATGTTAAAGTCGTCTTCTCTATTTGAATGTATGCACGTTTTGGGATAGTGGTCTGTGGTTTTTGAAAGATTACTGAGTGTATTTGATCAAGTGAAAAGTAAACGTCTCTGGTTTGTGAACAAAAATGAAGCCTGACTAAAATGTAGCCTGACTAAAATGTACCCTTACTAAAATGTAGCCTGACTAAAATGTACCCTGACTAAAATGTAGCCTGACTAAAATGTACCCTGACTAAAATGCAGCCTGACTAAAAGGAACAGTTTGTCTTCATTGGCCTTAAACTTCTTCCACTTCCGTGAAGTCTCACCTCGAAAGCCATCAGTAGCTGTCCATTTGTGGTGTTGTAGTAGTAGAGTTTGGTGGTGTGCAGGGCCAGTTGTGACCACACCCGCCCCTCTGGGCTGACCTCCCATAGCAGCGTGACCTCCGTGGCGAGGTCAGTGTTCGCACAGTACAAGGTGAAGGTCACGGTTACTGCTCTTGTGTTTGAATCCAGCCATTTGGCAGTGCGCAGGTCATGCAGTTTGTCTTGGGCGAACTGTTATCACAAACATCATCTCACTACACTACACTACACTACACTACACTACACTACACTACACTACACTACACTACACTACACTACACTACACTACACTCCGTGAGGATTGCAAAAGTATAATTCTGGACACCTCTTACCACATTACTATAACGTGTATTAGAGTGAGGCAGATTATGAATTATAACTTCCTCATTTTGCAGGTTCATAGTATCTGTCTGCCTGCCTTCCTGTCTGTCCGTCTGCCTCCCTGCCTTCCTGTCTGTCTGTCTGCCTTCCTGTCTGCATGCCTGCCTGTCTGTCTGTCTGCCTTCCTGTCTGCCTGTCTGTCTGCCTGCCTGCCTGTCTGCCTTCCTGTCTGTCTGCCTGTCTTCCCGCCTGTCTGCCTGCCTGTCTGACTGTCTGTCTGCCTGCCTGCCAACAAGATGCTTACCTCCACCCGACGAGGTAAATCCACGACATATCCACCAGCGGGGTAGGAGGCAAACACCCCCATGACGGACGTTTCAAACGCCGTGTCCTTCTGTCGGTAGTGCCAGGGGTAAGGGTCATGGGTGTCTGTCTTCACGCCGGAAGAGGTGTCCACTTCCGCCCAGGACTCCACGAAATGGCGCGTGTCTGTCAGCTGGTGTGTGAAGTACGGGTAGCAGGACCGGGTCACACGAAAATAGCGGGCGCGCGCATCAGTGGCAGCACCTTGGCACGAGTCTGCAAGAAAACGTCTAGTGCCATGTGTAAAGGCAGCGGCACGCGATTGGTTATACAATCCGAATGGCCGAGGTCTGTTGTTCAGCTAGTTACTGGTTGTGTTTGATGTCACGTGATTCGACTGTCCATGTCAAACTGAACGTGTGTCGCAGCCTTATGTTTGTGCTATTTTAATTTCTTAGGGAATTTTGTATGTGTGCTATTTTAATTTGTTGGAGAATTTTTTGTGTGTGCTATTTTCAAAAAATTATTGCGATTTTTCTCAAATGGGTTTTTTTAACGTACGCAATTCGCCTTACTGAGACATTGCTAATAGACATACCGGTGAAAATACTTTCAGGTGAGTGCTAAACACAGCTTCACGCACTGCAAAGCAGGTGGTGGATGTGTTCTGATCAGGACCTAACCAAGTTTCTGACAACCGTGTGTGGAATGTCTGAAAGTTACCTGTCCCGAGGTTTTGGCGAACCTGTCGGATTCGCGGGCGGCCCAAGAGGTAGGACTCGCGGTTGATGGAAGCATTGTCGGCTGTGTTCATCAGCGACGGCACAATTGTCCTGTCCAGGTAGCGCCATATGTCTTCCCTGGTCTTCACCTGTCCGCCCCCTCCCCCGACACACAAACCATACGCACACACGCACGCAAGCACACACACACACACGCACGCACGCACACACACACACACACGCAGATGGACACACACACGCGCGCGCGCGCACAGCTACCAGTGCAGAAAGCCGTTCCGGTATGCAAATGTTTTTTTTTCGTGCAAGTTCCAAGTACGCATGCGCAGACCACCTTTCATCCGGCTTAGCGCAACAAAAAAAACAGGCTTGAGCTTATACATGAAAACAGAAGTCCTACCTAATACCACGTCCTCGCCCTAATTAAGTTAACCGTAACCCGAACGTATACATGAATACAGAAGTTCTGCCTAATACCACGCTCTAACCCTAATCCTACCACAATCCCCCCCAAAAAAATTGTAAGCTGATGCGGGTTTCGAACTTTCGACAATGTAACTATAAGAAGTGACTAGAGTGTCTAGAGGTCACGGTGTATAGAGATCATCTGTTGTTGTGGTTAGTAACCGGGATGCGCATGCGCTACGCCTTGGTAGGTCCGCACATGTGCGCCTGGAACGCATGGAACTCGCGTGGGGAAAACATTTCACTTCCGCTAAGCAGTTCGGCATTTCAACGCCATACCGGTGTTTTATACCGGCCGTACAGGCAAGCAAGGTTTCTTCGAAGCAAAAATTTCGCTGAGTATGCATTTTTAACGCCGTTCACACCTGCGGGCATGCTTGTGACTGTTTAGGAGACAGTGTGTGAGAGAGAGATAGAGAGTGAGAGAGAGAAAGAGAGAAAGAAAGAGAGAGCCCGAGCGAGCGAGTGAAAGACAGAGAGAGAACGCATATCGAAATCGACACGGAATACACAAATAAATATTTTCGGCAAGTTAATAAAAATTGATCAAAACATCACTCGATGCTGTTCAGGTTGGTGTTCGTGGTTGGAGTGTTCAGGTTGGTGTTTGTGGTTGGAGTATCCAGGCTGGTGTTCGTGATTGGAGTGTCCAGGATGGTGTTC
>SMGT01010104.1:1645-29367 GCA_004794575.1 Lanistes nyassanus
CGTACTTGGCTAACCCCATTGCTGTCATCCGCTGTCCCTGACTTTTGGACCAGGGAGGTTGCTTGACTACCTCTTCCCCAGTACGTATTGTTCTCTGGGAGAGCACGAAATTTTCTTCCCTGAACTAAGTGAACTACCCTCTAGTTCAAACTGCGTGAACAATGCTATTTTTAAACGTCAGGTCTCAATTTCGTTACAGAGGGAAAGAAGGAAGGGAGGCAGAAAGGAAGGAAGGATCGCTAAAAGAGAAAAGATTCGTCGATGGAAGCTCGCTTCCTTGCATGGTGCACATTTGTGTTACTGAAGGCGGAACTGTCCTGAAATTACTGCTTATCTGGTTGTCGTAAATTTTCCACAAGGTTCACATTTTTGTTCCAATAATTAGACACAGAAACCTATGTGTGGATAGATTAAAAAATGTTATTAACAAAAGATTCGAGTTTTGCATTTTCAGTTTATTGTAAATTAATGTGCCACATCCACCCGTAATACCCGTAATACAGTGCTGAAAGTTGTGTCGTTCTCTGAAACTAGTCAGTCCTTTGGTGAAAACTATGTCTAGGAAAGACGACTCCCTGTTTAACAAATTATCCGACATGATGACAGATTTTCTTTCACTCTCCTTTCTTGACAGTGGTAGTGAACACCTGTGCACGTGGGGGCCGTCCTCCAGAACCTATCCCATGCACCACTCGTAGCTATCGCATTACTCAATAGAACAGTGTATCGTGGAATGTGGTCAGGTCACACTCACTTCCTCTCACCACGCACTGGACACAGAAAATGAGTCTAGCAATCTTGAAAACAACAACAGACAATAAGGAAGTAAGAGACTAAGGTTTTACCGCGGTTACCTCGGCAGGGGCACTCTAGATGGGAGCCAGAAATGATGTCCACAGACAGCTGCAGGTCTGTAATCCCCATGTCTGTGTCAATGAGCGCCCTTTTTTCTCTAACGTTTTTAAGACCATGCCTGGCAGGCTGTGCTTTTTTTAACTGAGCCTGTGACTGACTGTGCACTCCCCTCCATCCCACCCCCACCTTTGATCTCCCTCACCCAGCCTCTCTACCATCCTTCCCCTCTGCTGTTTGGCGGCCCTACGATTTTATCTCGTCTGTTGATCTCTAAACCTGCGTTTCAAATATGAAAGAATAAAATTGTTGCAGCGCACATATGAAACGCACATACGCATGCATGCATAATGCGTGATCACAAAGGCGTGCGCATACCTATATACACACGAATGACTCATACAAAGCTACACGAAGAGAGAAAGGGTTTCTAATTCAATTCGACAACACTCACACCTCGCAACACTCGATGGTCAGATGATAAATGTTTATTGAACGATTCTAAAGGTCAAATGTTCAGAACAGAAACTCCATCATGCACAAGTTTATTAATGCTTCCATCACGGATTCGAAAGAAAATAATTGCTTCTTACATTTTTCTGTAATAAGGAAATAGCCAAATCAAGTTTTTTTCTTTAATGGTAGAGTTTGCCGTTTGTTTGTTTTTTTGACTTTTTGTTGTTGTTGTTTTTTTCTTTTCTCGTCAAAGAACTATGTCTGAATCTCTTTCAACTGCAGCATAACAGAATGATTTTGTAACGATAGAAAACGCAGACCAAGGATTTTTACCTAACGTGAATCCCAAAGGCAAAAAAAAAAAGAAGAGTGACCTTAAATGTCAGAATATACAACCTTTATCAACTGAATCTCAATGTGACTTGTTAACCTTCTGCAAAACAACTGTTATGGTGAAGACATCCCCAACCATCTTCAGACTTATCCAACGAAAATCGACGTGCATCTGTACTCCACGCCAGTCTCCGTGTCGGTGTGGCGGACACACCGTTGGAATGACGCGCAGCACTGGTTGTCAAACAGGAAGAGGCCGGACACCTGGGGGTCACACACCTGGTTCTGCTCCACGCACTGTGACCGGACAGACAGAGAGACGGGAACTGAATGAAGAAACTTTTCCACGATTCTTTTAATTTTTGTTTTCCGTTTTGATTCCAACAGATGTTAAAACACCGCAGTATCGTAACACATTTGATTATTTTTCAAAACCAAAAGATAATAAGAAACAAAGAAAATGTGTTCAATTGTTGCGGGTTCTACATTCACGGTTGTAAACAAACTACCACCACCTCTGCTACTACTACACACTAACATGAGAACACACGTGCTCCCACACACGCATGCACACACACTAACACCAACATGCACAAAGCGCACACACGCACACACACACACACGACAGGTGAGCAAAAGGGAAACTCTATAGATGATGATAACATTTATTGAAATCTTTCCGCACAGAAAAAAAGCCTCAGAATCTCCACATTCATTGGTATGGTCATCTACAGTGGCTGATGATTCTTGTGTTCATTTTGAGTGTTTGTAGCTAGGCGTGCACGGGTCTTGCTGCGTTGATATTTTCGCTTCTATCCTCTCAAGATGGAGATACACATGTACTGAGCGACATCTCCAGTAGATGGACGATAAAGACAGCGCTGGTAACTGGCACAACAGTCCTGAGCTGTAGAAAGCTGGGGATCGCATACCCCGCCCTCCTCCACGCACTTGTGTCGACAGACGAACGGATATGAATAATCTGATGGTCTTTGATAGTTTTCCCCAGCGGCAGGCAAACTGTTTTCTGCCCCTCTACTGCCTTACTCCCTCCCTTCTCAATCACTGTCGCTCATCCTCGATCCCACATAACCTTTACCCCCCCCCCCACTCCTCCATCTCTCTCTCTCTCTCTCCTCCGAATCCCCTATCCTTTCTACACCCATCGACCCCCTTACGTCTAGAAATATCCTTTATACATAAAAGCTCACCGCGCTGTTTATGAAACATCAACACCCGTGCATTACAGAATAGCACAGTACACACAACGATGCATATGCAGGCACGCACAAACATTTGCAAGTTCCCTGAAAAGCACGGTACTCACTTTCGGTTCTTCTGCTGGAGCCGCTGCAGACACGAGCAGCATGGAGACCGCGAACATCAGCCAGTAAAGCGCCATTGTGGCTCAGGCTCAGTCTGTCAAACACATCCTTCATGTTATTATCACGTCACAGCTTTCTTTTATGGTTAGTTGTTATATCTTGCTATTTCTTGGATGAAGTTTTTGACATTTTAAAGAAATATAATGCCGCTTTTGATCCCGCTGAGTCTATGGCAATAAAACATCAATCTTAACGAAAAGACAGTTCTTGAATAATGATACAGTATTTTGCTGCAATTGCCTTTCTTATATTTTTGTGTAAATCCTTGCACACTCTAACAACTGAGTGACTCCCGCTGCTTTCATATTACCACCTGTGGTTTTCTCCCAAGAGCCCTCCGAGCGTCTACAACTTGGGGGAAATGTCTGTTTACACAGGGGGCGGGGGGGGAGGGTGAGCGGGCCAGCCTGCGTGTAACTGGCGTCCACACTTACGTGCATATATAGTACCGCTCAGCCGCTCATTCTCAGTCACGCCCTATGCTCGAAAGAGATCTGTATAGAGACGACCTGTTATATTCAAACAGACATCAAATTTCGTGGCGCATTTGGATGAACCAGATGGCCGAGTGGGTAGAGAGCTGGCCTTCGAACACGAAAGCGCCGGGTCAATACCCGTGGGTCCCACCACAATTCCCCCAGTTCACCCAGCTGGGGGGTGCCTGACTCGTGGGTAACGGAGAACAAGGCAGCGAGGGGAGGGATGGGTACTGCCCTCATGACGCTGGCCCACAGAAAAGTGGGGGTTTCATACACCCTCACTCGCCTACTGCACAACCTAAAACAGGTCACGGGAAAACCTCTACCTTCGGATATGGATCAGTCAAACTTCAACGTTTAACATTTTTATTTATTTATTCTTATTATATAGCGCAGTCCCTCAATACGGGGCTCGGCTCGTGAACCATGTGTTCTGTTGACAGATGACCAAAAACAAATATGGACAATGGAGTTACTGGGTCAGCTGACCTGAAGAACGCGTTTAAGCGGATGTTTACATGACCTCTGAGACTGCGTGTTTGAACACATGTTCGTTCGTTCTTGCGTTCGTTCGTGATCTTTGTCTTACTTCACGAATAAATAATGAACGCTGTACATATCCAGATAGACTGATGGACGGACAAACAGACAGGCTGGTCTTCCTTCTGCCACCTGTTCCTTTTACAAGGATTAGTACCTGCAATCGAACGATTTCGAAGTTAAAATAGGAATATTGAGGCATTATATAAAAAAAAACTTTCCTGACATTAACTCACCTTCAAAAATGCCTTTATGCCGTTCAAGAAACAGGAGAAAAGGATACTCTGAGAACAGATCAAGCTGTTTTCTCAATATGCCGCTCCTTCAGATAAGTATATATAGACAGCAAGTCGATCAGGTGTGTGCTACGTTCAGACAAGTCCTGGAGATGGTGGGAGGGGGGTCTGTCCTGTGGTACGCAGTTGAACGGAAATGTAAATTTTCGTTGGCTGATAGCCGCGCTTGTTTAGCGAAATATTTCAACGCGCTGACACAAATTAGGCGCACATTCGTCCCTCGCAACCAGCGATTTTCGCATTTACTTGAGCTACACACCTTTCCTATTTGCACAAAATCAGTTTTTCTTAATTCGACCAATGGTCAGCGATATCAACGACGACAATGACTGAAGAACATCTCGCGTATTGCGAGAGTCCTCGGTACCTGCTTTGTTGGTATGTGACCTCAAGCCGGAGGCAGGCACCAAACATCTAGTGAAAAAGCAGCCGTCTCCGAAATATTATGAGAACGAATGTTTGCCCTACATTAAAATATTTCTTAATTTGGAGAATGTCTTGTCGAAAACAAATCAAGGGAACTTATAATTTAAAATCAGTTGTCATAACAATGACGTACGTCTGGTTGAGTGGTAGGGTTATTGCAATTTTGAAGATTATAACATTTTAAAGAACTAGATGCACAACATGTTCTAAAGAAAGGGATGGCAGATCTTTTTGAGGATCTGCCAAGTTCCTTTCTTTCGGCCCTCTCTTTGCTACGTGTCTGGGTACGGTAAGCTCCCTTGGGCACAGGCGTCTGCATACGGCTATGTGTGAGCGCTGCCAGTATCTTTGTTGGAGTTATATTTTAAAGAACTGCTCAGTGAGTATTGCTCCGCAATTATATGATTGCTCTTCCCAAAGGCTACATTACATTGCGAGAAAAAAGCGAACTGAATAAGCTCAATTTTTCACGTCATTACATGAGTGGCTTGAGTAATGACTCCTGCAGTGGACTTGGATCAGAACTGGTTGCCGAAAACGTCCTGGAGCTGAAATCTTTAAAGGGAAGTAATTCCAGTTCCATCCCAATGACCATGGAAGCAATAATATCCCTTGTTTCCCTTTCATTCTGCTTTAACGGACCCATTTTCATACATTATCTCTCCGACTCTCACGTGGGTATCACGCTGTCCCTTGATCTGTCTACACACGACTAAATTTTTGACAGCCTGTCGTGTATGACCTTTGTTCACAGTTCACGGAGCCAGTACGCATCCTTGACACACACTGATTAGAGGCAGACTGGACGTAGGCATGTGTTAAGGGGCCGTCTCAAAAGAAATGCCGACGTCGGCCCGACGAAGTGACACTGCATAGCATTATCCGTTTCTGGAATGTGAAGACTAGCTTTACGTCCTTCCAGAGTGTGAATGGGCATGTAGCAACATTTCACTAAATGTGCCTCAATTTCACTCCCTTTATGGCAAGACAATAAACCAGCCTTTGACGCGGTCCCCTCCATCGATTCCCTGCGAATCATCTAGTCGGTGTGTCGAGTGTATCGTGTCATTACCTCACTGATGAGCAGATGTGCCGAGAGGTCACTGTAAACAGCTGGCCTGCCTTCAAGCGACATCATGGCTACCGTGCTGGAACAGCTCAAAGAACACACTGTCGTCGTCGCAGACACGGGCGACTTTGAAGGTACGACCACTTCGCTGCCATGTCAGGTCAGATTGCTGCATGCAGCTTAGAAAGTCGCTAGCAAATTTGCAGCAGCAGCAGCAGTACAGCATTATATATATATATCTACAGATCACGCGACATGGAGGCACAGACTGTCGTTGCATCATTTGTCATCTCAAAGTAACAGTTCGATCTGTAACGGTATATATAATCTGCGCTCAGTAAAATCAGAAAGCAGCTAGACTCTATATCGCAATGCAGCATAATTTCGGAAAAGACGGCAATTTTTAAAAAATCGGTAGTGTCCCTATAAATCTTCCACGTCTTTGGTGAAGATCAACAGACTGAAAGCAAATCACACGCACGACAGAAAACATCATGCATGTGCGGACTGCATGGACTATATATCAGTGACATAAACATAACAATCGCTTATATATTTGTCTGCTTGCCTTTCTGCCTGTCTATTATATACGTTATATGTATATAACTATGCATATATTGCATTGTCTTTCAAAGTCAAAGCTATGGCCAGCTTCAGTTCCTATAGTTTGCTCATATACAGATACACGTCTTTGGTTTGATCAAGGAGATTTTCCAGACGTCCCTTAAAATCCATTGTGATTCTGAAATCAGTTTGAACAAGGTCGCAAACTGGTGGTGCGATGGATGGGTGGATGGCTGGATGCACCTAGGGCTATTATTATAACATTTACAATTACTATCAGACCTTCGACGCTCATTTGTGTGATGAAGCGGGTTCACTTCGCAACTTTCCTCTCTCTCTCTCTCTCCTTCAAACAAAGCCAGGTTTTGTTCGTTCCACGCCCTCTGCGTACTTTATTTAGGGCCGCCACTGCTGCTGCCGCCCTACATGCTCCGCCACCCCACGGTTTACTGGCACTTTACTGTTTTGCTACATCTTTTCCCTCGTCCTCCTCCTGCTTCACCCTACTTCGGGACTCTGCTTTGTCCGGCCCGCACCCCGCTTTTACCGGGTGGGAGCGAGCCACAACGGAGCCATTGCCAGCTACGGCAGAAGCTGGCGGGTGGAAGTGAGGTGGATACCTCATTTTGTGTTTCTTACACATACAACATTTAGAATAAAAAGTGAAAGAATATACCTACAAGGACATGAAAATATACAGTGACTAGAGTGCGCTTTGCTCTTCCTGTTAGTGTTAAGGAAAGTTAAGTAGAGTGAGAAGGAAATAAAGATAATTGCGTTAAAAGATAGTTTGACTAGCTAATGTGAATAGATAAAGATAAGAAATATGTCTACAAACTAACCTAATCTATTAAGACGTTGAGCGAGTTTAGTATCTACCGAAAGAGTATATCGAGTAGAATCCGAATATGTTGTTAGTATCTGCAACTATCCTAGAAGGATATAGAGACGTTTAAAGAGAGTGAGGCTAGCACAGCACGCTGTAAGATGACACAGCGCGTCACAGTCACGTGTCGCTAGCAGTACTCGACCCATACCGCCCCCGGCGCACGCTGTGGCTGTGAGCGTGATGGCCAAAACCGTCTCCGTGATGGCTGCCCCCATCACATTTGTATCATTGTTTAGAGCATACCTGAGCGGTAAGGCCTACCCCACCGCTAGCCGACTGGCCTCACCAAGAGGGAGAAATTACGCCTGTGTACATGTTATATCTCAATCCCGAGTCCGTCACACAGTACAGTCGCTATAGAAGGTCGGCCTGTCTCGGTGGCAAGAAGCAAATGCGCGTGATGTAACACGTGCAATTCCAATCTCTATATTATATTATATAATTCCAAATTTCAAAACTGTGCAGTTATTGTATTACAGGCATGACAGTCACTCTGTACCATGTTTCAGTTATGAAATCGATAAAATAAGCTTTCTATAGCGATGACATGCGCGGGGCATGGTTATATCAGTATATGAAGTTCATGTAGAATACAGAATTATAAATGCAAAGCTACACCATGCATTCTATGGCTACAGAATGGCATTAGACAGGTGGTTTTATGTGGCTCTAGTGGGAAAGTATATATATATAGCTCGAGACTAACGGCCCCGATGCTATGCAAATTATCCTTCTGTCGCCTGATCTTCGAGTGCACAAAGATGTGTGGCTAATGCACGCGTTCCAGCATCCAATATATATATATATATGCATGCGCACATGCACATCCAAAACGCACACCCATGGCTGCTGTTGACCAAAATGATGAGTTGAGACTGCATTGGCATTATGCTTGTATGTGTGACGTGTGTTTGTGCAAGGTACGTATAAAGTGTATGGAGAAAGATTAGATTCAAACGTCCGAATAGGGGCCTAAACATATATATTTACGGACTAATTTGCCTGTCGAACGAGAGAAGGTCGATCCAGTCTTATCTTAATAGTATTTTTAATTCTTTATGTTAGCCAAGTGAAGTTTCGCCGTTGATACTTCATACTTATCACATAATGCACGACTGGGCGACCTTCCAACCTCAAGTATATATATATATATGCGCATTGATATTTTGTAAAACCCAGTGTTTTTGTTGACGCAGTTGCGTTTCAGGAAAAAGCAACTTGTCTTATACACTGCTGTTACAAACTACAGTGTATTCCCCACAACTCTTTCGGTTCTTGTCCACAGTCACATGAGTGTGATATAGAATCAAGGCCTGATGCTACATCAAACAACTCGATCACTCCCCCTGCAGGCCTTACGTGTTACCTCTGCCGTACCTCCCACGGAATGTTTCCCCAAGGTCTAGTAGCAACGCGCATGCCCAAACTACACCGGATGTAGACGTCTAAAAGCTAGATTGCACGCTTACTGCTTGAGAGGTTTCTTCGCGAATATCTGCCGAAAATGTCCGATGCAAAGAAGAAGGCATTATCAGTGCTCGATCAGCTGAAAGATGTGACCACTGTTGTTGCTGACACTGGAGATTTTGAAGGTTTGCTTTTTTGGTTTCCGCGTTAAAACCAGAAAAATCTGAAGTCGATAGCGGGTCATCGTCTGCTCGGTAGCGCAGAGCCAGTATAATACTCATACTGACTACATACTCTACTTCTGTTGTTCTTCTGTATTATGCGTGGGGTGTGGGTGGCTGTTGTTCGCAGTATGGGATTTTCTCATATAGTTAAAACTGAAACATTTCTTGGTTTTCAAGTATCTCTGTGCGTTGTCTATGTATGATACTTATGTTGTTTTGTTGGTATCTACGTTAATTGTTCGTTGTTTCAGTTTTTTTTAATGATCGTCGCGTCTTGGCAACTGAACAATTCGTCGCAAATTTTGTGCTTTCTCATTCTGGTCTAGGTCAGACTGTTGGAAAAGTTCACTGTGTGCGCTGACTGCTGTAGTTCTGTGTGTGTGGGGGCGGGGGGGCCTGGGAGTGGGGTGCGCAGTGGGGATGCATCATTGTTGCGGCATTGAAAATTTGAATTGTGTCATCCAATAATTATTTGCCCCATGGTTTTTAGTTGTTTATTGCAGATATGCAACAGTCTAAACTTCTTCCCTCTACTTCGTATTAGTAGATCCTTTGACAGTTGCTTTGTTGTTCACCACACCCGTACTGTGACTCAGCAGATTTTTCCTGGCATGTGCATGAGAACCCTGTCACAGTGCGAGATGAACTATTGTAATTTAAACTATAAAAATAAAATGCATGCAACCATGTCAGTTCAACTTTCCATTTTGAATTGTAATTTATAACCATGTACAATGGTGGCAGTATTATAATACATGTACAATTACAAATCTTTTTTGTTCTAATTCACTGGTCAGTTTCTAAAGCACGTACCCTGCCCTTGCCAGCTGGGGAAAGGGAGGAAGGAAGAGGAATGTTATTGTTACCTTTCTTGTCCCATCAGAAGAGGAATGTTATTGTTACCTTTTTTGTCCCATCAGAAGAGGAATGTTATTGTTACTTTTCTTTTCCATAAGAATGATGGGCAGAAGTACAAAAGAAAATGAGCAGAGGCAGGTTTGAGCATATAGGTTTAAGAACTTGAAGCTAGAAATAGAATCCACCAATCATGAATATTTTTACATTAATCAGCAATGATCTGTGCACCTGTCACACATTGGCTTTCTGGGTTCCTTCTCAACACAATGCTTGTTGCTGCATTATCCTCACCACATGTACCCAGATTAGATTTTGACTCCATGTTATTCTTCATGAGGTGGAGTTTTGCACATCTCTAAAACTACTGCTTTTGTCAAATCTGTATCACTGAGATTGTGCCCATATCAGGATCAGCCAGTTCACCTCAGCTCTTTGAATATGAATTTGTTGTTGAAGGCGATTGGTCTAGGCCTCTTAAGATTACAGCAAAATGTTCATCTCTCACATTTCCTTACTGTTGGAAATCTGTAAATAGACTGATGTTACCTTTTTGTCTTGCACAGTAGGAGTTATACTGAAAGATTTGAACAGATAGAATCTTGTTCTTATCTGTATTTGCCCAAGAGATGAGGATTGCTTGGTTGAATCTCTATCTAAACAGATAATAACAAGATCATAGCATACAGTTCACCATGTTTAAAATAAAATCTTTTTTCTGACAGCTATGAAAAAATACAAACCTACAGATGCCACAACAAATCCGTCACTCATCTTTGCTGCATCCAGCATGCCAGCTTACCAGAGTCTGATTGACCAGGCAGTTGAGTGGGCCAAAGAAGAGGGAGGGTAAGGTTTCTGCTGCAGCACTTGTTTTCTCAAGTCTGCCTTATCTGCCCTACCATCACTTATAACATTCTCCTGTTTCTTTTGTTATCTCAGCCTTAGCGTTGTCTGTGTCAACTGTGTGTGTGTGTGTGTGATCATAACAAACTGGAAAGAGTTATGAATGATACAGTGATGACAAATTGAAATAAAGATTATTGAGTGTTTGTAAGTATGTGTAGCTCTTTTCATAGACATAAACTACAACTCATCTAATATTTTTCTGCTAGTACCGAGGAGGAACAGTTATCCAATGCCATGGATAAAGTCTGTATCAATTTTGGGAAAAAGATTCTGGGAATTATTCCTGGGAGAGTGTCCACAGAGGTAGATGCACGGTAAGTTTCACAGAAGTGGCATTGCATTATTGCTGTTAAATACTTCCTACTATTATATGCATATTTGCATGTTGTATCTCTTTTTTTTTAACTCTTTGCACTTGGTGCTATTGTGAATGTGATACAAGTTCATGACTCTGCTGGCAGGTTTAGATGGTTTTTATAAAAAAAATTATTAACAGTGAGCTCCCCCTTCCTAAAAACCAAAACAAATAAGGAATAAATAAAAATAAGGACACAGTGACGAGTTTTCACAAACAGAACAAGAGAAACCCAAAAGATTTGCTAAAAGACATGCAGCCAATAAATACCTAAACTAGTGTGACCCAATTTCTATGCAGACCTCGTGGTAACTCACATGGGCGATGAAGTGCAAGAATGAGAAAAAAGGACAAAGATCAAGGACAAAAAATGTAGGAAGAAATAAACAGCAGAAACAAAAAGAAGAGGGGAAGAACTCCGGGCCCCTGCAAACACAACGCAAGATTCCACACTGCAAACTTCACCTAACCACTCAATCATATCTTTCTTGACTGCACAATTTCATGACTGAGAATCTAAACTGCAAACGATTACTTCTGTTATCATTTACACAATGCTGATCTTTAATAATTTTTATGAAACAGAAATTTATTAATCACAAAAAGGAATCAGTAAGCATTTTCCCAATTTCCTCATGGATTTGCAAAATCCCATCTGCTTCCGAACACAGCATGTACAATGCAACGCACAGTAGAACTATTTTCCCATTACTATCACTTACACCATAGCGATTTTCCATTGAACAAAGTAATATACTTGCCTGCACAAACAGGACCACGCAGATTGCAATCAAAATGCAGCCGTCTTAATTCCAAGATGATCTGTCCACGTGAAAATCAGAGTCCGCGACTTGGAATCTTGACTGGAAACACTTCTGTTCACAATTATCAGGAGACCTGACATGCTTTCCATGATCTTTTTGCAAATTCTGCAGATTTGCAGAATTCACTACCCTAGAGATTCACTCCATACTAGTCAGAATCAATTTCTGGTGATGCAACTTCATGCGCATATTTTCTCTGTCATGCAAGGGAGAGTGTTCTAACGAACACTGGTCTCCAAACAATTTCCAGTGATAAGTTAAAAATGGAACTAAGCGAAGCTAAATTATACGATAGATGACGCAGACATCTGACAGTTTGGGGGCATTACCCTTTCATCAGAACAACACAAACAGATAGAGACAAAGAAAGATGAAGGCAAGGACAAAAAACGGGCACAGCTGGGTGAAGCAGAGAGAGGTAGATAGTCTGACATGCATTCAGCCAATCAGTTCTCCACGGTCCTCTGCGGCCGTGACCAATCGCATGGTGGGTAGCAGGGGGAGGAGAAGAAGGGAGTGGAGTAGGTGGAGGTTAGTTACAGAGTGGAGTTGGTTACTGAAGGAAAATAAAGATGCAGGTAAAAAGGAGAGGGATAGGTGAACAGAGGATTACAAAAATCGTAAAAGCAAGTGGTTTAAGGAGGTAACATTCGCTCCCTGCAGGCACATCCAGAAATTTTTAGTGGTGTAAACCCGTGGAAAGTGTGTTAATTTAACAACAGTTTTCATGGGGTTGTACATTTGCATTTATATATAAACTATAATTTTCAGTTTGTTTATTGGTGAAATTCTGTAATTCAAATACTTGGATGCCTCAACACCTGACATTTTGTGTTCAGGGAAACACAGTCATTATGCCTTGCTTCTGCATCACAAGCCTACAACATTTCTTGATCTCTCTGACAGTCTCAATTTGAAGTCTCTTTTTGAAGAATAAGGACCACATTGTCATCAGTCATGATGCACACCATCTTAGGTCATCTCTAACACTCCAGATATAATATCCTTTCGAATTCCTGCTGCTATTGGAAAAATACGACTTCACTGTTTAGATCTTTAAAAAAATTCAATTTAGAGACCTCTGATATGTCCCGTCCACCTCAGAAAGGCCAAACGTGTGCTTCCCTTTGACTATTTAAACTGAAAAGTATTTTTGTTTGTTTCTTTGTCTGTTTGGGTTTGTATGGCATTAATCCGTTACTAATTTGCAATTACACATGACAGATTGTCATTTGACAAGGAAGGAATGATTGAAAAGGCCAAAAGACTGATTGAGCTGTACAAAGCAGAGGGCATCAAGAAAGACCGCATTCTTATCAAGCTATCATCTACCTGGGAAGGAATCCAAGCAGCAAGGTGACTTTCTTTATGAGGGTTGTTGTGTATGCTAAGATCCCTCCAGCAGAAATGTCTGCTGCTTACAGAGTTGCTGCATGATTATAGTATAATGACTGCAGGTAGGTAGCTGGCTTCAAAAACTTGCTTTGAGCATGCTGTTCCTTTTTCTTCAGTGGAAATGAATCCTTTTCAGCTTAAATTGTTTTTACAGATAGAGTTTATTTTCATCATCTTCATCATCTTTATCATCACCTCCATCAGCATTATCATCATCAACGTTATCATCCTCCTCCTCATCCTCATCATCATCATCATCATCATGGCCATTATTGTTATTTCTAATGTAGTTTCACTATTTCTGATGCAGAGAGCTTGAGTCCAAGTATGGGATCCATTGCAACATGACACTACTGTTCAATTTTTATCAGGTAGAGAATTTATTTTTATTTTTATGTTAGGAACTATTTATTCATCTCTTGGTAAACGGAGAGAACAAATACAGTTTATTCAGTAAGGTGGGCATAGGGGAGGCCATGCCATATGCATGTTTGTGCCACACTGTCAGCTTGACATGTTTTGTATTTGCTAGCAAGTATGAAATTAATAAAATCAGTGACTGCAGCATGAAGTAAAACATAAGGTGACGCTTAAATACTAAAACAGACATCAGTGTTCAGGGGCATTGCCCATGAATCAGGACACAATACAGAACAGTTAAATAGGAAAATGGGAAAGACCTCCAGACAGCAAATTTCCACCTGTTGCTTTGTTAGGCATAGTAACCATAATGTTTTACTGTAATCTGTTTATCAATACAAGTTTGAAGTCTTTTGCTTTTGGTGCTTTTACAGTGTTAGGTAAAGGCTGTCTTGCCTCTTGTTCAACTGTCAATGCAAATTTGAAATATGTTACTTTTAATATTTATATAATATTAGGGAAAAGCTTCCTTGCCTGTAGTCCCACCAGTCTGCATGTTTTAAAGGGATAAGAGTGGATTTAACAGTAAGCAAGGGTGAACATTTGATTTAAACGGGTGATTCTACATAAATAATATCTTCTTTTTTTTTGCCACCTTCCATATGACATAACATGTTGTGCATAGAGCTTATTTCTCCATAGGCCGTGGCATGTGCAGAAGCAGGTGTTACACTTATCTCACCATTTGTGGGCCGCATTCTTGACTGGTTTGTAAAGAATACAGACAAGAAGTCCTTCGAACCATTAGAAGATCCAGGTAATATAATTGTATGAGTTAAGAAAAAGGCATTTGTCTTTTTTGTTTATGAGATTGTGTCAGACCTATCTTATTTACAGAAGTTACAGGAAAAAAATGTGCACGGCTCCATTCATGCTGTGCACCTAAGCTCCAGTTGGTTGCTGTGTCGTAGTACTTGTTAATGAGTAACAATATGGTAGTTTTAAAACTGGCAACTTTGTGTGCCCTGTCACGTCGGACTGATGAGAGATCCTGGCTGTAAAGAAATGCTGAAGTGTGACTTGCTGAAGAATCTGCTCTCACAAAGCAGTAATTTTATGTGCTATACCAGGGAACAATGGTTTACCCAAAATCAGTAGGTCTGCTCTAGACTTTATCAGCACCACTGAAAGACTAACAGCTACTGAACTTTAAAAAAGAGGACTATCCCCTTGAGATTTCTTGTGTTCTGGAATATATATCAACAGTCTTGGCTTTTCTTTGTCAAGAGAGTAATTCCTCTTGTTATCTCCAAGTGGCCATGATGTTGATATTTTTTTTTAATAAATATTCTATCTTCAGGTGAGTGTTTTAGAAGGTAACAAATGAGTGTAAAGGAGAAACAAAACATTGTTTAATCTCATCAAAAATCTTCTCTTTTTCCTGAAAGTATTTTTTAAGCACTTACACAAGGCTTTGTTTGTTGCATGTTTCCTTGGAATCCAACTAAAAGGCGTGCGCAGTGTCACCCAGATCTATAACTATTACAAAAAGTTTGGCTACAAAACAGTTGTTATGGGTGCGTCATTCCGGAACACTGGGCAGATTAAAGGTCTTGCTGGCTGTGACCTGCTGACCATTTCGTAAGTAACCTGTTTCTGTCTGACACCATAGAAACCTTTTTTTTTTATGCTTCTGAAAATTTATTTCTTGTACTTGTGTGATGGACGCAGCCATCACGGAGACGGTTTCGCCACCACCCGCTCACAGCGGGCGGTATCAGATTACAGGCTGGATACCGCCAGCGTCACGTGACTGACGTGCGGCGGCATTTTTAAACGTGCTGTGCTAGCTTCACTCTCTTTAAACGCTTCTATACTCTTTTAGAATAACTACACACATTAACAACTAACATCTTCGTATTCTACTCGATATGCTCTTTCTTTAGATAGTAAACTTAACAACCATCTTTATAGATTAGGTTAGTTTGTAGGCTAATTTCCTATCTGTATCTATTCAAATTAGCTAGCTTAACTGCATTTGAGCGTAATTATCTCTATTTCCTCCTCAGTCTACTAAACTGTCCTTTACACTAACAGGAAGAGCGAAGCGCACTCTATTCATCACGTATTCCCATGTTCTTGTGTATATATTCTTCATTTTTTTATCTATACTTTTGTGCGGGCAACAAACACAAAATGTGCTGCCCGCGTTAATTTCACCCGCTAGCTCGGGCTGTTGCTGGCAATGCTTTCATTGTGGCCCGCCCCCATTCATTGTCGCTCTATAAAAGGGAGGAGTGAGCCCTGGCCGACGGACAGTGTTGGGCAGCAACTCAATAAAGTATGGAGAACGAGCTGTAACAAAGGCCTGCCCCTCTGTTGGAAGAAAGAGAGAGAGAGAGAGAAAGTTTGCGAAGCGAACCCGCTTCATCACACTTGCATTTTTTTAAAAGCATTTCCCCCTAGTAAATATATTTCAAATTAAGTAAATGGTTGCCCTATTCCCCAGAGCAACAGAGTATAGAGGGAAGGAAAGTAAAATTTGTGGCTGTTGTATTGGTTTATGGTTAATTATCAGGATAAAACTATATTTTGGGATAGCATGAAACAAAGCAAAACAAGTCTTGCCAGTTCTAGCCAGTTTCTGCAGACTGAAGGGATTCAACAAAGTAGATGACCAGTTCTGCAAACTGAAATAGGGAGTTCAGCTTTATATTAGCAAGTGGTTCCTTATTAACTTCAGGACCTTTGCCCACAGGAACTAGAGATGATGCAGACATGAGAGATCTTACAGTGCCTTCTCATTTTTTGCAGACCCTCTCTCTTGGAGCAGCTGTCTGAGTCCACAGATACTCTGGAAGTACAGCTGGACAAGGATAAGGGTTGGTAGCGGTCTTTCTGCCTGTTAGCTGAATCTCATGAAATGGCTGCCAGTCTTTCATGGTAGTTATATGAAGTTAGGTGAAAAACCCAGACAACATAAACTTTATTTACACATCATTTTAAACAATTTCAAGGAATAAGAAGTTCCTTACCAAAATGATGCCATAAATTTAACTTGTGAGTTTGCTGTTTAAAAATACAACTGAAGTGTGGTGAGCAAAACGGCGTAGAAGTCATCTGGTGGCATAGTTCAACCAATAACACGTTACAGCATAAAATAGTTGATAGAGTCCATTACACAATTCATTTATTTTACAACCACTAGTTCTGGAGTTTAGGTTTTTTCCCTGACCAGCTTAACATATATTTCATGCTTTTATTTTAATTTACAAAGATTGCCTTCTGGGAATTGGTTCTCAGATTTTCACCAGTAATATCCTTTGAATCAGTGATCAGTCAAAAATTCAGCCATTTGCATGTTAAAGGGAGAAAACTGTGGTTAGAATCAGCTGGTTGAAAGTGGTTTCTTTACTGAAACCATTAAACTTTTTGTACAATGTACATATTGAATTTTTAAAAATGTTCAAATCTATTCCCAGAACCACATCATATATAGATCCTCAGATCATAGCTGCATTCACAATAATCTTTGAATTAAAGTACCATTTTTTTAATGTGTTAAAAGCTGCATGCATGTATAGGTTCACCCTGTCATCAAACATTACAGTCTGAAGCCAATTTTGTTTTCTTCCTCTCAGCTCAAGCATGTGATCTGGAAAAAGTGGAGGTTGATGAAAAGACATTTCGCTGGCAGATGAATGAAGATGAAATGGCAACAGATAAACTTTCTGATGGAATTCGAAAATTTGCTGCGGACGCCATTAAGTTAGAGAATGTCTTGCGTCAGAAACTGATTCAGTGATAGCAGAAATGTTTATTCAGTTTTTTCTGTGGCTTGATTGTTATGGCTTTGGACATATTCTTACTGATCAGTTCTCAAGAGAGCTTAAGATTATTTTCAATTCTCATCTGCCATTGTTCATTTTTCCAGATTTTAAACTGATGTCTTTGAATTACGCAAACATTTAGAAATAGATTTCTCTTTGTATTTGAGGCTTTTAAAACTTGGATAAGCAAGAGGATTCTTTACGACACTGACTCATTTCTTGCAGAGACCGTATGTCAATGCTAAATGGTTATAGGGTTTGGGGTTCTTCCTTCCTTTAAATCTGTTCATATTTTGTGCTGCAGCTTTTTTTTAAAAAACTAACTGAATTCTGTCATAAACCATATGCATTTGTTAATGACTTGTTTTTTTATTCTCTGCTGAATGCTTGAACTGTTTAAAGAGTCGATGCTTTTGAGCAAATAAACTTCTGTAAATAGGTCCCCTCAGCATTTTAAAATGTCAAGGAATATCTAGTTAATATCACAATGTCATCTCCTGTACAAGTCTTTTCCTCCATTGATGTAAACATTACAATTTCCGACTATTCAGTCCACATGCTAGCATTGCAGGACCCCTGTACAGGAAATTTGGACTGCCAAAACGTGTAATAATGTGTCATTAAAACAAATGTCATGGATGTTTGTACCTTTATTGTAGATTTAATGATAGCTTCCTAAAACAACCCCCTTAGTGAATTATATAATAATGTAATAATGTGTCAATAAAACAAATGTCATGGATGTTTGTATCTTTATTGTAGATTTAATGATAGCTTCCTCAAACAACCCCCTTAGTGAATTTTAGAAATTCCAATGTATTAAGCAAATTGAATTATGTTACACAATAAAAGCATGGCATATTCCTTTGGTGAAATGAGAAATTTCAAGAGCCAGAAAAGCAGTGAGGAGAGACCCAGGCATGAAGATTATGAAACAACATGAACGCTTGTTTAGTGCGAGAGTGCAGAAAAATCAGCATCTCTATCTTCCCTGAATTTAGACTCGTAACCAAAGGCCACTTTCAAAACTTTTGAATGGAATCCCCCCCAACCGCACACACATTCACATATTTGCAGATAAAAGATGTGGAACCTGCAAGTTTTTTCTCCTTCAAAAAAGATGTAAAGGTTTTTGAAGAGCCATCCCTCAAATTAAAATAATCTTTTTAATAACACCCAGAAGTGCTATCACGATTTGAACAAGACCAAAAAAAATGTTTTTCAACATTTATTACAAATGTACATGATACAGTATGTATATCAGCATCTCATGTAGAACAAATATCAAGAGAAGCCAAATAAACGATGGCAATGCTCACAGATATCCTGTAATACAATCAATTCAACGAAAGGCATGAAAAACTTTCAAAACAGTGGAGAACAAGCTGCACACAACCACAGAACACTTTCATACAACACGGGAAAGGCACACGGTACAATACACATCAAACAGAAAGGGAGGATTTTACATCAGGTAGTTTAAGGAGACAGGATCTTTGTTCTGTTTCAGCCATGTGATTTTCTGACCAGTTGAATGCTTCAAATGACAACTCCTATAAGATGGGTGAAGTTGCAAGATACAGACTACTGTTGAAACAATTTCGTTCCACCTTTCAAAACACCTCTGACTGAATCTGACTCAAGCTAAAACAACTGTACCATTAAAAGAAGAGGTTGTAAAAGTAGCATTTCTGAGATAAATAGCTTAAGGAAAAATAATGACAACCAGAAAGCAATTTCAGTATAATGTACGTACACAAAACTCTCTGCAATGGTTTCTTTTTTCTTGTTGATTACCAAGTGACCCCCAGATTTATTCCTGTCCACCATAGGAGTGTTCTGAGCATCATCTGGTGGAATGGCAAAAGGAAATGACGGACAATATTGGTGGTGATGGTGGTGGGGGTGTCTGAGTATGCAAAGAAATAAAATGCAGAACACTTACATTTTGAATGGCCAGTAGCATTTAAGAATATCCAAAATAAACATTGGCTACCATGGAAGCTTAAATGCAATAAACAGGTATAGAAGGCAAACAGGGTGGCAGGGGCAACAACTTTCAAATGTCAAATGCTACAGCTACACAATATCAGAAATGGCACAATTTTTTTAATATAAAGTCCTCATGAAAATCTTTAGCAGCATCTTTAACTTCTGGAACGGCTCTGCTGGAGGCAGGTTATGAAACTTGCCACTGAAACAGAGGGAATACAGAAAAAGTTACCCACAGCAAATACACTGTCACCAAAAGTGTCAGACCATTACCTGTACATCAGGAGCTATTACTGGTAAGTGACACATAACCCTTTACAACTGCAAATTACAGTTACCTCCCTTCGACCAGGATTCATACGTCATTTACAGGTTGGGTGGTTGTCGGGATTTAATGCTGTGAAAACACATAGTTAAGTCTACAGTGTTTCTTGTTCGCTCACAAAATCCACAGTATGAATACGAATATCCCCAAAAAGTACAGATATTAGCTACCACATAAAATATATGGGCATCACCATTAAAGTCATCTGAAATTAGTGAAAATGGCGAAATTCACCTGACCAATGTACAACAGAACTCCAAAATAATAATTTTGATCCCAGACTTCATTCATAGCTTCCCTTTTCCATTAGTTTCAAGGCAATAATTGCCCGCTGTAGGCACACCATGATCCGACTGTAAAAACGATGTTATAGTCTAGTACATGTACAATAACGAGTAGCAACTTTGTTTGCAAGCGCATGACCCGTTTCAGCACTTTCCAAATACCAAAGTATACTGGTCGAATTTTTACACTCTTATGGTTTCTTTCTTGTTATGGCTTAGCACCTCTGTGAATGTATGGCCTACTAACACCAAGAATTCTGTTCTCCACCTTCAAAGGTCCATCTCCATTTCCTGTCGTTGATGCTGCCTGCTTTTCTAGTTCTTCTTTCCTCTTCTGTTTGCGCTTCAGTGAATCAGGGTCTTTCACTCCCCGACCATCGTGTTCCCTCTGTCTCCTCTCTGCTGCTTCTGCCTGCTGTCTTCGTCGAGTTTCCTTGCCAAAAAAAAACACACAAAATCTTGGACTATGCTCCCTGTACTTTGTTTCGTTCTGCGTGTTTATGGTTAATGTTCTTAAGCAAAACATGCTGTAACTTTTTTGGCAATGAGCCGATAACAAAAAGGGGATAGAACTTTTCGCCCTTTCAATCTGTGATTCCCTGTCAGTGTCAACGTCAGCCTGTGCAATCTTTCCGTTTTATTTCTACACATTTTTTAAAAGCATGTAAATGACAGTGTGATCACCGAAGTGAGAAATCGGTGGTAAAGTACTGCATAAGACGTTTCTAAATAGTGTAATATTATTACAATACTCCTTGTATTGGTTGGTGTATAAATATACGCCTTATTTTCATAGTTATACACAGTTACGCATAGAATCTAGATAAACTACCGTCTCTTTTAGTTTTTGTTTTGTCACTTGTTTTAACCAATGGTCCAACATCGAAATGTTTTCTCACTGGTGATGGCTGATCGTAATCATCAGAAGAACCACTGAGACAGGGCAGACATATTCCCATGGTGAATGTTTGCAAAAGACGCAGATTCTGTAATAAACCTACTTTCTCTTCCCGAGATTGTTTGCGTCCCTGAACTCTCTAAGAGATAGAAACGAAAAAGTGTCAACAGGGAGATAACTTCCAATTACGCTACACTTGTTAAATAAGCCAGATTCATAACTGCTTAGAAACAATGAGATTAAGATAGTTTGCGTGGTTGTATCTTATTAATTGTATTGTCATTGTCAATTTATGGTTTCGTTAAACAAGGCAGTTTATCCTAACAATGGAGAGTTTGCAGGGATTTCACAGGTAATTTAAATTAGGCAGCCCAGTAATGAGTGAATGAATGATCGAGCCCCGGCTCTACTAAGTTACTAGTAGTGTAGCACTGTGCTGGGCTTATTGACTTACCGCATTTGGTCAGGTTTAATCGAATTTCGTGGAGATTTGGGTGTGCAGTGTGAAAAGACAGTGTTTCTGAAGTGCCAGGTAAAAGTGTACTTAATAAGAAACCACGCAGGAATGTGGAAAAAAATTGTTCCAGCCGTACTTATGCCAGCCCGTCGTAAGTGTTTGAAACTTTGAATCGTATGATTGTATGCATTTAATAGTAAACTTAAATTCATGTCGACATACAGTTGTAATTTTATTTATCATGGTATAATGGTACAAACTGTTACAACTTAGTGTAAGAGTTTGGTTGTCCCAGGCTGTATGTCAGAGAATAATGACCAGTGCTGAAAAAAAAAAAAGGAAAGGGATGGTGGTGATGACTATGCATGTTTTTGGCATCAACGCAAAGGCATGAAATGCTCAGACACACCGTTGTGTGGTAAAGAAAGATGTAAAATGTTCAGCAATGTGATATATGTGTGTGAAATGGCAAGGAACATGATTGTATGGTAAATAAAGAATGTAGAATTAGTACTGTTATGTAAATTCGTATTAAATCATTGTGAAATTGTAATCATCACAGGTCCACCAAACACATCATTCTAAAATGTTTACTGGCGGTGGCCAGAACTCTGCCAAGATCATTCTAAAACGTTTGTCAGTGGCAAGGAAAAGTTTAAACCTGGAGAAACCAGTGGCCTACAGATTAATATTTTCAAGTGTCTCACATCCCCAGGTGCACACAAGTAAAAAGGCCATTACAGTACACTAACTTTATTCTGTTTTAAAATCCCCTTACCCTTATAATAAAGTTTATTTCCACTGCTATAGTTCCAATACATCATCTGAGTCTGTCAATGTGTCAGGGATGCATAAAATCATTATAATGGGATTTGGGGCATGTCTCTAGCTTTTTTTAACACTGTAACACTGTGTTAATAACAGTCACAGTTAATAATAGCTGAGACAGAAGATTAAATAAACCCAGTCACAAAATGTTTGTCTTTGTTGTATAAATTCTAATGTCTAATATTCTGTCCAGACTTCTTGTAATAATGGTCAGTACCTTTCAGACATTTAAAATGATTGCATGTTTCATTAGCTTAACCAGGAAAGGTGACTCTGTGAGGCAGTGGCTGTCAGAGTTACGCAGCATGACAGAGAGTGAATGCATGAACGTTCTTCAGGGGAAATCTCTCAAGCCTAATGACCAGCCATCAGATGAAGTTGAATCTTTGAAGGAACTGAAAGGTCAAAACATTGCTTAATCCTAGATCTTAAGTCAGTGATGTAATTAACAGCCATATATGTTGAACCCTTATGTTCGCTTGCCTTTTTATTCTGCTTCTTTACCCATTTGGTTGTCACTGTATGTTTTTATTTTAAGCGACAGTCACTGCTCATGTGTTTCTTTTCATTTATGTTGATTGGGTCAAGGTTCCCTTAGAGACTGGTCCAACTTTAAACCAAGAAACAAATTGCTCGGTAGCTATGTAGTCTAACAGTTTGCAGGACAAGTATGGCTGTTCGCAGTTGCATGCACATCTTCAAATTTTTCCTGCAGATGGTATAGATTCACTCAGACATGAAGCTGACAAAATCAGTGAGGACTTTTCAGAAATCTTCAAGTATGTATTCTGTTACTGTTCGTGTTGGCTACAGAAGTCCATTGTATTACTGTTCGTGTTGGCACAGAAGTCCATTGTATTACTGTTCGTGTTGGCTACAGAAGTCCATTGTATTACTGTTCGTGTTGGCTACAGAAGTCCATTGTATTACTGTTTTATTACGCCTTAGGTTGTCTGCTTTTTCTTTAAAAGTACTGTTGATTTCTCACCCCTTTCTCACCCTCCATCCCCAGACTGACACACTTTGAAATAACCCTTTCATTCCCACCCCCTCCCCCACATTGACACAGAAATAACAGTTTCTGGCCCAGATTGACACACTTAGAAATAACAGTTTCATTTCCAGACCCCTACCCCACATTGATATACTTAGAAATAACAGTTTCATTTCCACCCCCTCTTCCACACTGACATAGATATAACAGTTTCATTTGGAATGTGATTGTGTTCCTATTTTTATTGCTAAGGTCATAGTTTGGCTTTATTTTCCCCTTTTCTTTGGTTTTGTTTTTGTTGTTTTTTTCCGTATTTTTTGTTTACACATTATTTAATTTTACTCTATAGTAATAATACTAGTAATGGAGTTTTTTTCCATTTCTAGATGCTTGGAAGAAAGCTCTGGGGCTGAGCTTCAGGACAGGACATTGGAAATTTCCCGACACATACATTTCTTCATTCAGATGTGTTGGTCTTCAGTCAGAGAAATGGCTGAGGACATCACAGAGGTGTGTGAATAAGCTGAAATAAAATTGTGTTTGTAAAAAATTGTGTTAGAATGCATGCACGTACAAGATTGTATGTGTATACACAAATATTTGGGAAAAAGAGCAGAGGGGGAGTGGAGCAGGGGTAAGGGGGGAAGGGTGGATGTTGAGTTCAATATTTGAGCAAAAATGTATAGCTATTATTAAACATGCATGGGCTTTTTCTTGCATGATTCTACCATTTTATGACTGCTTTTAAATACATGCATATATTTGTATAGTTGTAAATTAAGAACATGCTGAGCAATTCTAAAATCTGTTGCAAAAATACACATGTTGCAATCTGTAAAAGAAATTCCCCAGAGGCATCCGGACACTGGCAATTCTTTAGTTTATTTGTACAATAAATATCAAAGACTTCAAGCCTTACATCTGAATCCTGATCTTGTTTCCCTTTTCAGCAACATGACATGGTGTTGGGTGAATGTACAAGGCTTGTACAGCAGGCTGCAAGGTTTTTGTACTTTCCCTTTTATAGGTGGTAGGGTGGGAAGAATGTATGTGTCCACGTAAAATGTGTGTATATGTGCATGTCTTTGTCCACATACGCAGGTGGTTTTTATGAATCTGTCACACATGCATAAGTAGAGACACAAACGCGTGTGTCCATTTGTGCACATGCATATGTATTTGCATTTGCATTAATAGGAATTGATGACAGCAACCTAAAAAAATCAATATATCTGATCTGTGGAAAGATGCCGACTAGACGGGTGCCTTCTTAGTGCATGGAGCTTTCAAATACTTGAGCTATAAAGTCACAATAATTAATATGCATAATCTATCAATTTGTGTGGTTAATTAAGTACAGTCTATCCTTTTGTGACATACTGAACTAGATCAAATGCTCCCAAACACCTTTGGCAGTCATAAAAATCTTCTGGGTTGGATCCTTTTGTCCAAAAAAATTGCAGTTAAGCAGTATTCATTGTTTCTTGTGTGTTCACTGGGTGAGACTGAAGTCTTTATTGTGACAGCTGTCCCACGTGTGGCAGCACATTGACTTGTCTAAGCAACACCATCCTGATATGCACCTCGCTTGCAGTGAAGTTTTAAGCAACATAAAACCAACCAACCAACCATGAGATGACCACTCTTGCTGACTTGAGGTTAAATTGTAAACAATCAACTCAGTGTTAATGAATCGAAAACCAGTAGGCTGTGTGCTAGATGCTGTTGAAGGAATTATACTTATTAGTTTGTCGTATTGTGTACTGAAATATTTATTATGAATAAGCTGTAGGTGATGCATCTAGCATTTTAAAGACACTGAGATAACTCTCCATTTCTCATCCAGCTTTTGCAGCAGGCGATCAGTAGACCTAACCAGCCGTGTGCCTTTGGTGAACCAGTTGACATTTGTGGGTCAGAGTTTTAGCCGCTTGGTGGATGTGACTCTTGGGCTGCTTGTGCAGCGTGTATTAGACCATCTGGACAACAAGTGTTTGACAGTTGTTCATGCTGCCATTGCCTGCATCATCAGGCTGGGGCTTGATGGGGAGCACATGTGTTTCATCACTGCCAGGGTGGGTGCTGTTTGTGTTGCATGAGAAATTATTTCACTTGACGCGGATTTGCACAAGAGTTTTTGTCATACAGTGTTACTATTTTAGTAACTTCATGAAAATTACCATGCAAATATTTTAAACTATTATTGGTGTTACTGTTCAGTTTACGAAGAAATAAAAACAGAAAAGAATTTTTAAAATAGTTGAAAACAAAAACAGCAAATTCGTTTGCAGGTTTCTTAAGTTGTTCCTTAAAGTCATGAAGGTTTCGTTGGAGATTATAGCCTTATTTTATCTAATGTTAAGGATTAGGGTTAAATAAACCCTAATTAAAACATAGCTGCATTTGTACTGAGGAAACATTATCAAATCTGCAGTGCAAAACATTTGTTATTTTGCAGGAAGGAGGGGTTCGAGGATTGCTGGAAGTCTGTCGCAGAGATTCAACATCCTTCACCTGCTCGCAGGCTCTCAGGGCATTGGCCACCATCTGCTGTGCGCCTGAGTGCATTGCTGAGTTTGAACGAGTAAGAAATATATTTCTGTTTTCACTTAACCCTTTGTTTCTGTCTGTCTAGTGGCAATGGGATGCATTTCCTTTGCTGCTGTGTCTCATAGTTTCAAGGGAGCAAGAAGGGCATGGATGTGTGCCTATGTGTATGGATGAGCATGTGTATGCAATGTTCAGCTTTAAGTTGAAAGCAGTAAAGAGACAGAAACTTAATTTCTTTAACAATTTTTTTAAAATAAAAAGGAACGTGACATCGTATGTTAACAATTTAGTGGTGGTCGCATGGCTTTTGAACATTTATGAAAGTTGAAAGTGCTGCCTCCCCGCTCCTCCACCAGGAAAAAACCATAATGTTTGGCAGTTAAGGGTTTTTTTTGTTATTTTTTGTAGGAGCAGGGAGTAGACATGGTTGTAGACCTTCTGTGTGATTTCGAGAATGGATGTGAAAGAGTTCAAGGGGAAGCAGCAGGTATCATAGCGCAGCTTACCTCCCCTGCTCTACGAACTCACCACTGCCTACAGGGGCTGCTTGAAAGGCTATGTCGATTGCTTCAAGCTTTGCTGAGTAAGTGCTTATCTGATCACCACTGGCTGCTCCATTTTTAAAGATTTTCATCTCTTTGCCAAAGTGAAGTTTAACTAAGTATCTTGTAACTTTTGCTTCTGCACTTTGCTAACAAAATATATGTAAGTTCTTTTGCAAAATTAAAAGCAAATTACATTCAGCTACATGTTTACGTGTTTTTTTGCTTGAGAATGTTTTGCTTTTGTTTTCCCCCAACCTTTGGTTAGATTGTGGTTTAAGTACCTTGTGATATATTTATATTTATATAAATCTATATACAACACAATGCATGTGCAAATTATTCACCAGTTCAGAGTTTCTGAGCTGAATTCTCATAACCAAGTAATTTAAAGTATGGTGTAAGTACCATGTTTAAAGGGAAATAAAGTTGCTTCTGATTTTATTCTTCTATTTATTTCTGTTTGCCTTGTCCAATGTATTATTATCGACTTGAGCTGTCTAACCCTGACAGATTTGTGCAACAAGACCCAGAACCATGAGGTATTTCTGCTGGCAGTTGCGGCCATTGCAAACATCACGTTCCTGCACAGACAGGCAAGCAGCGTGTTGCTGCAACTCGAGGCTCCACAGCTGCTTGTTACAGCCTGTTCTCTGCCTAAAGCCAGTTCCCTCTTTGCGAAGGATCAGGTCAGAAGCTACGAAAACAAAGCTGCACAAAACCCTGTTTTCTCTCTGGTTGATTGCTTCGAACATGTCTGTTACAGATCAGTTTGATGGAGCAAGACTAACTGACATAGGGAATTGGCGCATATAAAGAGAGTAGGACAAAAGACAGACATAAGCACAAATAAGGGTTGGAGGTGGTGGAGGGGGCAGTTGGGGTGAAAAGAAAAGAGGGTGTGGGGCTGTAGTTTTAGAGATGTTCAGTCGTGTTGTTTGGACGTTGTGTTTATTTGCAAACAGTTAGTGATGTGCCTTGTATTTGACCCAATACCAGATAGCCACCATCCTTGCCAACATGGCGACCAGTCCAGCATGTCAGAAGGCCCTCAGGCAACAGGGAGGTGTGCAGCTCTTGATTCAGTTCCTTTGTGAGCGACCTTTGACCTGCTATGGCCCTGCAGAAGTGGCTGCCTGTGAGCATGTGCAGCAGAAAGCTGCCATCGCACTGTCGCGCTTGTGCTGTGGTGGCACACTTGCTGACAGGATCATCATCACCACAGGTACTGAAGCTTCTCTCACAGTTCATTGGTCTTGAAGTTTTATCCAGGCAACCTCTGAAATAGCTGTTCTCTCTGTTCATCTTTGCTTTGACGTTACAGCACTGGATGAGTCAGCATTTTTGCTTTGCCAGTCGGACAAGTTGTCGCCTTCATTGCAAGCGTTATGGGAGGGGGGGGGG
>SMGT01010104.1:29571-50475 GCA_004794575.1 Lanistes nyassanus
ATGAATGACATTAATTTATTAATATGACATGAATTTATTTTAAGAAACAACTGGAATTTCTTGTAATGACAGGAATTCCTCGTCTAGTAAAGCTCTGCAGACATGCAGAAGCTCGGAACAACAGTGACACTGTACTTATATCCTGCCTGGTGAGTTGTCTGCCTTGCTGTGGGTCACAGGATTCAGTCAAATGATACCCAGTTTTGGAATTTTAGCAGTATAATTAGATCACTTCAGAGACATGAAAGGAGATAAAACAGTTGAAGTTCATTAGATTACTAACATTTTGTGTGGGCTTGGGAACTTTGTTATCTTTGTCTTTCTGAATTGTTCCCAGTCATTATAATTATTTTTAATTGTGTTACACATCAAAAAACCTTTAGAGACATCTGTGATTTGTATATGCATATACATGTGCACATGGGCAAACACACCCACCCACACACACTTACTTTACACTTGATGCAGTTTTTGTTAGATACCTTATAGAAGGTTTTGTTGTGCAGGCTGCACTGCGAAAAATCTGTGATGTGTGTGGTACCAGTGACATTGGACAACAAGATCTTCAGCAGCTGGTGTACCCGCAGCTTATGGAATCTTTCGTTATCTGTTCACACCAAGATGAAAATTTCGTTTGATGTCACAGCACATTGGTGCTTGTTATTTTAGTTCTCAGGGTTGTCTTACTGTGGCCAGCTGGTTTATCAAACTGATTTCTTGACTCTGCAGTTTTGGATCTGACTGGAAAAGCATGCACCCAGCTGCATTTTTTGTTGCAGAAGTGAAGATCTAAAAATCTTTCCAATTGCAGTTTTTTTCCTGCTTTTTATTTTTTATCTGTATTTTTACGTGTGGTATACAGGGAGGACTGCCAAGCACATTACATTAGTTACAGCTGCCATAAGGCAATGTCAAGACATTTGAGGCCAAATTTTTACTTACACCGGGGTACACATGTAATTGCAACACAATTCCCCGCTGGGAAGGTACAGATTCAAGTCAAAACAAAGCCAGTACTAACTCGGTTCACACAGCAGCTAACAAGTTACATTCTGTCCTTGCTTCAAAGTCAGAATTGTTGGACATGTTGATGCTTTGCCTCACTCAGAAAGTGTCTTTATTACTTGCCTTCTAAGTGTCTGTCATGTGTATGGATGTTACCTGCCCTTGAAGTGCCTGTGGTGTGTGTGGGTATTATCTGCCCTTGAAGTGCCTGTGGGTGTGTACCTGTGTGTTCAAGAAGACCGGTAATACATGTGTATGTTCTGTGTATATATATATATATGGAAATGCATTTTGTTTGACATACAGGTTGTGAAGATATTTCAAAGTTACAAAGCAGAACATTGTATATATTTGATGCGATGAAGATATAATTTAAAACGGACGGGGCAGACTGTGATTTGTGTACAGTACCTAGTCACCACATACTCTTTTGATGACAGTATTATTTCTCCTTTTATTTTGCAAGTTGATTCCCTCTGGCAGAAGATTATTCTTGACCTGTCATTGACAGTCTGGTGTTTGTAACACTGGTGCAATGACAGTAAATGGTCAACTTTTTTGGGGTAGGAGAGCGGATAGGCTATTATGTGTCTGAGCAGCTAGTGAGCTATCATTTCTGAACTTGATGTGTTTATTATCAACATTATTGCAAGATTCGTTGCACATGACACACTGGTCAGTGGTCCAAGTTGACAGCTTTTTGTACCTTAGTGCAATTGTAATAGACAAGGGGGCTTTTATTTTTTAACATAAATGTTAGTGTTTAAATAACAAACGTAGTAACAAACTGAAATCGGTATCAAAATCATGAAAAATAGCAGGCGTGGGAATTGGCCACCATTTGGCAGAATTCAGATTTTTGGGGGTTTCTGCCCCAAAAAATTAGGTGCCACTTTTCTTTTGTAGGCGATTTTATACATGTATAAAGAAAATGCTTTGTTTTCTTCCACCATCAACTAAATTTTGCATGACGAGCTTTTCATTCTCACTTCTTGTTTTTCTTGCCATGTGCAGTTCCGCTACCACCTGTTGTAACTGTTCTGTATGCACTTGTTGCTGCACAGACACAGACTGATTCAGACTTTTCCCATCATTTTCGCCGGATTTCAGAGTTTATAGGTGATTCAGTTCCCATGCCTGATCGGTCCACTCCAGCTGTGGTGTCAGAGGGGTGGGTGGGAGAGCCATTTTAGCTAATATGATGTCTCAAGTCACTGCAATAGCTTACTGGATTTGATGTCAGTCCTTACCTGCACGCCTCTCCAGTCTAAGAATCATGTGTAAACTGTTGTTTTCTTATGGTTTGATAATTACAGATTACAACAAAATGTTAAATGTTAAAAAATATTTGTACTTTTTTATTCTTGTCATTTCCCAAGAATTGGACATTCCGTTTAATGTCTTTGTATCCGCCCCCTGAGTCAAAAACTATTAGAGTGTCTAAACCTTAAACTATAATAGAAATGCTGCTTCCATAAACCATACATTATTGCTGTGCTAACCTGAGGGAAGTATGGGAACAAGTTTTTTACAGACAGTTGTCTTCATCTTTCATGATTTTGGGTCTTTGCAGCATGTGAACAGGTACATTCTTGCTTGGGCACTTGTATGATTATGTTGATGGACTGAGGCACAGTCTTTTTTTCATGAGGATTAAAGGCAAGAAAAGATTTCAGTGAGGGGGAAGAGGACTGAAAAGCCTGATGCCAACTAAAGCGGTTTCTTGGCATGAAAACATAAAACTTTCGACTTTTTGAACTGGATTAGTTTTTGCTTTTGTGTCACTGTCAGTAATGTGTGTAAAGTTAGCTGCGCTTGGAATTTTCAATCAGATTTCTGCATGCTTAAAAATATGAGGGGCATTTTCCTTTGGAACAGGTTAACAAAACAATTAAAAAAACGGAAAAATTTTATGGCTTCCATTATTGTTTGATTGATTTCATGTTCTTTCGTATCTTTTGTTTTTTCCCCCTTCTTCCCCCCCCCCCCCCACACACACACCCCTAACCGACAGAGCGGCTAGTATGAGCGCCAAGCCGAGGATGACTGGGTGGACACACCAGTTCTCCAATCTGGCGTACAGCAACCATGGCTTTTCGATGTGAAATGCACATCCTGTGTCCAACAAAATAATCCAGTTTTGTCTTTTGAGTCTGTGGGACTCCAATGTAGCTAGCATCTTGATATGGTACTAACAGTTTGCTTAGCTTTTTAGAAAGTGAATGAAAGGTTAATTTTCTTAAGTGGACCCCAATATTGTACTTGTTTCTGAGTCTACTGCTCGGTGCTCAAACTTAGAGCACCATACAAGCAGAGAAACGATGATGTCGTGCATGCAGACAACTGTTACACAAGTACCACTACAGTTGATTCAGAAATGAATGTTTTAATGGTGGCATGATACCAAATGTAAGGCCTATTATAATCGACAACTGTGGATGGTTGCTGCATGTTCCCCCTTGAAACCAATGGGTTTTCTCAATAAAGTGTCAGTGTCGATCTTTTTCATCCCTCTCAAATGTTTGCATACTACAGCGCTGTCTGTAAATACGTGCATGCGGATGGAACTACATAGCAGTGAACTGTGGAAAGTTGATCAGTAAATCGTTCCTGCAGCATTTCCCTGTTCTGTGATTCGGTGATAATCCTTGAATCAGATTTGTGTTGTGTAACCATGCTGATACCGACTTCCTAGACTGCTGGCAAGTTTCTCCTACCACCCTCACCCGTGCCGTCTCCAGCGCCACGCTGCACACAGTGGTACCTGTCACCGCAGCCAGTCGCGCGCCGCGTGCCCTTGCTATCAGGCGGTATGACATCACTGTCCTTTGTTTACCTCCATGTTTACTGTCTGTGCTCCTTTCCAGTGCGGGAAAAATCCGTTTACCATGTTTACGCCTCTAGAGACCGCACTCGCATGATTTGCGTATTTGCCAGCCTCCCACCCATCGCTGCTCCTCTCCTCATCCCCTCCTCTTCTTGTTCGCCCGCCTTGTCTCGCGAGCACGCGCGCGTGCATGTGTGCGTGTGTGTGAGAGAGCGAGAGAGGACGTACGAGCGTTCGCTTCAAACTCTCCATTTAAAGCACGTCTCTATTTTGCGTGGGAAGTTTGCTTCAGTGTTTATCAGGTTCTTCTCTGACCTCTGCCTCGTCCGCCAAATGGAGGTGGCGGTCAGGGGACATTGGAACACTGCGTGTTTCTCCTCTCTTTCTCTCTCTATCTCTCTCTCTTTGAATCATTACCTCATCTACCTACTGTGTGAAGTAAGCGAAATGTCAGTGTTATGATCATCCTGAACAAACAGGCGACAGTTAAAGGACAGCAGTGCTTCTTTTTAATTCCGCCACAGCGACACGCTGTTTAGACAGGAACTCCTTTATAAAGCAGTTAACATATTTTTAATTGTTCATGACGGGCGAGCGAGAAACATCTTGGCTTGGTCATTACACTGAGTTTACATCATAGGCCTATCAGTCCATATTTAGTGCAACACACAATGAACAGCACAGCTATTCAGTGTGAACCAGTAATTGCTCCGTCACAGTGTAACGTGATTGATTGTAAGCTGAATTCACTTACCGCTTCTACGATGAAGGTCTGGCTAGACATTTAAGAACCACAAAGCCTTTTCAACTAGGTAGCCCATTTTTCGTGGTTTATGGCGAGGTCGCATTGCCAAAAGCTCGCAGCAGTCAGGAAGCAGAGTACGCGTTGGTGGTGGACTGGGATGTGATGGCGTCATCTGCTTGTTTACTCCATCCTAAATATCCGGAAGTCACATCTTCCAGAGTGATGCTAGCTGGCATAGCCTGCTCTCTCACTTCGCTGGCTGCAGTCCAGGCTGCATTCGCGGCAGACTGAGGACGACACTGAAATTGTTGCAACTGCTTCTTCGTGACCGTCCATTTGCGGCATTACTGCCGCGCAAGCAAGTCTTCGTGTGTGTGCACGCGTCATAACGCTTTTCGCCCGCAGTGATGGACTAGCCGTCGGAAAGCTAGTGAGGAAAACAGGGATATTTTAGCTCACACTTTAGCTCATAGTGCGGATAGTTAGTCTCATCTCGGCCCGAGACAGGTTTGCTGACGTCACAGCTCCCACAGCAGCGCCGACTTGCGGAGGATCAGTTTTGTCACAGGGGAAACATCGTGATGAGAAACGAACGACGGGTGCCATCACAGACACGAACCAGTAAGACTTGTTATCGGTCGGAGTGCCCGCTTCAAACAAAAATGTATCTGGTTTTGGAAATCGATGAGAAACAGAATCCGATCTCAATACCCTCGACCTTGAACTTTTGATTGATTGGTTCGACACTCGCTGCCTGTAAAAACAAAAAACTCGCTATCTCAAGCAGATGACGTCTCAAGGTCCTGGACGAAAATCTATATATACAGCGACGATTATTAAGCCACTGGACTCCTTAAAACAAATTATTGATTCATAACATTTGCGAGAATAAAGAAATTATTGGCTCAGACAAGATAATATTTATAAACTAGCAAAGCAGTATTAATCCTTCTCTCAGTCAACATTACAAACTATATTTGTTTCCCCCTCCATAGTTAAATGTTTTGTATTTCCGTGGACGGCTGAAATAATTGTTCATTTTCGGTGCTGCATAGGACTCCAGTTTACCGGAGTTCCTCGCCCAGCTCACATCTCTAGACAAAGACTCGTTTGTCGCACCTGAGAGTGAAACTTTATCTGCCGGCGTCGGGTTGCTGTGCTTCAGACTGCAAAGACAGAGAAAAGCTTGGATTGGCAGGATCTGCATTCGATCTGCCGTGCTGCCGGTTTCCAGGATGTTCTTTAAACTAAGAGCACCATGCGCCTTCTCTGCTCAAAGGTGAGTCGTTGATGAACAGGTGATTCGATATGTGAGTGGATGGATGGTCAAGGTAAAACAGACAACTGGTCAGGCTGATCTAGGCGAGCGAGCAAGAGGCTTGCAGAACCAGAAGAGTACAAATGTTTAATTTCATTTCGTATTCCAGATTGTTTTTTGTTTGTTTGTTTGTTTTTAATGATTAATTAAAAGTAAGAAGCCGTGGATAAAATGTGTCAATGACGTCAAAGCTGATTCTGAGATGTGTCGATGACGTCAAAGCTGATTCTGAGATGTGTCGATGACGTCAAAGCTGATTCTGAGATTACAGGATTTTGTTGTGTGTGTGTGTGTGTGCTGTGGGTGTCGGCAGTGTGTGGTGATGCGACAAGTGCTGTGGTGTACTTGGGGGGAAAAAATCCCTTTAGCTAGAATCATCGAAATCGATCATCTTTGAACATAAGTGGAAACTATTTCGAGGACTTGAATCGCTTCTCTGGCTGTTTCGCTAGCCTACCTGTTAGCGTGCGCGGTGCCCGGTTGGTCAGCCAGTCAGATAGTCTGTGCGATTGTCTGACAAATAGCTCACTGCATATCTTTTCTTGAATGTCGCAGATAAGAATTAAACGTGGGCCTGTGGTCCTTTCCATAGATCTAGGCTGAAGACGAGCTGGAACTGTATTGTCGCATCAAGCAGCTTACATAAAGAAATGTTTAGCTGTGTTCTCGAATGTCTGCTTTTGTACCACATCCTTTGGTTGGTTGCATGAAAGCTTAATATTAATATTACCAATGGACTCTGCACAATACGTTTTGAACTGGAAGGTATAATCCTTACACACTGCTGGATTCAAATCCTCCATGTCCAAACCGCGAGTCCCGTGGTCTATCATCGAGGTTTGCAGGTCCACCCAATAACTTCGTACTGGCGTCTCCACTTCCGGTTTACAGCTGTCTGCTGTGACAATCGAGTTGTCTGGTTCATAAGCATACGCATACACTGCAGTACATCCAGTCAGAAGTTGTCTGGTTCATAAGCATGATTATATATATATATACGCACTGTAGTACCTCAAGTCAGAAGTTGTCTAGCAGTAACGTCTCAAAGCGTGCAAACAGCACGCGCAGAAGTGCCTTGCGGTTCAGCTGCCAGAAGATCGTCGGCGACTCCGACATGCAGTTCGCGCTTAGATTTCCATGCGCTGGAAGCCTGGAGCACGTGCGCGTCAAGGCTTGTACGCCGTCCCGACATGACTAATGAAAATGTTTGACGACAGCCTGTCGACCTGGCGTGACCTTCCGGCACGAGTGTTGCCTCACTCTAGCTAAAACGAGTCTGGATAGCCCTGCGATGGCGTGCGTGAGCACGTGCGTGTATGTGTGTGTGAAAGAGAGAGGGACGAGAGAGAGGGGGGGTTGCGTGAGAGAGAGAGAGAGAGAGAGGTGAGAGAGGATGCGGGGGCTGAGAGAGATATATCTAGGGTGATGGAGGTATGGAAAACTATGTAACAACCTTTTATATTAAGAAATAACTTGACAAATTCAAGCCTAACGAAAAACAAAGATAATATCCGGTTTGGGTGTTTTGATAGTTGTTTTGGTTTCGCTTGTCTGGTTGGTTTTTGGAGCAAAAGGCTCTCCGGAAACTGTACGAGTAGCAAGAATTTGAGTCATACGTCAGTAACAAACCGACTGTGAAAATACTGTATCATTTGTTTGCGGTTTTCAGCGCCTGGGTTCCAGCGCGGGCTGAGAAGAATTTGAACCGGAAGGCATCGTCCGTTTCAGATAAACGGCGACTGCATGCCCAGTGTTCGTGCACTATCGTTGGTGTGCAAGCTGGCGTGAAACTGATATGACGTCGGACGAATATCAACCAGACTCAGCTGTCTCCTATAGGGGCATTTTATTAGTTCTCCAATCTGTTTACAAGATTTTTTCAAAGGGTTTTCAAGATGTCGATGATCCACATCGTCGGTTTCGGTTCGACGTGAAAGCAACGCGCGGCCGTCCGATATCTTGCATTTCCACTTTCTGTAAGATGGCCTTTTGTCTTTTAATTCTTTTTATGGTTTTTATTTTATGCAATTTGTTAAAGTAGGCCCAGTCAGTTATGTCTGTGAACGACCAGTGGCGAGTTAGGAGGACATATTGACAGAGAATTAAGACAACTTCGTGTACTGTAGACGTTGTGTGTAAACAGCTATAAAATCAGTAACGACGAAACAAAGCAGGCAGGAGATCAAACAAGGTGAAAAACACTGTACTTACTGGCCGTCTCGTGTACAGCCCTATTCATTCATTTACTTATTCGTACTTGTGAGTGGGTGTGGATGCATGTTTGAGTACACATGCGCGGGAGCGTTTGAGCGTGAAAACATGTGTACGCGAGTAATTAGCGGTATAAATGTCAATGTGTGCACCTATAGTGGCAAAGAAAACGCGACTTACTGCGATAGTAAACATGCACCATTCTCGATAATTCTCATTTTAAAAAAAAGAATTATCGTGTCCCACAGATTTAGACGAAAGACTGCGCAGCAAAACAGGATGATAAATCTACCCAACAGGCATATTTATGTATCAAGATGACACATAGTCGTCACCTTCAACCAACCCCTTTTCTAAAAAAAAAAAGTGATAAATGTGGGTAACTCTTCCTCCACAAACTCGGCAGATTTATTAATACACTTGTTCGTTTATAAATAGTTACAGATAATTTATATCCTTTCATGTTCTCATTATGTAAAGTACTTAAAAGCCCAACTAATGGATTGTAAATTGTTATGAGATCTGTCATTGTCCATGCCATACAAGTAAAACAAAACCAAGTCTTCCATCCTCTGGACAGAGAAAAAATGTTGATGTGGTCCCAGCTCGTACAAAGCACTTCACCTACTCATATATCTTATCTGAAGCATCCGAAAAAAGTCCATACATATCTGCTGTTGGGACGAGCCATGCTGTAGCCAGTTGTTTGCTTTGAAGAAGAGTCACACCAACCAGAGCGTGTCTGCATTACACCGTTCATATTTGTGTTACACCGTTCATATTTGTCTATGTTACATGTGTGTTCCATCTTCTGGGCAGTTTATCGCGAAGCTTTTTGCCAAAACGTTTCTGCTCGTTGTCAATATTGTGTGGCACTACTTTTTGCTAATGTACAATACTGAGGTGATCAGCTTGTCTCCGGCAGGCTGCTGGAACTGCTAAACTGACCAATCGGTTGTAACAATTTTTTTAAAATACGCCGACAACTGTTTTGCTGTTTCGGCTTGGCGTGTCCAAACATTGCTATAATTCCGACAAGTTTCGGCTTTTTAGCAGATCGTAACGTCAAACCATCTTTGGCCAAACCCGTCACGAACTTCAAGACTCCCTGGGGTTTATAGCGTTGTTGGGACTTGAAACCGTAGTCTTCAAGCGGTGAAGGTGGTCTTTTTAACTGTTTGAAGGTCGCTTAAACACTTCTAGACGAGGGCTTTCCATCCACTACCTGGATGTGGCCTAGCCAAAGACCATTATATTCGGTGCATATACTTATATACAGTAAACATAAATCCAGTTTCGTGCTTTGTGTGTATCTGTACTCAAGGGCTGTTGATGTTCCAAAGTTCTCATGAGCCAGAAATCCTAGTAACTTTTAAAATTAACTAACCTACTTAATTTTCCACTGTGCCAGATTGTCGTTGTTGTTTTTACGGGGGGTGGGGGTGGGGACAGGGGACGGTGGGTGGGTGGGTGTTGCTGCTTAACGTCCCGCCACAAACTAAATGCATATCAGGACGGTGTTCCTTAGACACAGACGGCTGTCACAACACATGTACAGACATCAGTCCCACCCAGTCACATTATACTGACACCGGGCCAACCAGGCCTAGTACTGTTCCCTTTAGTGCCAGACATCTGGCAGGGCAGCTACTAGATTGCCAATTTTTTCAAGTCTTTGACCTGCCCGGGGCGCGAACCGGGAGTGGGTGGGGGAGGTAAAGCATACACATGATCCAAGGGCTGTCATTGCCAATAAGTATTGAGTAGTCTCCCCTTGCGTGATTGACCGGCAACTGCTCCGTTCCACGTTCACGGTGCAGTGATTTTTCGTTGCGCCTGACTATACACATCCTCTCGCTTCTTTATTTTGAAGTCGCATGAGATCCTCCCTCCCCCCCCCCATATCCCCCTTCAGTGTCCTGTGGCGTCATTTGTGTGCAACGTGACAAAAGGCAGGTGGAGGTTTGGAACAGCGAGGCCTTGTTTGCGACCCTCCCACCGCCTTAAGGAAGTTTTAACAAACATAAAACTTAATTTGCTATGCAGAAGGAAAAAATGGCGTTGTTTTAAAAATGCTGCACTCATGGAAACAGAGCTCTCTCTTTTTCACTGTCTCTCTCTCTCTAAAACACACCTACCCATGAACACGCATGAACACACACGGGAACGCGCAGCGTGCACACATGCACGTCTACACGCACGCACGCATGAAAACAGGAGTGAGTGCATGTCGTCGTGGTGATTATATTGCTTCGTTGCAAAATTGTAGAAGGCGATACGGCTGTGTCAAGTGCTTAATGTGTAGGCTGGCTGCATCGATGAGGAGGGACTTTCCCGAAAAAAGCTTTGTTCTCTGTCTGGAATGAGACCTGCAGGGGCCTTTTTGAACTGGACGAATTGTATCTTACATCGCCAAACCTGCCACGTAAAGTAAGAAAGGTGTGAGCGACCATCGGGTGAGGTATGGAGCAAAGTAGTGCCCCGAGAGAAGGGACAAAAATTATTTGGCTTTTGGTGGAATAGAAACAACATAACATCGTTAGGGCAGGTTGTAACATCACGGAAACATCAAGGAAGAATAAATGAGAAAAACAGAAGATAACATTTCTGTCAAAGCCAGGAAACTTAACAGGAGTTTTGTTTGTAAGTGTTCGTTGGATGTTGTTCGTCGGGTTTGCCTTTCGCAGCAGCTGTAACGAGTGAAGCCTTGATTTCTTCAAACCACAGCGGATATCATTTAGGGTTTATCTGGCTTCTGTTTTGTTTTAAGTTGGTGGAGGGGGTCGTGTTTTTCATTTTCTATTTCAGAAAAGGTGGATTCATTCATTCATTCTGTATTTTGTAAACAAAAAATCTTTTGTGTGTTTTGGACATATATTCACTCGCTTTCCTGAAATAGATGCACAGTTATGTTTCCTACAAGACAGAACAGGATGGAAAGTCACGCTGGTACAAATGCACCACCACCTATATGCAAGCACACGCACGTGTGTGTGTGTGTAGACACAGAAGGGGAAAAGACGTTTCATGGCTTTACCGTCACTTTGATGGATGTGCAAGTCAGCGGCGATTTGCCCTTATCCTGCTGTGTCCCCCTCTCCATTCCCCCGCCCCCCCCCCCCCGCAAGTCTGACCCCATTCGGTGCGCCCGTCCATCCTCCTTCACCCCTCCACAGACCTGTCGCGAGCCGGCGCGCGCGGCTCCTTCATGACGCAGACTTTTGCGCGGCAGTTGCGAGAGGTCCGTCCCGGCCCCCCCCCCCACCCCCAGCAACCTGTCCCTGCCTCCGGGGGTTTTGTGATCCAACTTTCGCTATTGGAACTGAGTGCCTGTCTCTAGAGGCGCTCAGCTCCCAGATGGCCGCGCGCGGCGCCACGTTTGGACCAGATGTGTGTCTCTTTCGGCATCTTTTCTGTGGATTGTGTTTTCTGGTGCCGAGCAGCAGTCAGGGATCCAGCAGTGTTTGTGCTGGATGCCTCGTGTCCCCGAGAACGTCTGGCGTGCATCGTCTCGATTGTTGTGTCCTGGGACTTACAGTTGACAGTCCGCCAGTTTAGCGGGCGGTTTGCTTGTTGTTCCACAAAACGTGACAAGTAAGTATGCGTTTATCCCTTCGCTGTGCCTCAGCGGCATCACAGAAGCTCAGACAGAAAAGACGGGCTCAACGGAACAAGCGACAGGTGGTGGTGGTGGTGGTGGGAGGGGGGATACTCAACAGCTAAAAGTCAATGTAGTCTGTTCTTTGGCCTCAGCATGTCTCCCTTAGCCTCGCAACTACACGAATGATTAGTGTTCACTAATCTACCAAACTATTGAATTGTCCGATAAAAGAAGGAAAACAAAATGCGAAGAAAGAACAGACTGACAGAACGTCCCCGGAGAGTCAGGACTGCGCGTTAGCGAAGAAGTTTGTGTCTGTTTATTTCTGCTGTTACTGGTCCAGACAACAGTAACACTTGTAGTACCGGAGGAACCCGACAGAGTGCGTATGATTTGTAGCGAACGGGCAGGCGCGGAGAGAACAACGGTTGAGAGAGATCGACGATCCCGTGTCTTAAACTCTTTACTGTATTTAAATCATAAGAATGGGGTGAGATAAACTAAAGATTTGGAAAGTGCTAATCTATCCATGCTAGCCTGTCCATGCTAATTTGCCCATGCTAATCTGTCCATGTTAATCTATCCATACTAATCTGTCCACGCTAATCTATCCACGCTAATCTATCCATGCTAATCTATCCATGCTAATTTGTCCATGTCAATCTATCCATGCTAATTTGTCCATGCTAATCTATCCATGCTAATTTGTGCAGGTCACTCTATGCATGCTAATCTATCCATGCTCATTTGTCCATGTCAACCTATCCATGTTAATCTATCCATGCTAGTCTGCCCATGTTAATCTATCCATGCTAATTTGCCCATGTTAATCTATCCATGCTAATTTGCCCATGTTAATCTATCCATGCTAATCCGTCCATGTTAATCTATCCATGCTAATCTATCCATGCAACATCAGTGTGCACCGTCCGTCGGTGTCCGTCTGTCAAGTGTTTCTCCCCACCCCGCGAAACAGATCTGTGTATTACTATTAGTGTGCTGTGTGAAGGAAATTGTTACACGGTGTTTGTGCTCGAAATATTTTGTGTCGGCGAAATTTTGACTTGGGCACTTCAGTTATACTTTAGTATAACATTTATTCTTTGCTGCTGTTATGATCCTGCGATTTAACTTGGCATGGTTGTATGAGGACAATGATGTGTTACTGGAGAGTTTTCAACATATGTGAGTGGTTGCCTCTATCCTAAATAGGCACAGCGTGAGCTAAGACAAGAGAGAGAGAAAATGGCTTCTTGTTTTGTGGATTTTATTTAATCTCCTTGTGTCCGCCACGTTTATCTCGCGACGCTGCCCTCTATGCTTTGATTGGGCTTTTTTGACTCCTCTGAGAATATTGGTCATTATGGGAAGGTCGGATTAGTGCAATGAGATCCACAGCATGTTCTCTTATAAACTGCTTTTGGGTTCGACTTGTTTTCGTCCTGAGGGTTTCTCATCCATTGTTCGCGATTTGCAACATCCGGACACGTCGCCCAGTATGGCGATAGCGTCTCGTCAAACGTGAAAAACCACGTAGCCTTACATTCTATCAAACTGTTAGGATCCCGCTGGAGGGAAAATTATAAACAGGACTTTGTGCACAACCCAAGAGGAAGGTCCTTTCTCAGCTACACCGGGGGTGGGGTGGGGGGTTCGCCCACGTAGGCATGCGCGCGTGACAAGACTTGGCTAGTGAATAGGGAAACTTTCTTGAAACTGGCCTACTTGATTAAAAGGGGCGAACAACCTTTGATCTCCTGAAAGGGAATTTGCTAGGGGGTGGGGACGAAAGGTGGGTTCCTTGCCTGATTAGGGAGACTGCTTTTTTATAAAGCTATACGCTTACTTCAGAGATATCTCTCTCCAGATATAATTATTCCTTTCATTTGTGAATAGCAACGCTTGTAGCCATTAATTTGCCAAAAGGGCTTTCGCCTTCTCTCACGGCACTCACGGTCGTTGTCTTCTTTTTTTCCTCAGCACTCCTCCCTCTTTCTCTCTATCGCCGCCTGCCCCACTGCATCTCTCGGGGATTTTTGTGCTGCGTTTCCTGTCTGTCAGATGACAGAAAAAAGAATCCCATTTTCTTCAAAAGAAATGAGTGTACATGTACTGTACATTCTCAACATAGTAGAAGGCATGCAGCTGCCAACATGTACTTGCCATATCTGAAGTCAAATCATGTTTTATGTTTGAAGTTAATCACATTACGGTCATTGTGCTGCAAAAACACCTAGATATTATTAAGTGAATTCCTTACAAATTGATAGTTGTTGTGTTGTTCTTCTTGTTGTTGTTGGCAAGTCACGTAATCCGATGGTTGTCGTACTTCAACAGCTGTTGTCGTGTCGGATTGTAAACCGTTTTCCAACAACCAAACGAGCGCACGGACCGTTGAGATGATTTGCAAGATGCTTGGCGATGCTTGGCGATACTAGAAACCATGTCAGACCCTAGTCGAGTACATGAAAGTAGAGATGAGAGGAGCGATAACATAGTTGTGATGGGGTCATCGATGCCATCTTGAGAATGTGTCTGGGCAGCCCTAAGGTGACTGAAGGTTTGGGCAAAATGAAATCGAATCCAAGATCAGAGAGCGAGCGAGAGAGGGGAAGAGAGAGGGAGGGGAAGAGAGAGGGAGGAAGAAAGAGGGGAGGGGAGAGGGAGGAAGAGGGAGAGAGAGCACGCAGTGGAAAGGTCCGCATCTTGACCGCCTCGTGGAAGGCAGCCTCTGTTTGCTTTTCTTGTCATCAGGCTACATAGCGAGGAAGAGTTTGCTGTAATGATTCGGGTAGCCCTAACTTCAGTGCGGACAAATTCCACTTGCCAACCACTGAATGTCTCTGGTGTGTGTCTTACATCACGTGAAATAACGTTTTTCGAAGCAATGGCACGCCTTGTCCTGGAAATATCGCGTTAAATTGGGTAATCTTGCGAGAATGTCCGGAATTAATAATACAACATTGTCATTCGGCTTTTCTGATGCATGGAAATGAAAACCTGGTTCTGTGCAAGTGACGCTGTCGAGTTACAAGAGAAAAAAAAATACATGCATACGTAACCGCATGGACTCTCCCATTGTGTTGTCTCCCCACACGCACACACAGTATTACAGTGTGGATACAAAATTTCTAATCTGAGATTTTTGTGTCCAAACGGCACTGGTTTCCGTCTACTGTATATTTTGTGAAAAACTTAATTCACTTTTCGTCGATCAGGGAGTTTCTCTGTCTGCAGAAGGAAGTTGTGCATCTTATGGACAATTTTATCTATACGTGACGATGAAACGCGTCTTACCCTCAGCCTTGTGGCAGTTTGTACATATATATTTTGGCCTCTTCTTCTGTTCGTGTACTTGGTTGCGTGTGGGCATGCGTTTTGCGAGTGTCGAACTGTTTGTTTAAATCAATAGAAAACGTGTATAAATGGGGGAGGCAGAGAAAGATTATTGGTTGCTTAACGTCCCACCGCAAACTGGATGCATATCAGGAAGATGGACTATGGGGGTGAGGGGAGGCTACCACTAAACTATGGAGAACCACAGACTGACGCTGCAGTAAGATGGCCAGTGCGGACAGGCACTCTAATGTGCGGGGAGATGGAAGAATGGAGTTTGCACAATGTATAACTCCAGGAAATAATCCTTGGCCACACCAGGATACGATCCAGCAACCTTCCTCCTGCTGGTTCCCAGCTCTACCAACTGAGCCATCCAGGCCCCAGAGAGAGAGAGAGAGAGGGAGCGGTGGGAAAGACCTGAAATGGTTGAGGTAGATGTATCACCCCTTGGTGTCTCCCTGCACAGTTCCTACTCTGTTTACATAAAAGTCTCCATAAGACCAGACGTAAGGTTTGACCAACCGGTTCTGTTTGTTTTCGTCTTTTTTTACGTAATCGCTTATGGGTGAAAAAGAATTCCTTGCAGACCAGGACGGAGAAGCTGACGGCCCCTGCGTTAGGGTTTCCTTCTTCCCCAAATCGCCGTCACCACATCCTCCTTCTCCTCGCCTTTATCGACGACGACCACCACCACCACCACCATCATCATCATCATCATCACGACCAGCAGGAGCAGCAGCAGCAGCGGGCCGATATCAGTGGGTGCCGCCACCATATAGGTAATGGTTACTGTACAAGAAACCTTTGTCATATCCCATTGGTTACCTTGGTGACAGCTGGACAAAGCGCGTGTGCTTCAGGCCTTTCCGTAGGTCAGCATGTGGTCCGGCGGCAGATTAGTTCAGGTAAAGCAAAACACACACGGGCTTTTGATGCATGACGTCCGCGTACGGTGAGTTCGATAAATTGCCTGATGCTTAGTGTGGGCGCCACCCGTGACGACGAACATCAGGAGGGGTATTCTAATGAAAGCTGTGAGAGAAACCGCCTTCTTTCTTTCATCGTCGTCGTTGTCGTCATCGTCACATCATCATCATCACCATCATCATCACCATCATCATCAACATCATCATCATCTTTTTCTTCTTTTTCTTTTTCTCTGCTGCTGCGAGTCAGCAATTTCCCGAACTATGTTACAGAAGCAAAATTAATTACTGAAATTAACAGCCATTTTATTCCTATACAGCTCATAGACACAAACAAAACAGTAAAACTAACGTCCCTCTCAAAGGTAATCTTGTACATTAAAGATATAAAGACAGAATCCTCTTTGCCACGCTAGATGCACGTTCTTTCTTGCACGTACCGTTTGTACAAACAGAACAGACGTTTATTCATAGCAATCAAACAAAGCCGCCTTCCAGTAATTTTCTGCTGCCTGCAGGTAGCTGTTAGTAGACTAGCCCTCATGGCCTGGTCATATTTGATGATTTATAAGCATCAGTTGAGAGATTCACAGCACTTCATGGCACAGACCAGCAGCAAGTGCTGTTGCTGTCTACTGTCGCGCTGTTTTATGATGGACGAAGGCCATACATTTGTCCGTGGGCGCAGGCGAGAAGAAAAGAGAATCCTCATGTACATTTTCTTAACGGGGGCGCGGTGGGGGAGGAGGGGGAGACGACCATGTACTTTAAAAAGGGTTCTCGTGTTCTGAGTGCTTGCCCTTGAGGCCGTTCGAAACTAAATGCATATTATTTGTAAACAAAGCTTTTAACTGTTTATGTGACATCAATACAGAAAGTGTGCCGGATTTATACTGTCAGTGCCGACTGTACTGAATGAAAATAGTGGTAAACAGCTCGGCCAGTCGTTTGCAGCAACTTTTTTGGTGGTAAATTGGACTACATTGGTCACATTGAAAACTTGTGATGGACATAATTTGGTTGAAATCGCATGAAGTCTTTGCCGCAACCTGTCCGGTTGGGAATTTACCGCGGATTTTGTTCGACTACGTCGAGCAGTGCTTATTATTATTTATATTTCAGATTCCGAGATGAGGGCTGGTGGCTGCTTATTTTAAAGCGATAGTGTTTCCACCTTCTCACGGATTTCGCGGATGGGCATGGAGTCCTATTATTAAGCTATGGACTGAAAAAAAAACACCAGACTGAAAGCTGCAATAAGCTAGTTTAATGTGCGGGGCAATGGCATGGAGTTTGCACAACGTTTAACTCAAAGAAATAATCTGTCGTCACTTTTGTCCGGGTGGCTTATGGACACCAAATCAAGGTAAAGTATAAGAATAGTTGGAACATTCAACTGAACTGTTAGCTTAGCCTACAAGGTTAGAAAACGTGTTTCTCGTTGGTTACAATAACGTTAGTGTCATCTTGACCTCTGTATGAGCGGTCAGGTGACACGGTGGTCAGCGCTTGCCCACAAGACAATGAGACTCGTGGATCACGCGGTCAGATTTCGGATCCGCTGTACGTGGCATTTTTTCACAGCGCCACCTACTTTCTATGAATTACTTTAGCTGCTGATTTGACCAAAAACCGCGCACGACCACTGTATTCTTCTGAACACAGGTGGTAGGCCTACTTGGCAGCCAGTGAGCCAAATACTTCAATCTCACCTGCCAGGCAAAATCGGCGGGACAAGGAGGTGACAAGTTCATTGCTTTAAGAACAAACTGTTTGGCACTTGTGCTAGTTTCTGCTCGGGTGGTCCAGTGATGACAAATATTGGCATACGTTGCCTGCTTTGGTTTACTTTCATTCCAGTTTCTGACAAGAAATTGTTTAGGCGGGAAAACTTCATCTGTGAACTGGACTCAAACATTCCAAACTGCATGGAATACTTTCTTGGCTTACCTTAACTATATTTACCACCTTTAAATACAGTGATCGTTAGATTATTTAAATCACCAAACAACGTCTGCATCAAATTATATGTTTTGCGAGTAATCATGACAGATTTTAAGGGTCTGGAGTTGAATGTATGGAAACATTGAATCAAAACCAATGTTTTGTGGTTGTTACAAAAATTCTGAACAAAATACGAAGTTCCATTAAAAGTCAAAATTCTGTTTCCCAGATTTGCTGGGCTTCTCATGAAAATGATTCTGTATTTTCCTTGAGCTTCCGTTGATTTTTTGTTTTACTGTCTTGTCTCCTGTTTAACTCGTTCTTTTTCCTCCTTCATTCGTCCTCAATCTGTCTTTCGTCCCCAGAAGCTGCAAAATGTCTGATGGATGACTGCAGTGGCGATAGCTAGCAGAACAGCAAATTAGTTTCTTTTGAAATTTACATGACCGTCACCTGTCTTTACCTGACTGAGGCATCGAGTTCAAACAAGATTTTACTGACCTGCTAAAGAAAGAGGTTAGCATTCTGTTGCCAATCACTTCCCCTTGTCACTCGCCTTCTTCCAGAACGACTTATCTTTTGTTCCCATGCTCCCATCAATGCTGCCTAAAAGAATTTTAAAAACTTGGAGGGATGGCGGAGTTTTTGCTGACACCGTTGCAAAGCCCAGGCAAACAGTAGCTGGAAAAGTGGTTATACAGGCTGCATGAGCCTTGACTTTGGACGAATAATTATAATAACGGAAGACAACAACAGTCTGGCGGGTAGGTATCCCAGCATTTCTATCGCCAAGCTGGGTATAGCGGGGTGGTAAAGCACCGTGAAGTTACGCACATTATCCAGTAGCCTCACAAAGCAGGTCTTCCCGTTGTCCGTCTGCAACTGCATTGTTCTCTGTGAAATGTCATTGTAGGCTGGAGTCTGTCCTTTCTCTCCGCCTACGGAAATGCACGACCTCGGGCAGTAAGACTCTGCAGATTCCACTCTTCTTCAGTGAACAAGCGGTTGTTAAAATAGAGATCTGTAGACACACAACATGTTGATCATATGATCAAAGTTAGTTTGTCTCCCTTGGCGACGATGGCGTTGGTGACAACTAAGAGGAGGAGGATGTTAACGACGATGATTGACGAAGAATTTTACTTCGAATAGCATCACCCGAAGAGATCTGGCTGCTTAGAGTTTTAAGTTAAAAACTTACTACGGGTTCCCCATGGGTTCAGGCAAGCCGTTCCCCCTTTTGGCAAGGAGAGGGAGGGGATTGGTTTGGGTGGAGGCATATACCCCTCTGCACAATATTCCTCTTCACAGTGCGTTCAAAATATAATATTAATCAATTAATCATTTGTTTTGACAACGTCCGAATCTCAGCGACCTTATCTGCCGAGTGTTGTAAAGGTTGGTCCTAGTGGGTCCGCTGATCTCTTTTGCTTAAAAAGTAAGTGATATCCAGAATTTGATATGTAGGCTGGTCCTGCGTGACGTAGGGTTTGTGGTGACTGTCGCTTATTTATTTTAACTGGATGAACTTATGCCACAGGAATCTTGTAAGGTTGCGTGATACACAGTGTAACCTAAGCTGGTGTTCGGATTCTGCAGATCACTGTTTGCGCAGGTCTCTCTGCTCGGCACAAAGGTTAGGGCTACATTTGTTGGAGAAATCGCTTTTCTGTGGATAATTATTGTCTCCGTTTCTCTGTCTGAGACCGATTTGGCCATAATTGTCGAGGATTTTCCCCAGGACAAATTTTTTCCCCGGATAAATGGTTGCGCTGTCCTATATTCCTTTGTCATAGGTGGCAAATCATGATTATCTATATCGATATTGACGTGCACAGTGAACTGAACAAAGTTTTGTCAGGCTACAGTTTGAGACTTTGCGAACAAGATTTCACAAAGGAGCAGAAGTTCCATCACGACAGCGTATTTTTAAAAAAAAACTAAAACAAAGCTTTCCAATGGTTTATGTGAAAGGCCATTGACTGGGTCACACATATATTGGACGCTGAATGGTACTCATGACATTTACGTTCATTGCTGCAATATACGAGGTCGCGGTCTGGTTCAGTGTGAAAACAATGTATATAACGGGAATTCGTCATGTCAGCAGCTTAGGCTATATCACGGCAGTAGGTTTCCAACGTGCAACGTATAACCACATGTTATCAGTATAGTATGTTTGACACACTAGCTCTAGGCAGGTACATTTTATTGTCGGGCGAGTATAATTTACGGTGGCACACCGGAGGTAAAGTGGAAAAAAATGAGTATGTAAAGCCCTGGCTCGCGTAATCTGATCTAGGTCACCGATAATGCTGGCACCTAGGAAAAAAGGCCATCTTCGTCTCTGTAATCTTGGTGAGTCTGGCTTTTGTCATGAGTCCCAACATTCAGTCTAACAACCACAGATTTCAGACCTAGTGTTTTCTCTTCTGATGATTATTCCCTATAAGAATCAAGTTTTAGAAATGTAACTGAGCGAAATGTGACATTCATTCGTTAGTAATTGTTCGCGTAGGCTGTTTGTAGGTTGCCTTACCTGTATTGTTTTCCTGATATCAAAGTACTAGTCCCAAGGAAGAAAAATTTTCATAAGACGAGCAGAAAACGTTTTATGTGCAGGCGTCACATACTGGAAGGACAAACACTCGACAAACTTGTCAATCAGAATGAATACTTGGAAGATTCGCATCAAAGACGCGGGTAACACCATGTTTGACCCACTGCAGTGTCCAGCAGCAGCACTAGCTGACCTCTGTCCCTAGTTCTGAGGCCAAAGAGTCTAAAGCGATCACACATGACTCCGGATTTGACGAAGCGGCGATAAGGTGTGGTGGGGGTTGGAGGCTATATAAGGAATGGTCAAGAAAGTATTGAAACATCCGTCTTAAAACGATATCACAATGTTTCGCACGCCGCCTATGCTCGCTAAAGTGTCAACGTTGCCACGAGTGAGGTGGGCTTAAAAAACACTTCGGACGGGGGGGG
>SMGT01010265.1:0-14011 GCA_004794575.1 Lanistes nyassanus
GCAAGATGAAGCTGGTGAAGAATGTTCTTCGTTCTACAATGTCCCAGGACCGTTTAAGCGATCTGGCCTTGTTGAGCATTGAATCGGACGTTGCCCGAAGTATAGACTTTTCCACATTAATTCGCGACTTTTCTATGGAGAAAGCTCGCAAGATTTTCATCTGACTGGTATGTACTTTATTTTTTCAGCGTACACTTTGCATTTATTTTTCGAAGATATTTTTGACCACTAATAACAGTCAACAGAACGCTGACCTAAAAAGGGCCCCCGTCATAACATTTTTCCGGGGCCCCCGAGAGCCTCACGACGGCCCTGGCCCTACCAGGAACACAAGGCTCCGGCCAGCACAGCTCTCTGGGTCGCTGAGGTTCTCGAGCCCCCAAACCACGTCAAGGTAGTGATCCTATTGGGATATTCTTTTTCCCCTTCCCCAATATTAGCTGTCAAATGTCAGCGCCTGACTAAATTCACATGCACATACTTTACAAGCTAAGTAAGTTATGTATGGCTTTAACAAATTTCACTCTAATATTTGAGGTAATAATATTTGATGTAATAATATTTGATGTATAGTACTAATATTTAACTATAAGAATATTTCTCAACATAGTTTCACAGCACAGTGCAAGTTTCATGAAGCGGAATCCCACTGACCATAGTTTTGCATCCCACAAGCGTGAACTCAAACTCTGTCCACATGCACCTGATATTATTATGGCGTCTTTATTACTGGATGTGGCTCCACCTGTATCACAATAACATTTAAATGCAACAACATATAACTTTTAAGAAAATATATTATGCCTCTTTCAAAAAAACTCCATGAGTGTGCAAAATACTTTAAAATGAAGGTCACGATGGGCTCAAAATGCAATAAAGAGATGATACTGTACAATTTACAAAAATCAGTACAGTTTCAATGAAAATTAGTAAAGAAATGAAATATCAAAGTCCCATCCCCTCCCATAGCCTACAGGACAGGCGACTGTGCGCTTTACGCGCATTTTTCTTCGTTAATACGCGCATGGGTGCCCCAAAACAGTAAAGAAAAAGGATGGTACTAAGAAGACATCACACACACACACACCTCTAATTACTGACCCACTGATTTAACCGTTAAATAGCAAACAAAAGAATTTATATAAGAGTCCAGTTACCTGTATTAAACTCTGATCGTGATTATTTTGAACTAAGTATACACTATACCCAGCGGTTTTGCGATTGTGATATTCGCTTCTCACAGGAGTGGCTATAACTATAAGCAAAGCCACATTTGAAACACAACAACAACAATTCAGGCTTGCTTCGCGCACGGTCGCACACCACACATCTGGTACACATGCTATGGGGACAGTCTGGTTCGCACAGACGGCCTTCAATAGAGAGACAATTTTGCTATGTTTGGTCCCCCCCCCCCAGTATATAGTGCACTGTATTGGATGTAAAATAATAACATCAATAATAACAGTGCAATTATACCTAATAATAGATGAATTGATATTTTGTAAAACTCTCTTGCTTAATCGACTTTCATAAAACACTTTGTAAGGAGTTTTGAAAACAGTTTAGGGTGTTTTTCGCCGGTCCAGTAGACGAGTGTATTGAAATCAGAGTACCCCAAAAGTGTGCGGATCAAGTGCGCCCCAGAAAAGAAGTTACAACACTCGAAAATATTAGTTTTTCTTTCAAATGGAAAAAAAATCCCCAAAGGAAGTTATAGCATTGTTGAGACATGCTTTGGTCTTTCTTTTATATGGAGTTATACTTGTGATTTCTCTTTAAACCATTATAGCCGGTTGCTATGCAAGGAGTCAAGTATCAATATATGCAATCCTGAAAAGCAGAGGTGTTTGCTAATAACACGTGTCACCTACAGAATGTTTAAAGATTATTTTGATTTTGAGCCTTACCTAAAGTGATTGATCCAGCCCTATGGGCTGTCGTATTGAAATTTAGGCGAAGTTGTCATAATTTTCCTGTTAAACTGTGAAGATATGTATACTATGATATACCCACTACTTATTTGTACATACCCAAAATGAGCAAATTAATCAAAAAACCTTTCTTCTAAGACTTTTGTACATCAACCTAATTTTTAAAAATAATCTATGAACTGTTGAATAAGAAATCTAAAAAGATACTTATTAATTTAATTAAATTTATTTAATTTATCTTATTTTTATTAAAGTTCCTCTTTTAAAATCCTCAGGGCTGAAAGTCAATAAAGAAAGTGAAACGAGTTCACACGGGTAAGATCTTAACATAGTCCAAAGGTTTTTCCCAGAACAAGCTATGACTTACAAATATCTTCTTCCTTCGGCAGTACAGTAAACTTATGTACACCGAATAATCACAACCGATGAAGTGGAATGAAACTGTTAATATACAAGTAACCCAACCGTTTGTGACAAAGGCTGTCTTCCAGTTCTGTCCTGAAAGCCCTCTCCACTACCAAAGAGGATAGCTGTGGGGAAATTTAGCACCATCTTCCTTCTCTGGTTTGGACAGAATTAAATCACGTTTATTGATGTACATAACTGTATGCATGCATGCATGTGTGGTGTATGTGTGTGTGCATGTATGTATGTGCGTACGTATGCATACATGTATGTGTGTGCATGTATGTATGCATACATGTGTGTGTATGTGTGTGTGCATGTATTTATGTGCGTACGTATACATACATGTATGTGTGTGTATATGTATGTATGCATTGTTGAACTAGTTCTTTCCCACAGTTACAGCTCAGCGAAGGCGACCTGTGTGAAGCCGGCAAAATATCTTGCATCAGCAAATGTCGCTGAACTCACAGCTGACGAACCGCTGCAGACGCGGCCAGAACCACGGGTCGTCTTCACACAGGCCTGCCGTCGTCTGCATCGCGTGCTGCACGTCCTGCCCCAAACCTCTGACCTCCAGCCCGACCCGCCGCACCATGAGCACGTGCTGGTCACGTGAGCGCAGGCCGCGGTCGAAGGTCACGTGGAAGGCGAACAGGAACCAGCCACAGGAGGCAGTCTCGCTGGACAGAACGAAGATGGCGCGCGTGCAGGCGTCAACAGCGCGCACGATGTTCTCCTGGATGCTCAAACCCACCAGGAAGTCGCGGTCCTTCAGCACGCAGCGGTGACCTATGACCTCCAGCGGCGCGACGATGCGGAGAAGGGTGTGCTCAAGGTCAGCCTCCGAGCACCAGACGAAGACAGACTTGGCCCCGAGTTCCTCCACTCCCACCCTTGGGCGGGGTAGAGAGTTTGATTCGTCCCGCAGAATGATTCTGGGAAACAAGATGAAGAGAGAAGAGTCTGCGTTACCAGCACGTGGATCCATGCTGCTGGGCGAAGCACGCGTGAATCTAGAAAATGCAATGCAAGCACTTGGGTCTGCGATACAACCATCAGAACTTGTGTTACCAGCAGTAGACCCCATGCTTCTGGCACTAGAAATTGTGTTGCTAGAACGTGTAACACAGACACCACAGTTTGGGAGACTGGGAGAGGAAAACGTTCTACTGGCACCGACACACGTAGTGCTAACGATAGAATCTGTGTCGCTAGCAGGAGAATTGGAATCTGTGTTCCCAGCACAAGAATCTGTCACAATAACACCAGAATCTGTGTTCCCAGCACTACGGCTTGTGATACTGACATTACAATTAACAGTTAAATCACTAGAATCCACGTTATGGACGCAAGAATACTGGTTGCTAGCACTAGTTTCGCTGTCACCAGTAGAAGAATATGTGTTGCTAGCACAAGAATCTGTCACAACACCAGAATCTGTGTTGTTAGCACAAGAATCTGTCACAGTAACACCAGAATCTGTATTACCAGCACAAGAATCTATCACAATAAAACCAGAATCTGGGTTACCATCACAAGAATCTATCACAATAACACCAGAATCTGTGTTGCTGGCACCAGAGTCTGCCCTCTGTCGTAACTGGTCTTCGTCTGGTGTCTGTAGCGAGGCAGCGTCTCTGGCAAGAAACACGCCAGCAGAAACAGTCCCATGTTGTTTTGTTTCGTTTTGAGGTGAGATTGGTCTGGGCCGCAGAGAACCCCGAAAGGAATGAAAAAAATGATTGTGTTGATTTATGTAAGGTTGTTCTTGGAAGTCTATGTGCTCATTTCCGACCACTGTCGCCGTGCGGTGAACATCCGCGCGTGCGCAGTCGCAAGATTTCGAATTCCTTTCTTGTCGTCCCCTTGGGAAACTGTTGGCGCATGGCGTGAGACAGCCTCTGCGACGAAGGTGCGGCATCTCGTAGGCTAACTTCTTAAAGAAGTTCTTGTCGTTGGTGGTGACGAAGCGTCCTTTAGCGATAAACTGCCCTATGTCCTTGTCTTCGACTTCCTTTGAGGTCATCTGGTGCAGGACAACGGTCAGGAAGTGAACCAAGTCCTTCCGGCACTTTGCCAGCCCCTGTCGAGCTGCCACCACCAGCAAGTCGTCATCCTGCCAGCCTCTGCTCAGGACCACGACCAGACGCCGGCTGTTTTTGACGCAATGTCGCACGTTGTCGCTGACGGAGAAACCCAGGAAGGCATCCCGGCTGTGAAAGAATACCCGGTACGCATGCTCACGCTCTAAGGGCTTGATCACGTGGTCCAGGATCCAGTCCCGCGTGCTGGCGTCACAGCAGACAGTGACGTCATAGAGGGACTGGCGGTCTGTTTTCTCAAGGTCGAAAGGATGCAGCCCTGTGTAGACGTACAGCAGCACCTTCAACAGCCGGCGTTTGACGAAGACTGCGAGGATGAGCGAGAGAAGGAGGAAAGACAAGGTAAGCGGGACGATGATGGGGACGGCCAGCGTGGCTAGTGACGGCGGCGGTGGTTTGCAAACGAAAGCCTCGTCAGGTACCGACACCAGATAACTGCCCTCCGCGTTCTCGGCGCTGCACTTAACCTCGGACCAGTCCTGCACCTGGCCTTTGATGTTCAGCAGCCAGCGCTTGATCCACACTGTGTCGCAGTTGCACAGGAAGAGGTTGCCTTTCAACCGCATCTCGCGCAGCTGCTGTGCTTCGGCCACCAGCTCCCGTGGCAACTCCTTCAGGCGGTTGTTGTCCAAGTGCAGGGTCTGCAGCGACGTGAAGCGACGCAGCACGTCACCAGGCAGCACCCGCAGTCGGTTGTGGCTCAGTTTTAGCACTAGCAGCTGTCCAAAGTAGTCCCGCCGCTGCAGGTCTCCGATGGTGTTGTTCTGCAGCCACAGCTCGCGGGTGCCTGCCGGCACCTCTTCCGGAAGTGAGGTCATGTTCATGTACCGGCAGTCCACGATGACTGTCCCCACGCCCGCACGAACGTAACACACACACGGGTGGGGGCAGGAGTTGCTGGTATTCTGGTCTTCCTGCAGCTGGCAGTACGTGTCTTCGTCTTTTATACTGATCAACGTTCTTCGCTGATTGGCCAGCTCCTCCGGCCACCCGCACATCCACCCGCCTACCGTGGCCTCCTCCCCTGTTAAGCCCCCTTGCGTCTTCAGCCGTCTCAAGGCGTGAGTCACGTTCAGAACGTGACAGTCACATCGCCACTGCGCTCCTGTAACAAAGTCAAAGTACTTGACCAGCAACAGGAAGGTTTCCAGCGTCTCGGAGCTGGCGTTGTACAGCACTGCTGAACGTTGTCCAATGTTTCTCAAGGTCACGACCTTCTGATACTCTGGCTTGTCCTGTAGGTTGATGAACCTTTGTATCGTGGGATTCCTCTGCACTTCGAACAGACGGGCCAGCCTCGTCAATTTGTCAATTTTCACGAAATCCAGCACTCTGATTTCGGTTTCGTCGAGATTTACTTGTCCGAGACCGCTTAGGAGGAAAACAAAGAGAGGTAACTCTTTCAACGGGTTGCGATGTAGGTCCACCAAGCTCAGCATGACAGACTGGCTAGAAAGGACTCCGTCAGACACGACAGAAATGTCATTGTTGCCGATCAAAAGAACCTTCAGTCGGTAGAGGCTCGCGAACAACCCGTTTTGCAGAACTGTCAGTTTGTTGTCTTGAAGGTTCAGCTGTTCTAAGTTTTGCATGTTCTTGAAGATGTTCTTGGGTAGCTCCTGCAGCTGGTTGTGCTGCAGGTCCATTTGCGTGACGTTCTTCAGCTTGGAGAAGAGGCCGTCAGGCAGCGACTCCAGCTCGTTGTAGGCTAAGCTGAGAAACTGCAGAGAAACTAACCCCTCGAACGTCTGCACACTGACGTTCTTCAAATGGTTTTTCTGCAAGGAGACGTACATGAAGTCACTACCAAACCGGAAATGAGTCAGGTTCGTGATCTGGTTCCCGTCCAGCAAATACTCCCGACGAAACATGTTGCTAGGGACGCTCAAAGCTGCGGAATAAGTGTACTTGTAATCATGCTGACTGGTTCTGGCCAGATTTCGTGGAAGCCTGTAGAAGCCACTTTTCCAAGGGAAATCCAGAGGCGACGACAGGCTGTTGTTGTTCAACTGCAGTGACGTCAGGTTCGGGAAAACTCTTTTCAGCTCGTCCGGAAATGACGTCAGACTGTCGTTGTTCAGTGCCATTTCGATGACGTTGTCCAGGCTGCCCATGCAGCGAGGAAGGTCCTGGAGGTAACTCGGTGTGCCCCAGTCGTTCATTATAGCCAGCGCCACGACATTCCGAAAGCCGCGGCAAAGAGACTTTTTCTGTCTGACGGCCGACATGTCCCAGATACCGCTGTCGTACATGATTACTACTCTCAAGTCCGTCAAGCTGGCGACCCAGTTGACGATTTCCAAGGAGATTCTACACTTTTCTACGCGCAAGTACGAAACGTAACGAGGGTACATAGGGACCTGGCCGGCACTGTCATCTTCAGCGTTCACGTCCCTGTTTTCCTCATCACCATCTCTGTTCAACGAAAAGAACGTATCGTCCCCTATCTTGGCTTCCTGCAGGAAAACAATCTCCGTACCAGGTTGCTGGCACCGCAAGATGAAGAAGACAGTCATATCCGGGCCGTCAGAGACGTTGAGCTTGTTCTTGAAATCTTGTCTGGTCACGTGACACCTGGCCGAGCCCTGCTCGAGAGCCGATGGTGGCAGGCGGACGTCGAACTGCAGGTCAAAGGTCGGCAGCTGATAGTCTTCCAGCTCCAAGTACTGGTCCTCTCGTACGTGCTCCCGGAAGTCCAGTGAACACTTGGGGACGAGTGGTACTTCTGCGTATCTTCGCTGGGCTGTTTTCACAGCCGGATGTGCAGTGCTGGTTCCGTGGTTAGACTCTGACCCATCCCATCCTGCATCTGGGTAGGGGGCAACCTTGCTCGGTGCAGACACGGCGGTTTGTGGTAAAAAGGTGGCAGCCAACAGTAGAACAACGAGGACTATTGTCTTTCTTTGGGCTGCCATTATCTCAGCTGTAAGCCTTTCTCATCCTGTAAAAAGAAAAAAAAGGTTGCAGTTCAGCGTTATTCCTATTCTTACTGCGAAGGGTTAATGTCTAGGATACATTTGAACCCTTTTGTTAGAGTATAGCTTTAGATCGACGTAGTCTGTGTTTCACATTTTAATCGGGCTTCTGTTTTTTTTTCAGCAAAGTTTGGGTTCATGCTCTCACTTGTCCCTCCTTCCCACCTTCCCTTCAAGATATTGCATAATTTAGCACTCCCCCGCCTCTGTCACTCTTCCGGGCTCTAAATTTGTCCTGTTCGCAAGTTTCAACCAGAAATGCAAGTGCATAATCGATACAGTACAGAACCATACTGTACGGAACCGATACTGTATAGAACCGATACTGTACATAACAATACTGTATATAACCGATATTGTACATAACCATACTGTACATAACGGATACTTACATAACCATACTGTACATAACCGATACTGTACATAACCGATATTGTACATAACCGATATTGTACATAACCATACTGTACATAACGGATACTTACATAACCATACTGTACATAACCGATACTGTACATAACCTATACTCTACAGAACCGAGCGAACGTGAACGACCTTGAGAACATTTGCTAAAGTACACAGGGAACTCGAATTTTTCCGCTTAGCGACATTCTCTTCTCTCTTTCTCTGTCCCGGGTCTCTGAAACATACCTTTCCCCCCTTTCCACGCTCGGTCGCATTATAGCATTATCTGGACTTTCATTTGTTGAGGAGATAGACAACAAGTGAACACTTTGCTTCTAGCCTCTGTTTGTCTGTGGTTCGCAATGTATTGAGGGTGATAATATTGACAACAGTATGCTTAAAAGTATGCCGCGTGTGTGGGCAGGGTGTAGTGCCTGTATACCCTGCGTTGGACGGGGTAACAAGATAATCAAGGACGCCGACCGAGGTATTACGTTGTTGACAAACCGCTAGTTTCACTATTCAAGAGAACCTTCAACTTAGTCAGCCAACAGACATCGGAACGATTTTCTCGCAGTCTAGCAGATAAATAACGTGGCCTACCTTCATCACGAACTCTCTGACTCCCGTCACCGCCAGACATCGGCATGGGTTTGTTGTCAAACGGAAACTGTACTGACCACACGGGAGTGGGCGATAGCGAGTAACCTCACGCACGCCGTCCTCCTGTGACGTCAACATGACGATACTAAACACTTGAAGAAATTAAAGAACTATTCTATTCAAAACGGATTACCTATAATCTGCTGAAAGTTCTGGTGGAGCTTTATAAATTTGTAACATTCAAGCTTTTGTGTCGTCTACTTTTACCAGCTGAGATCAACGACAGCTGGTTTGCCTACCACTAAACACGAAACAGCCTACAGTATGAAGTACCACATGGTCAGAAAAAGATCAGCTTTTCTACAGCAGGTAAACAGGCTATAAAACAGCACACGACGGTGTATGAGGTCACATGAAGGATTTTTGGGCGACTAACTTCCCTTTAAATCCCTTCCATTACAGCCACTGAGAGTTTCAACGTTCTGTTTGCACACCGTGTTCTTTCCTTCACGTCGTTATCGGGCGAAAATATGTCACATGGGATGTAAAGATAACCCTCATTCCACGGTACGATACTTCCGATTCTGCAACGTGGCCCTAGCATCTAAAGATAGCAAGCGGTGTGCCTGCTTTTGTCCTTTTTCTCTGGCGGACCGAACTAATCTGGTGCCCGCCTGATGTTTTCTGGAATCGGGAATGGGAGAAAGCCTATTCCTGGCTGTTTATTAAGCCACTTTGTCACAGCTGTCGTTCTCAGTTACCGACCCACCTGGAGTGCTTGATGTGACTGTTTTCTTCTGATTACATGCAGGTTATTTCACATCTGCCCCCAGAATATGGAACAGTACCATATCGTTGTCGACAACAAATACAGAATGTTTTAGGCTCTTTTTTGTCAACAGTTTGGATTAATTCTAACTGGGAAGTTGCACGAACTTTGGAAATTGTTATTTCAGGGGAGAAATTGTCGCAGCAGTCCTTATGCGAAAGGAAAGACACACAAACACAAACACAAACACAAACACACACACACACTTATGTATCCTCACGCATTATAGACACAGTCTCTCTCTCTCTGTCATTCTCTCTCCCTCTAAGTATTCCTAACAAAAAAAAGGAAGATTTTGTTCAGAAGTTTCGTGAATGGCTACATGCGCATATATATTAACCTCTTATTTCCAGATTCCTTTCTGTAACATATACTCATATCGTTTGTTTGCAGATCCACACATGAACTCATTTTTTTAAAACTGTTTGGGAAATTTAAAGAGAGCAGGAAAAGAATTTAGATCCAGGCTGTCCGAGCAGGATGTAGCTGGCTCTGGCCGGGTTAGTGCGTCACGGCTTGAACTCTTTTTTTGCTACCTTTTGAGAGTTGAAAAGGTTAGTCGCCATCAGGAGGAATGATTTGTACTCCAGGTAAAACACACGTACACCCATGACGCACGCAACGACAAATAAATAATGACATATTACCAACCGGGGAGGTGAGCGAAACCTAATATGCTGGTATGCAAGATAACAACAATACATTGGACATATCTGGTTTGGCCTGCAGAAGAACTGGGTAGACAATAGGACTTTACATACGGTCTCAAACCGTTTAACTACCCTTCTCAGTTTTCCTTTCTTTGGTTGGACATGGCAAGGCATCTCCAGCAGTGAGCAAACCATTCGTTTCTCTGTCTCTAGTGACCAGCACCGCAATGAAGAGAGTTTACGCACAGTGAGTACCAGAACCGCTTTAGCCACAGTCTTGTCTACTGAAGTCGCCAAAGTGCGCAGTGAGGAAGCTTGACTTCCTTAACTGTGGCAGTCGCATGTGCTGCAGAAGAGATCGAAGTGATGTAAACGCCGGAGAGCTGGATTGCTCCGAGTTCCGCACCTCCACAGGAAAGAGCTACCAATCTCCAGCCAATCAGAGCGTGGGCTCTATCACTTTCCACTTCGTAATGTTCACACTATGCCGAAGTTAGTCGACACTTCGCCAGATTAGGACTTGATACTAAGCTTGCCTCCCCTTTTGGGCATGACTCGATGGTATTCATCCACCTGAATCTGAATGCAGTTCGATGTTAAAAGCTGCAGAAGTATGTGCGAAAACGGGGGTTTACCCAAAGAGAAAATGCTTATATAATTATCTCTCGTTTGAGCCGAGATATCTGGAGTAAATGCCTAGAATCGGCCAACTTACGCTTTGAGTAAAAAATGGTTTTTTCCTCGACCATTCTAAGATACTTAGCTATAGACATAATAAGGTTTAATGGTAGGGGGCCGACAATGGTGGGTGGAGCGGATCTGCATAAGGGGTGTGCACTGTAAATAACTTGCTGTTCTTATACTGGGCTGGAGCTAGGTTTAGACTCAGTGGCACTTAGTTGCTGGTTGATTGCTTAACGCTCAGTTGCAAACCAGGTGCGTATCAGGACGGTGTTGTCTGAGACAAGTTAACGTTCTACTACACGTGGGCAGGGGACTGATGTCGCAACACAGGCTTCAGTCCTCCACCCTCCACCACACATTATACTGACACCGGGCCAACCAGTCCGGGTACTGTTCCCTATGGTGCCCGGCGTCTGGCAAGGCAGATACTAGATTGACAATTTTTAAGTCTCAGGTATGAATCGGTCGGGGTGCGAATCACTGACCTCCCTCATCGGAAGGGGACGCCTTAACAATTAGACAACGAAGGCTGCCTATGGCTAGTGTTACGATTGAGTGCAGGTTTGGGCTGTTGTTAACCTTTGCCGCGAAACCAGATTGGACAATCTCGAAAGTCGAAGGCCGATATTGCCTTACATGTGTTCGCGGTTTGTGGTTGTTAAAAAAATGCTCGCCTAACTCAGATCTAGCCTTTAGCACTTTAAAAGATAGAAACAAGCTGTTGGCGAAATGTCTCTTTAGGGAAACGTCCATCAGGCAACTGCTTTCAGCTAAAGTTCAAGAACTTTCCTCAGCTACGACTCTAAATGTAGCGGCTCTGAGTCCATTTACTCATTCTGATGCACATTCTAATGCACTGCCGTCATCGGAAATAACAGGGCAACACCCGGATGCAACGATATTCCTGGATAGCGGTGTCTCGAGCCCTATTGTCAAGGGCCGGGCTCGATAAACAGGATGCGAGTATTATTGCCGGCTCATTGAATTTAATAACATGAGATAAGTGTTGAACGTACACAACAACAAACGTTGGTCGAACACTAACATGTGAAAACATGGCGGCATGAGGGCTGGTGCTTACTTGGACAGAAGCACGCACAATGAATTAAGATTCGTGTGAGACACAAGGGCGCCTCATTAACATAGACAAACGTCAGACTGTTAAACTGACCAAGTTTTGTTTAAATTATTAGAACAGTTGGAAGCATAAATTGATATAACAATTCATCTTTTATATAGTCATCGTAACAAGTAATATGAGAATTAATTTATATCTTTACTAATTTATTTCATTTCGTATCTCAATATGACTGTTTTGTCATGGAAATGACAGGGCCTTCGCGTGTATTTAGCGGTCTAACATTATAATTGGGTGAGGAATAAATAAAGAAATGAAACTGAACTGAATCTGTCAGTGATTTTTGGTAAAAATTAAATTTGATTTGGACTTTCCTCCAAGCGGCAGTCACTTGTTTTTCTTTTATATTTTTGATTTTTGGTATTTGAGTTTATCTCGCCAACACATTTAAGACATCAAAAAAAAAAAGCCAAGTAAGCAGTCTTGCATCTCAAGTACGACCTGGAAAAATTATGAAAAAATTTGGTTGTATGTGGGAGAGGGTCTAATTGACATTTTCTTTAATGATGCATATGCTGGGGTACATGGGATCTTGTAGCCCCCACCCAGGGAAAGATTAGTGCTGATGCCTTTAGTACTGGGAAAAATAATATATATATATATATCAGTCACCCGAGTTACGATTTTTAATGATCCGGCAAGTATTGTAGTGGCCACAGAGCAACGGACTGTCCTTTTCCCCATCCTTGTACTAATTCGTACAACAGTATTTCTAACAGTTAAGTCTTTTTTTTTTTAGGTCTTTAGTGATTGATTTGGTCTTTGTCAACTCGGTTTTCAGAAGTCGAGGGAAATTAGTCCAATGCCGAAGTACTTCTAGCCGGTACCGTATCCAAGACCGTATGGTGCTGGGGAGGAGAGATGCAGGTATAGTGGTACACAGAAAGACGAAAGATCCGTGTAACGCTTCATTACTGGCGCGTTGGTAAACGTGTTCCGGGCTACTGGACTGAGTATTCCGGGTCCTCCTAACCAATCACCTTCCTCAGGCAGGTTTAAATATCTGCACTGGTAAGGAGGGCATGGAGGAAAAGGGCTCCTTCAATGGGCCCTTGGTGTTTTGTAAATGGAGCCAAACGCATGCTTGTTGCTGGAGCTGGAGTGGACTGGTGTTTTGCAAACCAACACGCCTGCTTCTCGTCTCTCGCTCCATTCCATTTAATGGCGTGTTTGTGTTGGGAACACGACATTACCTCTTGATGTACCCTGGCTTAGGTTTGCTCAAGTAAAATCACTTTTGACAGTTGAACGAGAAAGACCTTTTAGAACCCCGTTTTCACCAAGGTCAATGCCTACATGGTCTAGTGTCTTCCTTTGTTAGAAATGTAAACGTATTTACTACATTACTGTATATATCCTCCAACATTTCTAATGGGGTCAGCATCTTGCTCTTTGCAAAGAGGTGGAGCACAATAGAATGCAGTAGAATACATTTACAATATAATAATTATAATTATAACATAGATCGAACACACAACACATAGTCTAGATGTGGGTTTTCTTCTGTCTCGTAAAAAAAACCCAAACCCTCAAAAACCTTGGCTTGGAGAGAAATGTTTGTGTTCCTTCAACACACGACATGAAACTGTGCACAGTATCAACACAAATCTTTTCCCGTGTCCTTAGACAGCAGACCGTTGTTCTTAGCCATCTCTCTATATCTCTATCTCTCTCACCTACTCACCCACCCCTCCCAACCCCACCCCCACCCCCACCACACACACACACACACAATCTACAAATGGCTTGACAGAGTAAGATAAACTATTCTCAGACCTGCATGCACCACTTCACCACTTCGCCGTTTTGTTCCGCAGACAGATTAAACAAATTTACACAAATCTTAAACAAATTTAGATGTTATATATTATTGCTCTTTTAAAGTAGTAACTGATTTATATAGCCTTTTAAAAGTGTCTGCTAATGCGTCTCAGCAAAAACCATGAATAGGCTACGACACTGGTTTTTGATTGGAATATTTTACTTATCATTTCCATAATGTCAGAGATAACCGAGAAGGAAGCATAAACATGAAGTTCGTACAATGCACTCCTCACTCACTCATTCATTCTTTGTCCTAAGCATTTTTAGACGGTCAAAAAATACCACCAACAAACAAAAAGCAAGCACTTCTCGGGAAAACTACTGTCTTTTTGGAATTTTACGAATGTATATAGTGATAAAGCTGCCGAAGTATATTTACTCAGGAGATTTAAAGGGACCGTTCGAAGCATGTCTATTGTTGGTTGCTTCTCTCACATGGGTTACTAAAATGGGTTACTT
>SMGT01010265.1:34259-47723 GCA_004794575.1 Lanistes nyassanus
CTCTGTATTTAGACAAGGACAGAGGAGAGGTGTAGCTCTGTGTATTAAGGAAAGGGTTTTCTTCGAAGTACTGAAAGCAGACTCCTCCCCACCAACCCCTCGTTCAAAAAAAAAAAAAAAAAGAAAAGAAAAGAAAAGAAAAGAAAAGAAAAAAACAAGAAAAGAGGAAAAGTTTGGGGGTTCCCCAGGTTTCCTTTACTTGAAGGGATAGAAGAATACCTTTGGGAGGTTTTCTATCTTTCGCTCCACCGATGCGTTTCAAGTACGCGTTGCACTTATTCGTGTTTTTTGTTTTATTCTACGCAGTGTTGAAAATATTTCAAGAAAGAAATGAGAAGCTTAGCTGGAAAAAAATGAACAATGAAAAATAAATAAAAAGCTGGAAAGCAAATAGAACATTCGTGTCCGAGGTCAAGAGCGACAGACAGAGAAAGCTTTACGGAGTGGGCAACAGCGCTACTAAAAGTGACGAAGAAATGCTATATAGACATCCCAAATATACGAGGTGATGAAAATGATACATATTTATATTTATTTATATATACATTGTTATAAACTTCGTAACAAAGAACAGACTCAGCAAAGGCTCGAAATATGAGTTCGGTGAGCTTTAATTGCTTCTGACCTTACACAAAAGAGTGAACATGTTTTCCGTTCGCGCTTAAATACAGAAGGATATGCACGCTACCCCAAGAGCACGATTAATGCGTGCTGTATGACCCTTTGATGTTTTTATGGACGGTTTTACAGACAAGGAAATACGAACACACCATGCAGGTACGTGACAATGAAAAAGAGATCAAACCTGTTAACGCGTGCCTGCCCATGCGCGAACATTCTACTGCAGTTCAGTACTGTTATGTTTCTCCATCCTCGTGGCTTACAGAGCATAGACCGGCTAAACACTATGTCACACCAGTCTATGTGCCTCGCTTGTTTGCATAACACGCAGGTAAAGAGAATCCGAAAATGAGATTTTTTTTTCCACTGCATCACTGGATCTGGATGTTGGTATTCATGCACCTTAGCGTAGTTGGTTAAGGAGAAAACATAGGCAGTCTGATGGTACGAAGAACGCGCGCGCGCGCGCCCCCGCACACGCACGCACGCACACACTCTCACACACATATACAGTGGACACACAGGTACACACCCACTCGTACACACAGATTTAACATTTTCCAGGGTAATGCAGTAAGTATGCAATCCTAGCTCGTTAATATGCAGCCCTCGGCCTCAGAGAGAGAGAGAGGGTTGGTTGGTTGGCGTCCCGTCGCAAACGGTGGATATCAGGACAGTGGACTATAGGGCAGCTGGTTTTGTCTTATTACTAAAAAAATACTAAGCTATGCACTGAAAGAACCACCAGGCGGATAGCTGCAGTAAGATGGTCAGGTCGAGCAGGCAGTTTAATGCTGGGAACGGCCGAATGGAATTTACACAATGTTTAACTCCGGGAAATAATTCGAATCAGTAACCTTCCACGTGCTAGTCCCCAGTTCTACCAGCTGAGCTATCCAGCCCCTCAGAGAGAGAGAGAGAGAGAGAGAAGTAGTGTAGGACAGAGGAGAGGAAGGGAATGAGAGAATAAGAAAGAAGTAAAAGAAGGCAAGACACAAACAAACAAATAAAAAAGACCGAACAAAAAAAGAAAGTCCTCGTACCTACCTTTTACTTATCCGCCTGGGGGGCAGTGATGTTCTGGCACAGACTGAGTCTTCCTGAATCGTGTCAGGAAGTTCGCAAGTTCCATGTGTGGGGCTCATCACATCGCGCTAAAATGCTGAAACATGATGAGAGTGGCTCCCTTACTCACGCACACACACAGACACACGCACGCCACACACGTACTTTCACACACACGCACACACACATGCTCGCTCGGTCACGCACGGACGCTCACACACACACCTTGCGCCGAGCTGTAGTCCAGGAAGTCCGCGATCCATTTTGGTGTGTTGCTGTGTTTGTTTGTTTGTTTGGGGTTTATTGTTATTTTTTTAATCAGGTCAGAATATTTTTTCTCTGTACTGTTTTCGGATTCTCTAGCATGCAAGGCGATGTCGCCCGATGGTCTAAAATTGTCTGCTCACTGCACGTGAACCTGCGGAGAGTTGTTCAGGCTGAGGACTAACCAGTGCAGGGCTGCACGATGTGTCCTTTCTCACCATGTCCTACTTCACGGTGTATCCAACCTGATGACACATACTCATAGATTCAGTAACTTTGTACCAGGTAATTTGCTGTGTCCGCTGTGTAAGGAATCTGAAGATACCGAGGTGCATTTTGTACTAAGTTGCCCATTTCTTGAGCACCTAAGACTACGTTTTATCGCCCGCAAATATTATGAAACACCAAATACCTTCCGCCTGTGCTTGCTGATGTCACTCACTTGCTGATGCCACTAACCCCGATACTGTTAAAGCATTTTGTATTTTCCTATATAAAGCATTCAAGGCTAGAGAAATTGCATTATCATAGTTTATTTCATTGATCATGTTTTGCATTTTGGACCACCCTTGTAGCCTATGATATTTTAAAAGTCTATGTATTTGTCTGTACACTTCCTTCTAAGGGGGCATGGCCCTTAAGAATAAACATTCGTATTCGTATTCGTATCCTACTTCACCTTTGTTACACCCCTCCTTACTTTTCTCCTTCTAACCCCTTCCATCTATAGTACATGTAAGGAGATGGGCGTATGGCAAGATAAAAAAATAAAGACCTATAGCGCCTGCAGGAATGTCAGTTAACTGACAGTTTCTGTTGCAGCTACGATATGAATTTGTCAACCGTTCGTGTGAACAGAGACTACAAATAGTTTATGGGACATCACTCCACAGCAACCCGAAATTTGTCTGTCTGAAAATTGGATTGAGCTCCCTTTAGTAATAGTTGCTGTCACACTGGGTTTGATTGCTGGGAAGGGAACAGTGCTCGCGTACCGTCACTAAGACTAAGTTAATCTCATTGGCGTCACCTTCACAAAATCACCGTCGTCACCTCTCTGCCCCCCGCCCCCATCCCGCCCCCATCATCACCCTTTTGGCTACTTCATCCCTTCCCACGCTCCAAGGCTGTACCAGAAGCGAGTTCTGTCATCGTCACCTGTACATAAACTTATCAGCGCGATGATACGTGCATAACCAGCTTTCTTGTGTGTCAAGTGAAAAGCTTCGCACATTGAAGCATTGTCTAGACTGTTCCACGCGTCCCTTCAGCCCTTCTGTGCAAATAGAGAAAATCGATGACATCATTGCCCCGTGAGACAAGTCCATCAACAGTTCTCCGCAAACGTCGATACAGACTGGGCGGAACTGACGACACTTCATGCCTCTATTCCCCGGAAGTATTCGCTCCTCTGGGCTGTAATAATTAGAGCATCTATGAAGTGTCGAATCTTATAAAGTGATTCGAAGTGCAAGAACTCGCCAGCACATGTACACACAATGCACTCAGCTCATGGCGCTCAGACTCATACGCAGGCACTAATACACACAAACTGACCCCGACTAGATGCAGACAGGACATAATGAAATGGTTTAGGGCGGAGATAAAAGAGGTTTTTTTTAATGAACTTTTAAAGGGTGTGTAGCTGGCGAATGGGGAAATATACACCTCTCCAAGTCTGTGGGCGGAAGACAGAAAGATCGCGGGCCAAAGGTGCAAACCTTGGTGTAAGAAATTCGAATGCAAATTGGATTTGAAGAACGGAGACAGCCAGATGGTGTGTAGGTCTGAAACAAGCTGGAGAGGTAAACAGGACAGTAGTCTCTGGGACCGTTGTAGCACAGAACAGCGACTTTGCACTGCAACCGTTTTAAGCCAGGAAGCCAGTGTAGTGAAATAAGAAGGGTGGCGTGTTTTTCTTTTGAATGAGGTTAACAGCGTTGTTCTGAACACGTTAAGGGACTTCTTTCCTGCCTTAACTTCAAACAACATTACAAGACTTTTAAAGAATATTCCTATGCTATGCGGGTTATTTTGCTAAATTAATAATTTATATTAGGATCCAAAGCCGAGTTACGACAGCTTTTTTGACCGGAATTCTAGATACGAACGATCATGCAATGCAAGATTTACCAACCCCAAATCCTGACTGGGTAGTGTGTGGCATTAGTAAACTACTGGTACGACAAACCTTTTCTTAACCGGACGAACGTGCATCGCATTGCTTTGTGTGACAGCCTGCTTAATTGTCCAAACAGATGACAGCAGGTCACTGTGGCAGAACAGACTTCGAAACTCTTGGCCCAAAAGAACCATCCGATTTAGTCCCGCGTATATTTAGCCTCGACCTAGACGTGCGCTTGCGGGTTTTGCCTACTGACCCACTTGTGTGTTGCTTTGAGGTCGTTGATCGATCTGCATGGATGGCGTGATGCCATGATGGTCAGGCTGTAAAACGATACTTGCGCCCGCTAGTGGAGAAATGATGAACAGATCGTAAAAATATAGTACTTTGTGGCGTTTTCAAATTTCCACTTGTCCGTGTACGTGTGTGCGTGAACGTGTGACTATTGTGTGCGTCTGTGACTGAGTATGCACATCTGTGTGCATATGTGCGTCTTATTTCTTCCCTACAGCTGTAGCACAGACATTATTACAAGCACACTCGAAGATAACCTTTTGAGGGACACGTGTCAAGTTTTGTAGCGCTACAAGATGAACAGCAGTATCACGGACCCTTTATTCGAATAAAAAAATACTTCCAGCTGCCCTTCACGCAACACGACGGCAGATAATTACGCTGGGAATGTGCACCTGTTTGCATGACGTAACACATTAAGGTTCTTTGTCAGTCTTGTCCTTATGTCATCACAGATAACAAAGGGAAAGAAAATTTTATGTACATAACACAGTCATTTTCCTGATGAGTTGATTCTCGCTTCTCGTTTTAGCCACAGATGTTCTCCTTTCTTTTTGGGTATGTGTCCATACATGGTGTTCACGCGGAGAGACTTTCGAAATTTCTCTTCAGCTGTTTGAGGATGGCCGACTGCTCTTCTTGTAATTCTTTTCGTAAAACACCCAGAGCGGGTGCTCAGACTAATTTTAAGTAAGTTATTATCATCAATTCCCTCATTATCGTTATTGTAGTCGGCGTCCTTGTCATCAACACCTTGTCATCATGATCTCCTCACCTGCTTGTTGTCTTTGTGGTTGTGTATGCCGGGTTGGGGGGGGGGGTCCTATTACTAAGCTATGCGCTGAAGGAACCACCAGACTGATAACTGAAGTAAGATGACCAGGGCGGACAGTTTTTTTAATTTTCCAGGAATGGCTGAATGAAGTCTGCACAATGTTTAACTTCAGGAAATAATCCTTGACCACACCAGGATTCGAACCAGCAACATCCACACGCTAGTCTGGAGCTCCACCTGCATGCATGTAGCAAAACACCAACAAGGGGTTGAATACACCATCAGGGTCCGAGGCTAAAGGAATGTTTAAAAAAAACTATTAATGACAATACTTCGTATCAGGTTTCATGCCAGAAAGAAAGCTAGTTTCAGAATGCGGTAGAGGAATTAAGTCTTTGAAAAAAGTACGTTTACTGTGTGCCACAGCGTGTCGATAATGACGTCATTAAAGTTTAAAATTAATCAATCTGCACAGAACGAAAGGCCTCAGAGTTTTAACAACGGCCCAGAGATAAGCCGCAGTTTCTTTGCAGTAGTCCCATTAGCTTTGGGACGCAGCACAGGTATCGTTATTGTAGATGTTTCCGGCTGAAAAGCTTTTGAGCTTCTTTGTATCACAAAGCCTTCAGCTCGCCGATAATGGACCTTTTAGGGTATCAAAGGGTTAACCGTCAAGGATTTGTTTTGGAATGCACTGCATTGGTATCTGCACCACGCCCATCCATTAAAGACTCTGTAAGGTTTAATATTAACTCAAACTTTAGTAACGTCACATGAACAAGAGAAGGAAAATAGGGATTAGAAATTCCGGTACACCTACGCTCCAACTAACGTGTTGGTGAAAACATACAATATTTCGTGCATGAACAAAAATTCGCGTGCGTACACAGACACGCATGCACACTCAAAATACATCCACAGAGGCAGGAAGCTGTATTAAACATATGCTTCATCCTGCAAAGTGATATGCCAACAAAACATTGCACGCGCACACATACACGTGCACGCGCGAACTCACTCACTCGCTCACGCTCTCACACGATAGGTAGGGTGAAGAAAACGTTTCACTTTCCCCCTGTGCGCGTCTTCCACCATCCAGAAGACAACAGAAACACCATCGCGAAAAGGAGCAAACGTGTTCTGTTTGAGTTGGCAAACAGAACTATTCCACACTCAGACAGCAGGACCGAGTGTTGGAAACAATTTCATCCCGCCAACAGAAGCTTCACATGCGCAGAGCAGGTGAGAACCTGTCATTCGGTACTAGAGGGCCATGAAATGTAGTGGACTTCCTGTGCAGCAACATCCTGTCCCTTAGTGATCCTCTGTACAGCTGTAAGTATAGCCATGCTCTCTACAGCTGGACATACAACCGTTTTCTACACAGCTGGAAATACAACCGTTCTCTACATAGCTGGAAATACAACCGGTCTCTACACAACTGGAAATACAGCCGTCGTCTACACAGCTAAAAATATAGTCATGTTCTCTACAGCTGGAAATAAAGGAACTGGACCAAGCTAAGACATGACAAAGACGAAGACAATCTACATGTTTCGGGGCAATACCCCTTCATCAGGACGAAACATGTAGATTGTCTTTGTCTTTGTCATGTCTTAGCTTGTTCCAGTTCCCTTATTTTAAATTTAAGAAAGGTTTTTCCTCCAAGCGGCAGTCACCTGTTTTTTTTTCTTGTATATTTTGGAAATAAAGGGATAAGGAGTGAGGTGGCAGAAGGGGAGCCATAGAGGGGGAAAGGGAGTCGAGTGAGTGAGAGATGGAGAGAGGAGAAGGATTAAAATGGATTAAATGAGAGAGAGAAGGAGAGAAGAAGAAAGAGAATAGGATGGTAGCAGAGAGAACGCGAGTGTGTGTGCATAGGAAATGGGGAAGGGAGAGGTGGAAGAGAACACGCACGGGGAGGGAGCGGAAGAGAGAGAGAGAGAGAAGTGTGTGTGTGAGAGAGAGAGAGAGAAGCGCGTGTGTGTGAGAGAGAGAAAGAGAGACAGAAGTGGTGTGTGAGAGAGAGAGAGACAGAAGTGTATGTGTGTGAGAGAGAGAGAGAGAGACAGAAGTGTGTGTGTGTGTGTGAGAGAGAGAGACAGATGTTTGTGTGTGTGAGAGAAAGAAAGATAAATGGAGATGGTGGGAGAATGAGAAACGAATGGGAAAGACAGAGAGCAGGAGAGAGAAAGAAAGAGAATGTTTGCCCTAGCGGGGTAAGCTTATCTTGCTACAATCATCTTCAGCCTGAAGCGCATCTTAAAAGTTTGGTTTTAGTGGAAAACATCAACTGTTACACACGTGAAACTGAAAGTGCGGAAGATGCGATGTAGAGCCCAAACAAAACTCAACCAAAATCTCAATTATCAAGCCCAAGCAGCTCATCTTTATTTTTAGCAGCGAAGCCATCATATCACCAGAAAGAGATAAAGCTTAAAAGAAGCAATTTTTTTAAAAGTCGCACTGACCACAGTCTGTTGGTTTTCACGGTTTGCCAGCCCGCAAAATACCTTTTCAGTCGAAAAAGTCTAGAATCCACGAAACAAACAACAGCGTCAAGAAGAAACAGGAGAACGAAATAAAAGGCACAGGCGGGCATGGGTAAACAGAGTTATCAAGGGAAACAACTACAGAAGGATTTGATTTTAAAACGTTAAAAATTATTCAGACTCCATTTGTAAGCAGTTCTCAACATTATGAAGTGATTACGGACAAGATTTATTACACACGACCTAAAGAAAGAAAAAGGTGAAAGAATTCACTCCAAGTCAAGAAACCTTTTGATGTCAATATTTAGATAATGAACCGTCTTCAAACACTGAACTAGAAAAAAGCACACAGACTGGAACAAGACCAACAAGTAGGACAACAGTTCAGACGGAATGTCATTTACTGTGGAAAACCCGACTTCAAGATGTCACAAGCTCGGGTAGCGCCACACATTACTCAAGCATGTGAGGCTGGAATCATTACAGCACCTTGAACTGACATGAACACGAAAACTGGGTTCTTAGAGACGTTACATCAGGGACACAACAGACAATCACCGGAATGAACTCTGGTCACGGCTGTAGCACATTGTCTATTGGAACATTTCACAAGAACCTTCGAAATGCATTACAGTTGGACAGAATTCTTACGGGCCCTACGGCAAAGATGTCAACAACACACTGTCACTCGACCCTACGAACATGCCGCATTCTGTACACCCCTCTGTGCGCGGGTTTCAGTTCTTGGCTGTACGTCCAAGCACGCATCCATGCACACACTTGTATTAGGATAAGAACAGGCACATGCACGTGCAAACACACACGTACGCACGCCTATATATATATATATCCTCCCCTTCAATAACCACTTATTTATATAAATCCTTCCTGTTATGAAGTTTAAATAAACATTTAGCTATGGATCCTACTCATTCATCACGCCTCTCGCAATGTCAAGTGTAAACATGCAAACACGTCAGAATGAAAATGGCGCACATACACTCTAATGTTTTATGACAGCTCGCTGGCTCCTTCCTTCTTTCCTTCCGTTCCTCCTTCCTTCGATCCTTCATTTCTTTCTTCCATCCTTTCTTTTTGTGGAGTCTGCTCTTGGTCCGCTCTAGCAAGACTTTACGAATGTAGACTTGAAAGCAACGTGCAACACCGAACCTTATTCGTGGGATCAAGCCAAAAGCAACGTATCACGAGTTCCCTGCTCCTGCCCCAACCGCTGCCAGTAACGGATTTCTATGACGGTAACGGAGTCCACATCACAAGCCCACACAACAGAAAGCGTTTCTGGCTCGAGGTCAAGGATGAGTGAGTCAGGTCAGCGCGCCATCACAAGCTGCAACACTGACATGAATGACGCCGGGAGCTTTATAAACTACACAAATACTGGATGCTTCGGGAAGGGGAGGCCAGCTTCAGCTTCGTTTGAACCAGGAGGACATCATCCCCTTCACCTTGTCGTCGTCGCAGGAGTTGTCGGGCTTGAGGACCCACTGTCCGAATTCCCGGAAACGTTGCACTTTCATGGCGTTCGTGCGGATCCAGTTGTTGTGCAGGGCCTTGGGCCGGATGCTCTCCCTTTTCACGTCGTCCATGTCGTACCACTTGCCGTCTGCCACGCTGGTGTCGTAGTCCACCAGCCCGTACCGCACGCCGTGGAAACGGTGCTGGAACACCAGAACGCTGGCGTCATGGCAACGGCGTGCAGTGACAATGACCGACAACAAACTAGTCATTCTGCTTCCCCTCTTCCTTGTCTTTCACGGTGAGTGAGTGAGTGAGTGAGTGAGTGAGTGAGTGAGTGAGTGAGTGAGTGAGTGAGTGAGTGAGTGAGTGAGTGAGTGAGTGAGTGAGTGAGTGAGTGAGTGCAGTCAGTCAGTCAGTCAGTCAGTCAGTTCATGAAAGAGTCGGTGCTGCCCTTATCTCTCTCTCTCTCTCTCGCACACACACACACACACTAGGAGAGTTGGAAGATTGAAAGAAGGTAGAAGAGAAAGACAGCTGAGCACAGTTAGTAAATGCTGAAAGTGGCCTGACTATAACTACATAAACTGGTCAATCAAGAAAATAGCTAGCGTATCTGAGTGCTGTCTCTAAAAGACGTTTTGATATAATTTAGGAACAGTAACACCTCTTCGTGCTTCTGGTAAAAAAAAAACATGAGAGTATGAGGTCCTGCGCTAGACCTCACACATTCTGTCCTTTTCTATACGGTTGGCACAAGGAATACAGTACGAAGATTGATAAAGAGCTATTGCACCCCGATCTTTGTCCACTAGCAGCCAGCTGTCGTATGGTTCTATTAATAAACCTCAGGTTATAAATAGCCTGACAATCTGACAATCAGACAGTGACGTCACTCTACTTACTTTCAGCAAATTACTCAGGTATGCTTGCTCGTGTTCTCCTTCAGGAAGCAGTCTGTTTCTGTCCAAGGACTTGATGCTCTTCTCCAAAACGGTCATCTGCCGCGTCACTTCCGCCCAGACCTCGCGCGTGCGCGGAGTGTTCCGGAAGTAGATAAAAGCCCCGCAGATGAGGTCGTTGGCCCAGGGCGTCGTCCCGACAATGTCCAGGTCGTCCTTGGCGGCCAAGGTCAGGAAATCTGGCACCGGGTTGTCGAACCAGACAAAGTCCGTCTCAAACAGCACGAAGCTGAGGCCGTTGTTCAGCAGCTCGTTAAGGGTTCTGGTTCTCAAGGCCATCAGGCGCAGATAACCCGCCGTGCTGAACACCAGATTCCCGCCGAGGCTGGCGTTAGCTCCGGGCATGACCACGGAGTGGACAGATGGCCATGACTGTTGTAGCAGGGTCCTGGTGGACTCGCTGTCCGTCACGATAAGCACGTCGCTGTGCAGCGCGGGAAAGCGCTTGGTGTGGCACAGCCAGTTGTACGTCAAGGGCAGGTAACCGTCGTTGATGAAAGTCACCAGCAGGGGACGCTGCTGCAGAAGTGACCTGGCAGCGGCGATGATGTGAGCTAAGCTCCTGTCTGTCTCCAAGGCGACTGAAAGAGGAATTCGCAGATGTTCTTTGAAAAGTCAGAGCATGTGGGTACGTAAAGAGAAACATGAATTTGAAACAGAGTGAGTGAGTGAGTGAGTGGGTGGGTGTTTTGTTCTGTTAGGTCTGCTATGTTCTTCCTTTTAACTTCTTTTGTTCCTTCTTTCTTTCTATTCTTACGTCTGTCCTTTGTATTTCTGTAATTTTCCCCTTCATTTTCTTTCTTTTCTTTTCCCCTCTTCTCTCTCTCTCTCTCTCTCCGTCGATTCTCTTCTAGTTCGCTCAGTTCACTTCCCACCCACCCTTCCCTCACTCTTCCCCACCATTGACATGACGTTCGGGTTCGTACGTACGTGTCTTACAAAGTGCATGAACTCAAAACTGTATGCACGTGTTTTCTAAATCCGAATAGTCCAATAAAATATTCTTACCTCTCTGCACTTCACTATAGCTCATGTTAATCACTCATATCTTGCGTTCTGTTATTTAATAATGGATGCTTTTGATAAAGGAAAGTACAATTGGATTACAATAAATTAACATAAACGCATCAAAAATCGAAAGAAAATACAACGTAATTTGATGTATTCGAGGCTGTGTGAACTTAAGCACGAACCTTCTGTGTTCCTGATGGGATCGGCTTTCTTCGCGCACGATCCAGAACGACCGAGGTAGAGGACGTAGATGGACGCGATCAGGAAGCCGATGACTAGAAGAAGCAGAAGTTTGATCTGCGCAGGTTAAAAAAGGTGTTAGAGTAAGGCTAGAAACTCTTCTTTTGTCTGTTTGATGTGAGGTTCTCACTCACTCACTCACTCACTCACTCACTCACTCACTCACTCACTCACTCACTCACTCACTCACTCACTCGCTCGCTCACTCACTCTTGCACGCACGCTCCCACGCTCACACACACTGAATTATGATGGAACGTTACATTTGACATGAACACTGAACAAAATTGACGATATTGATGCTTCCAACCTATTCACTTTATGCCACGATGATAATGCACATACCTTTACTAAACACTGACTTAAAACTGCACATTGTCACACAAAATTAATACTATGAAGTTCTTCTTTGGTCAGAGGACGGCACCATTCTGGAATAAATTACCATCTAATGCGAAAAACGTCGAAAACCGCTCCAGCATTGGACACCAATTTTATTTTTGATTACAATCTTTCTCGAGCTATATATATATCACGCAACCACTTACAAAGAATATGCGACCGAGACACTGAAAAGCCGTGACTTAAAGTCCCAACAACTGAACTGAGCTGATAATCGAAACTGCGGTCAGTTAGAAAGGTCGGATTTCCTTTGGTGGTGTGTGCCGTACGTCTGTGATGTAGGCTCCTAGTTTCATTTGCAACCCTCGCGTCAGTAGGACTCGTCTCTGAGCGCAACATACATAGGGTAACACAGGCAACCGGCTGGCGGTTGGAGGGTGCAAAAACCCAGGAGAAAAAGGATGGAGGAGGGAAAAGAGGGGTCGAACGAGGAAGTGACCAGGTCTATTGAATAGCGATGGAGGAAAGAGATGGCGGAGAAAACATGAAGAGGAAGTTACGCAGATTCACAAGCCTTGCCTGGATGGTGTTTGAGAAACATTTCCTCGTCCGGGACCCCGGGCTGGTCTCGCTGGGCTTGATGCGCCTCAGGTCTGTGATCAGCAGGGCCATCGACTCAGCCCTGCCGGTCATGATCATCATCATCAACAGCAACAACCAGAACAAGAACAAGAAGAAAAAGATCAATAACAACAAGAAGAAAAAGATCAATAACAACAAGAAGAAAAAGATCAATAACAACAAGAAGAAAAAGATCAATAACAACAACAACAAGATAAATAACAACAAGAAGAACAAGATCAATAACAAGAACAATAACAAAAACAAGATCAACAACAACAAGATCAATAACAATAACAATAGCAAGAGCAATAACAACAAGAAGAACAAGATCAATAACAAGAACAAGAACAATAACAACAACAAGAGCAAGCATCATCAATTTCATCATCAATACCACTACCAGCAATAATAAGAAGAAGATAAAGGAGAATAGCAATGATCGGCACCTACATCATCATAATCATCACCATCACGTTCATCTACCACCTGCAGCATCAGCATCACCCCAGCCTCATCAACATCACTGTGGTCACAGTCAGAGATATTGTTAAAGATTTTTCTTGTAGGTGTGGTCTTTGTATAGGACTGTCGTGGGGCCCCCACCTTCCAGACTGTCAACAGGTGAGTTGTACCGACAAAAGCAATGCGAGAGACGCGAGGTGTGTAGCGCGTTGACCGGAGAAGCTTAGACGAGACTGCCTAGCGTCACTTGTCTTCCTCGCGGCTGTAACGCTGGCCTCGGGTTTCCCACAGGGAGAGGAGGAAACCTCTTTCAATCCACTAGCCATCCGATCGACCGATCAATCAATCAATCAATCAATCAATCAATCAATCAATCAATCAATCAATCAATCAATCCCCCAAACAAACAGTCTGACGTCTGCTTCACCTTTACCTGTTTCTCCTGAGATGAAGGCGAGGATCAATCCCTAAGCATTACTAGTTTGTACACCCCCCCCCACGCACCCTTCCCCCATCCTCTGTACGATTTGGCCCAGTCTCCTTTCCCATGCTGTCCAAAAAAGGTCCACCGGCCAGAAAAACAAGCAAGACAGGATGTTGTCATTCTAGGGCTGAAGGGCTACTTCGGTAGGTAAACATTCACACCGGCTTCCTTCGGCGTGGACAACCCATTCATCTGTATCCCCTCAACGGATGTACTTTCTGGGGACC
>SMGT01010265.1:47729-96995 GCA_004794575.1 Lanistes nyassanus
ATAATAATAATAATAATAATAATAATAATAATGATGAACATTTATACAGCGGGTATTCTCACATGAGCTCAGGGCGCTTTACAATTCAGAGATACACTCACACTCACACACACACATACTCTCTCTCTCACACACATTCTCTCTCTCTCTCACACACACACACACATATCCTGGTGTGGCCAAGGATTATATACATAGTGCAAACTCCATTTGACCATCCCCCACACATCAAACTGCCTGTCCGCACTGGCCATCTTACTGCAGCTATCAGTCTGATGGGGGGGGGGTCCCAGATCATAGTAATAGGACCCCACCCCCACCCCATAGGGGCGAAATCCCCGCGAGGTGGAAGCACTGTCCTTGTACAATAACCAAGCAAGGTACTTTCTGTATACCTCTGGGATCGCGCAACGAAATGCTAGTCCCCTGGTTTTCAGCATCCATCATACTCCACCGCAGTCTCTCCACTCGCGCGCGCAAGGTCGCAGGGCGCAGCGCTGACCTATATAATCAGGTTGCCGGCAGCACGCAAACGGCAGTTCCACTACCACCCCTTTTCCCACCCCATTTCCCCTCAGTCCCCCTTCATTTATGGTACGGAAAAATTTCAGGCTTGCTAGGCAGCTGAAGAATCGCTGTCAACATCTAGACAATCTCTTCCATCAGACCCGATAGTCGTTGCTTCCCCTAGGTACTGTTTACCCCCCTACCTGTCTGGAATGAGCAGAAATCGTGTTTTCTAGGGCTCGGCGACCCAGCTGTGTTTCCCAGCCACCAAGAGACGTGTTGAGCAGCTGTAAATGTTGTTGTGATGGGCAATCCACTGGAGTCAAAAACACTGGAATCACCCACTAGTACCGCGAGAATCAGGTCAAGAAACTGATCCCAGTTAAATTGTCGGTCCGGTCCTCAGCAGGCCAAAATGATGCTGTCTGTACACTGCTCCTTAGAATGGCAGCTCACGATATTGTCTCTTCTCCATAGCCTTAACACGGGAGGAACACTGGGAGTTTGAACAGCATGCCGGCAGCTAGCCCCGAATCCCAGAAGTCTGACATTCGCAGCGCGGTGCAGGCTCACAGAAAATCGATCGACGCTCGCTGTGGACAGCGTAATTCTGTTCTCAGTGCGCGCAAGAATCGTGTGGGGTGGGGGGAGAGACAGAGATGAAGAGATGCTGGTAAGATGGAGCAGACATGTTATGACAAACCCTCCCTTCCAGCGATTCAAGCAGACATGTTTAGCAAGTCATGTTCATTGCCAGACTGCAGGCTGTACTTACTTGCAGGCATATGGCGGAGACGCGTGCTGTGGTGCTGTGCTGCCGGCCGCGGGCAGAGAACCCCACAGGAAGGTGCAGTGTGAGGGTGCAAAGGTCACAGCAGGGGATTCTTCTTCCGGGTTAAACTCTGCCGGCGTACTGCGGGCTTTCTTTCTCCTTTTCTTAGCTCCCTTTCTTCCCTCCCCTCTTTCTTTCTATTATTCGCTTTATTGTTCTTTTCTTCGTTCTTGCTACATATTATTACTTTTTTCCCCTCCGCCTTTTCCTCTAACTAGCTGTCTTTGGATTAGACAAACGTTTTATTTAGCTTTGTCGACCTGTCGACCTCGATTGTTCCCCGACCTTTCCCTACTTCTCTTATCCATTTAAAAAACATGAAATCTGTTTCCCGTTCTTTCTTCCTACTGGGTTTATGTCCCTGCACGCCATCTCCTTTCTGCTAACGACAAAAGCATTTTCTAAATACCCAAGCGAAAGAATACCTTGGGCCATCGATCTGTGTCGTTGACAGAACCTAAAGTGACCAGAGCAGCTTCCCCTTGTCCGTGACGCTAACAATTTTCCACCAACAAATGGATTCTTGAAACTCATTTGTTTTCATCGTCTTACTGACCGTCTGGCGGTATTCCTTTCTCCTAATCTTCAGACGTATTGGCATATAATGTGTGGGGGGATGGGTGGGGTAGGGTGGGTGTGTTGTGTGCATTTTACTAGAGGGTTTTGTTGTGTTTAATTTGTAAGCGCTTAGAGCTCCAAAGAGGTTTGGCAAAATAAATTCACTTGTTTAGGGGTCTGACCGATGAGGGTCTTTCTGAATGTGCCGCTTGTTTAGAGGTTTGAGTTCAACGTCTTTTCCGTTGACTTACTTTTGAACTCGGAGATTTTATCATAAAAATACCCAAAATTTCGCACTGCATCTACTTTCTTTCTCTCTCGGTAGCCCCACCCCCACCCACCCCATCCCCCCCTCTCTGCCTTTCTGTCCTCATGTCTGCATCGTCTCCACTATACCAATCCACTTGTACAGAAGATTTTATATTTTTCTCGACGACAGTTGACAATCTTTTGCAAATTTGACTTGATTTGACATCAAAATTCTGAAAGAAGATTCTCTGGCGTGGGTTTTAAAAAAATGTTTGATTAGTTACATCTTGACATAACTGGGACCTTGCCAATAGGTAATTTTTAACTCTAAGACTACTCTTTTCGAAATGTGTGCCAGTTGGATCTTGTGAACACTATAGTATTGGTTGTACTTACACAACGAGTCATACTTGTTTCCTTTAAGGTTTTCCTCCAGCTAATCAGGAAGTTCAACAGTAAATCGAAAACTGCAATTTACTGGCGCTCTGTTCAGTTAAAAAGAATGAATGCCGGTTCTGTCCATTTGTCCGTCCGTCCGTCTTCCTGTGCCACGTTCAGACAGGTAGCGGACCCACGCAGCCAACATCTAGCATGGCCCAAAGCTGTGGTTTCCTCCAGTACGACTTCCGTCAGCGAGACTGTATGCCCTTTGAACTGTTACATCGACACTGTTACAACTTCTGGACGCACTGACTAGATGAAAATGATGAACAGATGCGGATGCTGCAAGCGTTTTCCCCACTGAGACCTGCGCGCTTGTTCTTTGGCCTGACATCGCGTAATGAGGTTTTCAAAGTCTCTGACTTCACGAAACTTTTTTTTTGCAGATGCCCAAAGTGTAGCTTTTACGATCTGGCATGTGTGTGTGTGTGTTGTTGGGAGGTTGAGGGAGAGAGATCAGCAGGGCATAGCACAGGACCCGACAACGATGCTGCAATTCCAAACGCAGGCGTTATGACAACCGACAGTGGACGTCTGTGACCTAACACTTGAGGTGTCTTGCTTCGCATGTCTGGCTGGCTGGCTGGCTGACTCCCGACCTGTCATTCCGGCGATTCACTACCGTTCTCAGACCTGTGAAAATTCGGGAATGGGTACAGGTTTCTTTGCAAAGTGGCTACCATTAGTCAGACTCACTGGTCGGTCCCTATGCAATATTTCTTAACAAGAAAACGCTGCGGTATTGAAAACTCCGGTTATACTTCACTCAGTATAATTGAAAGTAACTTTCTTCAGAGTTTCGTTTGCAGGTCGTTCGCTTTAACCACGGTGCACGAAGGTTCCTCTCAACAAAGCCCGCACTGCGTACCTTCGCAACTTCTAAACTTTAAAAAAAAAAGTTGGGAGCTGGATGCATACCAGAGGTAGAATTACCTGGCCAGATTACATTTTTATGGCTGGCTCCCGACATCCAGCTCTGCTGTACACCTTTACCTTGACAGGACAAACACCCACTCTCTGTTCAGTGCCCGACCACTGCTCATTACGCCCTGTAGTGAGAAAACCTCAGTGCAGAAAAGAAGAGGTAATTGCATTCCAATGACGATGTCATACCCGTGCAAAGTGGGGGAGGGGGGAGAACCGTTAGCAGGATGTTTGGGTTTTTTTTAATTGTTTTGGCGCTTCTAGATGTTTTAATTTCACTGTGCCGTCCTAAGAAAAGGCGCCGATGTTGTGTGGTGAGATGTGGATGAAGGTTATCGCACCATCTCCCCTCTCCGTCAAAAACCAGGTGTCGTTGCTGACGATTTTATACGTTCAACGAGAATTTCCTTCTACCTCCTTTCTGAGACTTTGGTATTGTCATTCCCTCCCCTACCTCTATCCGTCTCTTTCTGACACGTTCTTATTTTCTTTCATACAAACTCACATGTACGCACTCACACGTACGCACGCACACGCGATGAGAACAACAGGTAACCGACCGATGGGTTTTCAGACCTCTGGATGCCATCGTTCTAACAGGTGTGGTATGTTAGTTGATTGATTGAACCGCACAGGTGCCATGCGGTAGGACAGTTCTTCCGTTCGGTATCATTTACCTTTGACTTTGTCGCATCATGTGAGACTGCCGTTACCTGCAAACTGGTCAACTGTGACAGGACGGCAGCAGACAGGAGTTGACGCATTTCTGCTTTGTCGCATCCACTCGACGCAGAACCAAAACGTGCGTGCGTTGCGCATAGAAACCAATACTGCATTGCACGGAGATATCGCGCTGCTTCAAGACGCGCGAGAACTGCTACCTGCACTGCACAATCCTGTGTATCCCACTGGACAGTATGTCCACTGGGACAATTCCTCCGAGAGACAAAATAGATCCCATAAGCTGCTTAAAACGGACAAAGAAAAAAGACACCTAGACATTCAGAACATGCCACATGACCTTTTTTTCTGGGAGCGAACGCCCCTGTGTAGCTTTTACCTGCTTTATGGCGCGTCACCTACCAGGAATAAGTGTTCGGAGCAGTCCTCGCTGGTTCGACATTCAACTGCGCAGGTGTCACCTCATCTCGCACGAATTAGACGCACTTGAACAGCGCCAGGTTTGCATGCACAGCCCGGGCGCCTAGCATCAATCCCGCGCGTCATCAGTTAATTTCGTGACGTCTGCAGATGCCTTTTCAAAAAGATCGTCTTTCGCAGTCCTTTGACCCTTAACAGGAAAATCCGTCCCTTTAAGACAGAACTCATTTAAGACAGTTCGACATGTTTATAAATATACATAAATATATTTTACTTGTTGCGGAATGGGGCTCGCGACCATATAAGCCCTTAGCTGTAAGCAGCAAAATGCTGTGCTTTTTATGAGAAGCTGTTGTTTGTGTGTTTATATCGCCGAAGAATGACCTCAGAACAATAAAAAAGACATTGGAAAGGTGATAAGTGTCTATAAATTTGCCTACGAAGTTTGAGGCAGACACAAGTGGGTATAAGAATATATTGATGATGTTTGTAGAGGTCATAACTGGATATAACTACACAGATGAAGACTGATTGACGCTAAATCTGGAATTAAAGCTTTTTTTTTAGCTGAGCTTAAATGAAATATCATTGTGGTAACCACTGTGTGTAAGTGTGCACGTGAAGTAGATAATGTTGATAATCTGAAAGTTAGGCTTGTACTGGTAGTAGATCGTACTCAATAAAGTATATAATATTTATATACAAATGCTGTACATTGGTACCTCTATTTAATAGGTGGGGTGTATAAAACGATTTGTAGATAAATCTTTTTCAATAAAATTTGGTATAGGTCCGCAGAAAAATCACGTTGAAGGTGTAATTGTAAGTGGTTGTAAGTCTTACAGACGAAAGGCATGAATGTGAGTGAATAGAAGTCTACAGACGAAGGCCTGTACTGAGGACTCAGATAAAACAAGATAAAACTTGCCATACGTATAATGAGACGTAAGCCTACAGACGCACCTTTTGTTGTGACTATAAGTATTTAGGCCTGTAAGTCTAGGCTGGCTAAATTCCTACAGGTGTATAAATGGGTTAAAGATTACAGACAATTGAATCTTGAAGACAGCGGTGATTCAAATGAGTTACACGCAGATTAGGCGGAAACCTGCAGGCGAAATTCGTCTCTACTGCCAAAGGTCATTAGCCTGATGCCCAAGGCGCGTACAAGATGCAAGCCCGTCTCTGGGACAAGGGGGGGGGGGGAACCAAGAGGCCAGCCTCATTAAAGCGCCTGGCCTATGTGCGTTGCCTCAGGTTACAGGTCTTATGCTGCCTTCAGATGGCAGTCATTCACGCCCTCAAAGGTGCTTGTTATAACAGCTGACCTTTACACCCACCTAATACAACGATCCTCTTGGTGTATATGTACGTCACCTGTGTGTATGTAAACGTATGAATCGCTTGTGACTGCGCTGAAGGTAGATAAAGGCGAGGTGTGTGTATATATGCGAAAATACGCTTTCGCGTGTTTGTGTTTGAGTTTATGTATGTTTTGGCCGATATTCGGCATAAAATGAAGTATATGCGTTTCGTCTATATGGTCAGAGGCACATGTTCACACAGCTGAAACAGATTTTGTAGCTGTGGAGCTGAAATTAACTCCCTGTCCGTCCGTCCGCCCGTCCGTCCGTCCGTCGCTCGCTGAAACAGATTTTGTCGTTGTGTTGATGAGATGATATTTTAAAAAATTGAAGCCTCCGCCCAGTTAATTCTATCTATCTATTTGCCTACCTGCCTGCCTGTTTGTCTGTCTCATCTGGCGCACATTCCTCCCAACCACCAGCATCTTTCAGTCCCCCCTCCCCCTCATGGATAAGAGGTATGAGGCTTATGCGCTGACATCAGTATAAAAAATAATGGAAATAATGGAAGCTTTTAAATGTGTGTGTGTTACTGGTGGAAGATAGCTCATTTACGCCAAAGCTAATGTTAAATATTATGGTAACTGCACAATAATAGCAAGACACCTTGCATATTGGTGAATTAATTTATCATCATAGCAGTATGGAAATGTCGGGGATGGGGGTGGCTGGGTTGGTGATATTAAATGGTTTCTGATGGATTGATGTCATGAGAGGATTTGACGTTCTCAAAGAAGACCAGAAGCAGACGACGAAAACAAAACGCAGCGTCTGCTGTGAACCCCATTTTGTGGCCAGTTGCGGGTTCATCGACTGATAGTCTCTGCGGCGCATGAAGTAACATTTGCATGAGGCGTACGCAGTGACTCGGCAGTGCCACCAGCGTGACCTCGAGGGGTCATGCTGAACAGAGCGTGCACGTGCATAGCAAAACATCACTAAGCCAGTTCCGCTGGCGCTTTACTGAAGTTTAATTAATTCGGCATTCTGAAGGCAAATGAGCTGTATACGCTGGCAAAATTATCCTTTTTTCCCATCCGAAGCGAACGTGAGAGTTACCTCCCCAGCAGTTAAACAGGCAGAGTCAGTTGTGACGCTGGTTAAAGACGTCAAAGAGTTTTGGCCTGACCGTACGACCTCTGATGTCACTATCTGATGGAACCTCCGTTTCTCAAGTCCATAAAACTCGCCTTCACGGCCAGTTTGATAAAAGTGCTTGGATGAGCTATTTATTTAAAGACTTTTTGTTTTATATTCGTAAATGTAGACTTAATTGAGCAATCGTCACCAAAACCTTTACTGCCTCAGGTCAATGGTTTCTACACCAAAGGGTGACGACGCTATGAAATAATGAGAATAACTAGAGAAATCTACCAATGGAAAAGATTCTCATGCTCTGACACGTTCGCTCAGTCTCACACAGGCAAAACACTTCTTGCTCAAGAGCCCCCACCCTGGTAAAAGACACAACTGCAGCGAACCGTTATTCAACAAATATTTCATACACTGACTCGACAACATCAAATATATCTACAGGTTATTTACAGAGAATCACCGTGCTCGTGTCTAGGGTAAGACGCTGCCTGATTCCTCATACCACGAGGAATCAGACAAAGAAGCTAATCAAACTCAAGCCAGAGGGGAAATCAAACTGCAACAGGGCCTATGATCCCGCTCGATACACAGATACAATAAGTGACCGACAACAGAGCACCTACTTTGTCACTACTAAAACCACTCCTTTACCGCAATTCACAGCTCTAAGGCTGTACAACGACCCAACCACGAAGTTTGTGACAACGCAATGACCAGCACTTCCCTCTAACTCCTCTTGGCGTCCGCCCGGCCTCTAGCTTATGACGTCTCCTGTCTCCGGCAGGATAAAACCACCTATCTTACTCAACCCGAGTCCCAGACTCTAAGATAGTTTATGGCAAGACCAGTCCTTAACTTATAAGGCACATCCAGCAGTCACTTACTATAGTTAATTAGGCTTGTCGGCGAAATACTTCCAGTGTATTTAGCGTGAGAACTGGAGCTGCTCTTCCGGCGTCCTGGCTAAGATGGCGAGGGGCAGAGGTCCGTGGGTCTACACGTGTCCGCTTCTCTTGGTCTTCCTACATTAACCTCTCCTATATCTAGTCCGATTCTGAGTGTCTGATCTCTCACGCTTCCCCTTCCTTAAGTACCGTGTGCCCTCACGCCCTGCGTTCACAGGAACCACCTTATTCTAGTTCAAACCAGTTCTGGTTGGGGCGGAGCTATTAGCCTGGCTATGGTGTACCGTCCACCTACCAGTTGTCAAGAGAGGGAGGGGCGAACAGGCTAAACTAGGAGTGACAGGTGACAAACTAGGAGTGACAGGTGACAAACTAGGAGTGACAGGTGACAAACTAGGAGTGACATGTGACAGCGTGCGTGTGTGTGTGAGAGAGAGAGAGGAGTGTGTGTGTGAGAGAGAGTGTGTGTGTGTGTGGGAGAGAGAGTGAGTGTGTGTTAGAGAGAGTGTGAGAGAGAGAGTGTGTGTGCGTGTGTGAGACTGTGAGAGAGAGAGAGAGGAGTGTGTGTGTGACTGTGTTCAAGAACTGTATGTGACAGCAGAGAGCTACCCCAACATTTTAAAAGCCGACACAACAGGTCAGACTTCACGGGCGGTTACCTCCAGGCTCGCACTGTTACGAATTTATTCACTTCTCTCCTGCACTCTCCTTCTGCTCCACCACCCCCTCCAGCGCTATATCCTATACTCTACGTCACTGCATGACGCACACAAGACGAAAACAAGTGCGTCTACTTCAGTGCATCACAAGGGATGTCCATACAGGGAAGTTATCGCGTGTCAGTGGGATATCGTTCACTAAAGTAGCAAGCACCCATACCCACTCACGCACGCTCGTACGCATGCACACACCCATGCTTGCACACGAAGACACCCTTACACACTTAACACGTGCACTCATGCAAGAGTATAGTATAGCGATTGCTGTCTTTATGGGCATCCGCCCGCCAGTTGGAATCAACTAGCTGTCGAGCTGCACGCGAGGGTCTAAAGGCCTCGTATCGAATCCCAGCAAAACGTCTCTCTTCGCCGACAGTTTCAGAGAATCAGCCGATGTCGCCAGTTTGCATGTTGTCTGCACGACAGCAAACGTTTGTCTCAGTCCACATGGCCGTTGAACGCTGGACAAATCCAAACAGTTTCTGCTCTTACTTTGCCTACAGGCTTTGTGTGAATCACCAAACATAAGTTCACACACGCCACATCAGTTTTTTTTACGTGGATGGTTTTGCTGATACATGTACTCGCATGGATAACAACATTTTTTAATCTGGCAGCTGTTAAGTGTTTCCCTCTGTTTGCACACATTGTTTTAAGCGGAATGATTGGCTCGATCACTCGCTTTCATGTTAAACACACGGAGATCGCTCTCTCATCCCCCATCCCTCTCTCTGTCCTTTCCAGTTCTTTCCTCCTGCCTCCCTCCCTTGCTCTTTCTCTCTCTCCCCCTTTCTCTCTGTCTCCAGGTCCTGCTCTTGACTTGCTCCCCTCTTTTTTCACCCCTCCATCCTGTCTGTAGCTCCTTACCCACTCTCGTCCCTCTGGTCGAGCACGTTTTTCCTAATTCGCCTAATAACCACACGGGAAAAAAACTCTAACCATCCCCCTTCTCTTTATTAACAGCCATGAAAAAAGTAGAACTCTTTTTCTCCCTCCCATTCCTCCTTCCCTCCACACCTCCCATCTTCTTTACCGACTTTCAATACTCACCTGCTGTGATTGCTGACGTGGCACAAGCTCGCCTCAAGACAGCGCGCCATGGTTCGATACGTCAGCGCGGAAAAACACAATTTCTTACAACTTCCTTTCCCGATTGCAGCAGAAAAAATGTCGTGGACCTTCGCCTCGTCAAAGTCACCACGTGATCGATTAGGCAGTGACGTCACTCAGCCGCCCGGGTTTCACTTTCCGAAAGCTCGACTAGCAATAACTTGTGGAACTTCTTTTTTCCGAGAATTGCTCCGCCACGTTTTTCTTCGTCTTCTGTCCCCGTATGTACACCGTATTAAGTTTATTTCAGAATAGTGGATTTTTTCTGTCTCTGCTGTTTCGGCGAACGTAGATATAAGCTATTCACTCCTGGGACGACTGAACAAATTATTACCGAATAACGAGGGGAAAATAAACTATTTGGTTTTCGTGCACGGTAATAATTCAAGGAACTTATTCCTGTCATGGCGGATATACTGGAATAAGTAAGCTGTTCGGATTTCTTGCATACATGGCATGGTGCCGACTCCGTGTGGTTGTGTAGCTCTGAAAATGTTATGATGCACATTATTTCGCTGTCCTCCCACGAACGGAAGATTGGGCTAAATGTCAGCTGGGAACAATGGTATTAAATGACGTTCACTCGATCATGTCGTTAACTAACCTTTCCGAAGGAGCAATGTTTGAGGTGATTTTTTCCTACCCCACCCTTTCAGCAGAACATCCCGCTGATTAATAGCTCACGAAACATCTGCAGTCGCCGCAGGTGCCGTTTGTATACTTACCTGTTGGTAGACTGTGAAACTGGCTGTTATCACCCAGACATTTTCTCCCCAGCCTGCTTTTAGTGTTTGCACCAACCTGTATTCTACACCCACTCATAGCAAAGCAGCCCAGTTGCTATGTACACCCACACACTTATGCTTCATGTCCACACTGCCATGAGACACCAGCATAGGCTATCCACCCATCAGTAATGTACACATCCATCTTCCCTGCATATACACCCAGGTGGCGAGATGTCCATGAAAACATCCTTTAATTGTTGTTGTAAAATACGGCCTGAGCCAGACATGAAAAGTTAGTTTGGTTTCCACTACAGCGTTTTTCTGACATAAACTGCATTTCAAAGAATAACATTTGTGCGCAGTTACTAAATTGTTTGTCAACACCAGAAGTTTGATCCTCACTCGAAATTATCCTCTCCCATCCCTTAGATCAAACCGCGTCCTACAAATTTCTTAGCGAGAACTGTGGATAAACAAAGCCACGGAGATGTTAAGTAATTGGCTATCGATACTAGAAGTGGATCCACACTCGATGCTGGTACAGTGTATTATGAAGTTATTGCCAGGTAAACGTTTTAGAGAGACTTGAACTCAGACTGTCAGACCATTAGTGCTTTCAAGCAAACGCGACAGAGACAAAACATTATCTCCATGGGTGGGTGCCGGAGTAAGCATGCGTATGTGCATGCACGCTGGCGTGCGTGTGCGCACGAGCGCGTGCGCGAGTTCCCGACCGCTGGGTTTCCAGTCAAGTTCGCTCACGAAAATAAATCTGCAGTCTGCACGCTATTAACATTGACGTCTTTGTCTAGTCACGACCGAGAGAAAATATTTCCTTATGGTATTCCCCCATCCAACCCACCCCCCACCCCCACCCCACCACCACCACCTCCAAACATCGATGACATGTACAAAATACGCTTGCGTAAGCGACAACGAGCAGAGCACGTGCGCTTACTTCAGGAAGATTCGATTGCGCTGGAAACAATTTTCATCTTCCGGGTCCATTCTATTTTTCAATAGAATAGTGTATTCTTGCTGGGCTGACGTTTTTGTCGAGTGCTGAGATGTGGAATCGCGGGTGGGTGGGTGGGTGAGTTTGGGTGAGTGAGTGGGTTGGTGGGTGTGTCAAGTCCACTTGGCCAGCAAGCTGGTCTGGCTTATACGTCGACTTATCTGTCATTTTCAGATAGCGGTGGGAGGACCTAGAACTGTCCCACCCACCTCAGGATCAGAGACCTGCCTGAGACTATCCATCCCATAATCTGGGCGTTGTCAATTTTCAAACTTCTTCCAAGACTTGATGTTATCATTGATCAGAAGCGGAGGGCGGAGTGGAAGGTAACGAAAGACAGGTAAAGTGTTGTCATGCAGGCAGGGAATGTTCCTCCTTCGCCTCAAGCCGCATCTTTCCTCCCCCTCCCCCCCCCCACCTTTCGTTAGAGCGTTATTCGTCAGACCCGTTGTGTCTTGTGTATTGTGAGCAGTTTATTAACAGGACGAATGTATGCTGTAGTTCGCCGAACGTGGCGAACTGGGACGCACGTCACTGGACTGAGGAAGGGTTTGATGGCGTGTACTTGAGAACTGGAGACGCCGTTCCACGCGGAACGCAGCCCTGGAGCAAATCGAAAAGCGGTGATGAAGGAAAGAGTTCGTTAATATCGACGTGTTCTGCCTGCTGAGTTGCGCACTTTTGTTGTTTTCTAAGCAAGGGCAAATATCAGGTTTGACAGTTTATGAGCAGAGGCAAAGATCACGTTTGATTGTTTTTAAACATGTGCAAAGATCACGTTGGACAGTTTTTTTAAGAATGGGCAAACACCACGTTTGACAGTTTTAAAGAATGGGCAAACACCACGTTTGATTGATTCTAAGCATGGGCAAAGATCACGTGAAACGATCTGGCAAGAAAAAGAACTCTGACCCACTGCTGACGTGTCCAAGCCAGATGAGGACGGACCCAGGCTGGCCCCGCACCCCATTGAACCGGGGTCAGGACATATCGCACTGCGGGACTCCTGGCACCCAGGGTGGCCTCACGCAGGCAGCTGGTAACTGGTCGCTGACGGTGACATTGCTGGCTACTCACAGCTGCCACCCGAGTGTCGGTAGCTATTCTGTTCTATTCTGTCCTGTTTTGTCCTGCCATCCTGTTCGGACGTGGGCGACCCAGGCCTCTGCCCTCGCTGACACTTCCTGTCTGGTTGTAGCGATCTCGCCATGTCACGGTGACTGACTGGGATAATCCCAACCGGCAACTAACTTCCCTTAACCTAATGTCTTCACATTATACTGGTTTGCCCGTGCAGTGAGGGTTTTCATCCGTCCAGTTTTGCTTTGTCACCTGCACGTTTGATTTGCGTGCACTGTCCGGTGTCTTGGGTGCACACACGTTTGGCTGTCTCCCGTGGTGTGCACGAACGCGCCATTAACGATTTTCACTCACACTGGTGTTCTCTGTTGCTGCATGAAACAAGGTGCTTCGAAATGTACGGGGTCGGATGTTGTGTTCTTATAATTACACACGTCCGTATCGCTGCCTGCCGAAGCTGGTCTTCAATTCTTTAGAGCGGTATAGTTAGCGCTGATGTGTACCGGAGTGCATGTGTGTATGTGTGCATGTGTGTATGTGTGCATGTGTGTATGTGTGCATGTGTGCATGTGTGCATGTGTGTATGTGTGTATGTGTGCATGTGTGTATGTGTGCGCACGTTTTCTGCGTTTATGTGTGCATTCGTTCTCGTGTTGTGCTTGATTGTATCCGCGTTAGCGTCCGTTAGAGCGCTTTTGTGAATAAATATTTCGCAGCAGCAAGGTGATTATGGGCATGAAGCCAGCAAGCTAGGTCAGGGACAGCGAGGCAGGTATGTGGGACGCGTTACATGACACGTACCTGGCTGTTACCTACCGCCAGTCAGGTGATCAGAATGCTCATGTTCATTTTTATTATTTTAAAGAGAAAAGAAACAGGTGACTGCGGCTTGGGATAAACAAGGTAATAACAAAGATAACTCGGCCAAGCGAGACTTAGGAACGTTTCGGGGCAGGGCCCCTTCTTCAGGACGACTTAAGCAGATAAAAAAACAAATAAAATGATCACAGCTGACAGAGACACTGGTCATCCACGGTAATCTCCCAATGGCTGTTGAATGGCCCAACATCCGTCTGGCGTGCAGGCAGATGCTTGCTGTCTGTGCACCACCTGTTCCCTTTCCCCGGGGTGCTGTAGTTTGTTTGGACAAAGCCGACATCTGATATGAAAATATTCATGTACAAGGGAAGTACATTTAAGCTTGCTTGGCTTTTCCCGGCTCTGAAATTTCTTCCTTCAAGTCCTTTTGTCTGCCTCGCTGACTGACTGACGGACGGACGGACGGACGGACCTTTGGTAGTTTGTTGGTCAGACTGCTTCCCTGCCCGCTGTCGCTCGGTGTGTAGGTGCATACCTTTCTTTATCATTTATTTGTTTGTGCATTCTTTCTTTCGTCTATCTCTTTGTTTCTTTCTTTTTTTCTCTCTCTCTCTCTCAATGTATTTCTTTAATTTTGATGATGATGATGATGATGATGATGATGATGATGATGATGATGATGATGATGATGATGATGATGATGATGATGATGACGACGACGACGATGTTTTCTTTAATTCTCCTGGTTTCAAATAAACGGCCGAACGAAAATAGGCTCTGTGAATGTGCGGCTATGTAACACAGTACGCACCCGTGTGCACACACATAGATACACATTCAACTCAACACGAAGTCTAATAGTTACCTAAACGTTCATACTGTGTTGTTAATGTTGTTACCTAAACGTTCATACTGTGTTGTTACCTAAACGTTCATACTGTGTCGTTAATGTTTTTATCTAAACGTTCATATTGTGTTGTGAATGTTACCTAAACGTTCATACTGTGTCGTGAATGTTGTTATCTAAACGTTCATACTGTGTCGTTAATGTTTTTACCTAAACGTTCATACTGTGTCGTGAATGTTTTTACCTAAACGTTCATACTGTGTCGTGAATGTTGTTATCTAAACGTTCATACTGTGTCGTTACTGTTTTTACCTAAACGTTCATACTGTGTCGTTAATGTTTTTACCTAAACGTTCATACTGTGTCGTTAATGTTTTTACCTAAACGTTCATACTGTGTCGTTAATGTTTTTACCTAAACGTTCATACTGTGTTGTTAATGTTGTTATCTAACCGTTCACACTGTGTTGTTAATGTTGTTACCCAAACGTTCATACTGTGTTGTGAATGTTGTTGCCTAAACGTTCATATTGTGTTGCTTACGTCCACGTTTTTGTATGACGGCACGCTCCTAGTTCTGCGCTGTAGGGGTTAACAGATCACTTCCCCCTTCACTTCTCACCACCACCACCAACAACAACAACAAACATAAAAACTGTAAACAAAAATCCCTGTCCGTTTGACTGCAATAAAACACGATGATTTACATGTGCAAAGCGATCAACACACTTGGAAAAGATTTTCTCGCATGCCAGCGAGAAGCCGAGTCCCCTTTAATTACATTAATGCCCCAGTCTAGATGCCGACTTAGAAATCACCCTCAGGTGCCAGAAACTGCACGTGCTAGAAGTACGATATGAAGTGAAGGTTGTACTCTGGCAGACACTTTTCTGTCCAGCGAGATTTCATTGCATTTCGCGTCCCAAGCGCCAGATAACTGAAGACGTGTTGTGGGGCAGCAACAGCTATTTTAAGCAGTTAAATCAGGGCTGCACAAGAGCTTACTGAAGAAGGCTTAGTCACCTGACATTAACAACCGCACAATTCATTGAGACCGCGTGCTTTTAACGAGGGTTTGTTGTTGCTGCTTTTTAAAGTACGCGTTCGAATGGCATGTCACGTGGTTCAAGTTGCCCAGCTGATTTTCTGACCGGCTGTGGGTCAGATTATATCCTATTTGTGTTATCGAAGCAATCTTTCCACCTCCATCATGCTGACGCCAAGCTGACGGCCCGCCTTAACTGAAGCATGGTTGAAATGTTCGTGCCAGCAGACTGTTGTCAAAATAAATGGGATTATCGCTATCTCGGGTCAAAAGCAGTTTCAGGGAATGGCACTCAGTGATCGAAAGATGTCCCCTAGTATCTTCTCTGGTAAACTATTTCCCGCACTGCTCTCCCCCCCCCACCCACCCCCGCCCCGTCTCAAACATCGAAAGTCTCTTCAAAAAGAATTCAGGGGTCTTTCTTTGCACAGTTCAGCCCTTTGGTCTTGTCCCCGACAGATGAGCAGCTGGCTTTTGATTCTTCGGCTTCCGAGTAAATTAAAAGAAAAACCCATTTAAGTTCCTTTGCAGTCGCTGAGTTACCTGCGCATCAGCTATTTACCTCCCTTTCTTTGTGCGAGAGAGGCGCCAGCCTGGCGTTCAGGCCAAGCAATTTCGCCTCATAACTGAAGCAATTTCCCCATATAACTGTCCGTTGCCCTGGACAGAGTAGGTCTTGGGGTCTAGCAGCTGGCAGCTGTATGCTGGCACAACAGCAGGCGTTACATCAAGCAGTTCAAGCCATGCAAAAACCTATAAAACAGAATGGTCTGCCCATTATGGACGCTAATAGCGCCTCTCTTTGGAAATAAAAGTCTCGAGCATGCTTTCGCCACGTTTGCACGTGTGGTATGTCTGTGCTTTAGAGACTAAAGCCGTATTTTATGTTATAATATATATATATATATATGAAGTTGTTTAGGTTAGAACTGAGGCTCGGTTGCATGTGCGGTCGCATATGTCTGCGGTCATGAAAGCAGTCAAAAAGTGCATTCACGCTTTATATTTAATGCACATTTAAACGTAGAAAAGGGTGTATGAGCTGACTGCACGCCAGCTGAATGACTGCACTCGTTCCAGAGCCGGGTTGCAGGACTTTCCTGGGATAAAAATGGCCTACGGGAAGCTCACACAGACACTGAACTGTATGCACAGGAAGCGTGGAGAGAAAAGAGCTTGTGGAGCCCAGCGCTCGATATCCCGTGTAAGCCATACTACCGTTTATCTTGCAAATCGTGCATATTACGTGTAGCAGTGTGCGCGTGAGTGCGCGTGAGTGCGCGTGAGTGCGCGTGAGTGCGCGTGAGTGCGCGTGAGTGCGCGCGCGTGGCTGAATTCGCCCCTGCGACAAGCCACAAGAGCGGGTGCCTACCTGTTCGTGTTCTTCTGGCCTCTGTCTATTCGTGCCTATGCACATGTACATTTACAAGCAGGCAATGGTGACGGGGAAACTCGGTTTCCATACTCATGGCCACATACGCACAAGCCTGCACACGCACTCACAGATTAAACACACACGCACTCACGCACACGCGCGCACATCCATATACATGCCCGGGCGCTCTGAGTGCCCATGAATTTTTCATCACAAGTAAACGCTGCGAACTCACACCTTGACACTAAACGCCTAGTGCTGATCACACTCCATATAGCTTCAGCCATCATTCCAATCTTCCATACTGTCTCTGCATGTGGCACCTGTGGGCGGGTGGGTGGGTGTCCGGGCTCTCCTGGTTCCTCCCCTTTTTTCACCCATACCCTTCTTCCCCCCCCCTCCACCACCACCTTTCTGCTATGCCCCAGCCCTAGAATGGTGCGCCATGCTGTACGCAGTTAATCCCTTCCATTCCGGCTATTATTTTTGCGCCGAAGATTCAGCTACGGTGGCCATCACCACTAACTTCAAAGGTTTGTTTGAATCGTAAGGTGCAAATAGCACTCGTTCCGAGCACCCGGAATGTCTTTTAACACCCATGTAGCGACGCACAAAAAGTTTACATCGTACACCCGACCGACCATGAAAAAAGGTTGAGTCAGACCAAGTACAGACAGACGTGATTCCCACGCTTGGGAACACAGGCGGGGCCTTCCTCCCCCACCGGTCCAGAAAAGGCACTCCTTGTGTGGCGGCATGCGACAACTGTAACAAGCCAATGCAAGGTAAGGCAAGCCAAGGAAATTATTCTTGACCCCCAAGAGGCACGTGGAACGTAAAACGTGAGCCATAATCAGCTTTAGACAGTTTACTCGATCAGAAGGACTGCTCGCGGCTTTCTTGGCGCAAGCTTTGTCTGGACGGACAGTGCATTTCGAGTGCATTTTACAGGGCAATGCACGCGAAGTGCATTGTCCCATAACAGTGATAATTACCCTTTCCAGTCGCCTGTCGAACCCGTGAAGACAACTCTTTAAAAAAAAACTGTCACGTACACGAATTCCCGTAACGCAACTCGTCGTGACAAAGATAAAGGCTACACAGTCAAATTTGCTCTCAGAAGAGGTTGATATGACATGTTACTAATGTGTCCTTTTGAAATTTTTAATTTTGTTCAACGTTCTACCAGACTGTGTAATCTCTTTGTCTCGCGGAGAAGTGTGGTCCAGTTCGACCACAAATTTGAAGCTACCTTAGCAGCGAAAGAATCGGGAATTTAGCGACTGTTTTGAACAAACGTCGCTAGAACATGTGTCTATAACCTTACCTACCCACCCCCTAAACACATATACACTTTTTTCTGTATGACCGACTGAAGTGTAAACAAACACTCCTTGGTTTTCACACATACCTGACGAAACCCCATGAACGATGTTTTCATGCGCAACCTGAGAAATTTATGGAGAGCGCAATTCAAACATGAGGAAGAGGTTGAAGACTTGCATAAGATTCTCTTCGTGCTCAGTAGGAATTCAAGAGGCTAGGGTGTACAAAGGACATTTCAGTTCACGTCCAGGAGCGTTGCATAATAAGTCTTCACTCATAAATGAAAAGTTGACAACACCACATGCGCTAAATCTGACGTCATTGCTACAGGACCTCTTTCGTGGCTGTCCCAGTGGGAGGAAAGGGAAAAACACATATCCAGCAGGAGTTGAAAGATTGTAAACGCCGTCGGACTGTGAATACAAAGTGCCACGGCGTGTCCTGTGTCTCATTCCCAGACAGTGACATGCAAGATGTGGTTTTGTCCCACATTACAATAAATCTATCTTTTGTTGCTGTCGGTGAATTTCGCATTACATTTACTTTCGTCTTAAGGTATAACTATGTTTTCTTCGCGACTTTTTTGTTGGCAACAGACGCGGCCAGAACAGGCGTGTCTTCGCAAAGATGAAGTGCGCAATTTTGCACCACTGCCAAAACTTGCCGTTTCGTGTATAAGTAAATGCATATCCGTGAGCAGTGGAGTGAAACGAGGCTTTGAATCTCCAGCTGTTTGAAGATACCCGCATGTCTTTGCCGTAAAACAATATCCGTTAGGCCTGACCCACTTATGCAGTCGTCTGTCGGACGGCTGAAGAAGATTCCAAATGGAAAAGTCGCGGTACACAAATTCTCGGTTGGAGATGCGTCGTGACCAGTTTCTGTTCTAAAAAAGCTGATATGACATATTCCGAACGTGTACGTGTTTTTTTTTTCCTCTTGTTTAAATTCTACAAGCCCATAGGATCTCTTTTCTCTCGCGTAGGAGTCTGTTTCGGTTCCATATAGAAATGAATACGCTCTCTGTCCCCTCTTCTTCCCTCTCTCCTTCCCTCTCCCCTTCTCTCTCTCCTTCCCTCTCTCCTTATCTCTCTCCTCTCTACCTCCTTCCCTCTCTCCTTCCCTCGCTCATTCTCTCTCCTTTTCTCTCTCTCTCTCTCCACGCTCCAGCCTTGCACAGCAAAGCACGGAATCTACACAACTCTGGGGATTGCCAGCACACAAAGTTTGTCCTAAGTTCTGTTTCTTTCAGAACGAGGCCGCACTGCAGTCTACCTTCCGACTTCAATTTGGGTTGGAGATATCGTTCAGTGAAAGGAAAACTTAACCTTAGAAGTAACCTGTCTTGAATTGATGAATATTGATGTTGTGAATCTTTTTAACCCTAAATTTTAAGCTACAAAAGAACTCTTCACTTACAACCCAGCTTTTAATTCCGCTCATCGGCCTTACATGGAAGCCGCCATGTTGTCTTGATGAGTGACGTCAGTTACCCAGGCAGGGAGAAAGCTACTGCAGCCCGCAGCCGACAGCGCTCAAAGCAGCATCGTCACAGATATCGGGCAGACGCTTTTGTTAGTGACATCGCGAACATTCGCAAGATAATTTCCGTTATGGATCTGGGAGTTGTAGCTTACACTTATGACCGAGAACACACGGAGGAACAACTACAAAACACAGAAAGTACCGATACTGAGCAAGACGACGAGTGCTGTTGTGACTAGTATATTTACATAGGTGTTCTTTGTTGTGTGTACGGGTGTGTCCATGCACACATGCGTTTGTTTTCAAGTACTTTGTATTGCTATACAGGCCTTGTAGGCCATACATATGGCATATTTTTAAAAAATCAACCATATTGTATGCATTATTTGTATATACCTATTTAAGTATTTTCTACATTTACTTATATAAAATAAATAACACTTCATACAAATTATATCATGATTTAAAAAAACGTAATATTTTATATCATTACCTTTAGTTGTTTAGCAGTAAAAATGTGAATTTTTTTATTTTACCCGCGCTGTCTGTCTTTTCACTCTCAGCTGTAATCGTCTGTTCTCTCTCTCAGACTCAGCTCCCGTCCGGTCTTGCCTTACTGCAATGCCTTTTTCATTGGCACACTTTGTAGTGATAATTGTCGGAATGGCTCCTTTCTTTAACTTTTTCTTAAAAGTTTCGAAACCAAGCGAAGCAGCCACATCATTTTCGTAGGTGCCTTCAAACCACTCCCTGGTAAAATGGTCCTCGCACACGAGGTGCGATTTGTGCCATTTGTACTCCGCACGACGAGCCAACTTGGCGTTCTTTGCATAGTGCATAGCAATCTTTTATTTTGCTGGATTCATAATCCCAAAAAAGCTTTTGTGGCTTCCGTCTACATTAAACGATTTGCACTGTTCGTTGAAACAGCCGAACGCTTTGTACTGTGGCATGCTGAATGCTTCTGGGGAACTGACGTCACCAGACCAGACGACAGCAGCGATATTTTGCTTTCATTCGCGAAAGAGTACCACAATATGGCGACGTCCGTGTGCCATTATTTACCGAAATTGAAACGTGGATTGTATGGATATAGTACCGATACAGCTTGAAATTTGTGGCTGACAAGACTCACAATATCAGTATCTATGAATTCATCTCAAGTTGCGTCTAGGGTTAAGTTTTCCTTTAAGAGCTTGCGGAGTCGGGGTCGAGGTCGCGACACGAGGTCGAGATCGAGGTTCATGGACATGGTCAAGAAATGTGTGTGACCCAGTGTGAAACCACTGGGTAGAAAATACGGTCACTGTGCGCCACGTGAAATAAAAAAAAAATAAATGATGCATTTCGCAGGTATCCTGGGTACAGATGTACGTATAAAACGACAGTAAGTTTTTACGAGCAAAATGAATCCTAGAAAGCACAATCTCAGTCTTGGCAACCAGAACATAGAAAGGGAAGGCATCCTCCCGCTATGCTACTGGAATAACTGTCGGCTGACCACGACCGGTCGATTTAAAAATCCATGACAGGTTTGTAGCTGGTCTCAGCAAGCAGACGGAAACAGAAAAAATGAGTTATATCTCGGGAAAATGCCAAGTTTCAGTATTTACGCAGATAAACGCCCCTTAAACTTCCCGTAAACGCCCCTTCCCGCCCACCCATTATCCCCAGTCATGGGATATAGCCTTCGTCTCCGACATGACGTTAATCGTTAATCAACCAAATATCCTTTTACCGACTCAGTTCTTGCACAAAATCTTGCAGGATAAGAACGCACTCTTATGCTGGCTTGCAAATTTGACACTTAGATATACGGCTTTGAAAACATTGACCATTGCACCTCTACCCACCAAAGGAACGCGCAACAGTTATCCGAAATATTTGAAAACCTGTAAACAAGGTCAGCAGCTTTGAGCTGGGAAAACAAACGGTAAGGTCAAAAAAAAAAAAGAAAGAAAGAAAGAAAGAAAAGCCAGCCGACCAGCCCTAATCCCCAAACACAAAACATGTGAAGAAACGCTAAAGCAAGCACATCAACAGCACATAGACTTCCATATCGCTTCCATAGGACAGAAAGCGTTTGTTGACAAACATTCCCTCCTCCTAGCGAAATCCGAAGGTGGGTTGTTTGCAACACGTCGCTTCCCCTCCACCCCAACCCTTGCCAACAACCCCCTCCCCCCCCAACAGCTAGCTATCCATACGTCATCTGAAACAAAATAGCGGTTTGTAGCCTCAAGGACATGGCTGAGCCGGCACGTGGCCGGAAACAGACCTCCATCAGTCGGGCTTGCGCAGTTCTTCTTGTTCTCTCGAGCAAAACACTGCGCAGCCAATGTTTCCCTAGTTGGGATGTAGAGGACAGCATTTCTCAGGCCCCCTAAATCGCTTTACAACTCTTTCTAGTCTGTATTCGTGCAGTAGTTATTGTGATTGTCTGGGTTCAGCTGGGGGTTTAACTTTGTTTCGTTACCCGCATACATTTACGCTGGAAAGGTTTTGAATATTTTCATTGACATGTAAATCGTTTTCTCTTGTCTCTTTCCACTCGTCCCAGAGAGATAGAGAGGGAGGGAGCGAGCGAGAAAAAGTTTGGGTGAGGCCGAGAGAAAAAAAGGGGGGAATTGAGTTATCGAATCTATGTGCGAGGAACTATAGACACATGCATGCATACAGACCTACCTACTTGCACACCTTGGGATTGGCAGATACTGATCACATTTCTGACTCGTGTCATTTCTCAGAATAAAAAGCTTTCATCTCATCTAGGCCATCGTTTAAGACGCGGCGAAGCTGATATCGATGGCAGGACGAAAACAAAAAGGAAAAAAGTGAACAATTCTTTCTAACAGCAGTCACCAGGCTAGAGATAAAGAATGAGGTCCCACTGCCCGAAGCTTGTTGTCGTTCCCGCATGCTAAGCCATCTCGCGTCCCACGTAGCCCTTGTTGTCGCGTTGTTGCTGGTGATCCACGCATGCACAAAACTGCGCAGTGTGTCTGAGATACCGCAGTGACGATGAGGCTACACGCATATGCGCCCTTGAGCTCGTACGTACAGGTCTCCCCCCTCCCTCTGTCCTCACTCACGCACCCAACTAATCACGATCGCGCGCACAACACCACCCAAGACCAGCTTACACGTAGATACCCGCCATTAATTTTACTTTCTTAAAGACCAGCCCGAGTGGAACTGCTTTTAAAAGAGCTGAATTAATTTGCTGTCCTATCCCGCCGAATCTTAGGAAACATTTATCATCGATCAGTTCAGGAGACATCAACTGACAAGCTCAGGAGAGCATAACAAGAACTCAAAAACAGTGACGTCACCTTCATGTTTAAGCAGAGCTGTGTATGTGGCATGCGTATGCTCTACTTAGCAGGCAGAGCTGTGTATGTGGTATGCGTATGCTCTACGAAGTAGACAGAGCTGTGTATGTGACATGCGTATGCTCTACGAAGTAGACAGAGTTGTGCATGTGGCATGCGTACGCTCTACGAAGTAGACAGAGTTGTGCATGTGGCATGCCTACGCTCTACGAAGTAGACAGAGTTGTGCATGTGGCATGCGTACGCTCTACGAAGTAGACAGAGTTGTGGCTGTGGCATGCATATGCTCTACGAAGTAGACAGAGTTGTGGCTGTGGCATGCATATGCTCTACGAAGTAGACAGAGCTGTGCATGTGGCATGCGTATGCTCTACGAAGTAGACAGAGCTGTGCATGTGGCATGCGTATGCTCTACGAAGTAGACAGAGTTGTGGCTGTGGCATGCATATGCTCTACGAAGTAGACAGAGCTGTGCATGTGGCATGCGTACGCTCTACGAAGTAGACAGAGTTGTGCATGTGGCATACGTATACTCTACGAAGTAGACAGAGCTGTGTATGTGGTATGCCTATGCTCTACTAAGCATCAACGATAGTTCCATTGTTTGCAGACTTGAGGACAGAGGGTGTCCTTGGGTGAAACTACATCACGGGCTTCTTTGTATAATAGTGACTGTTGGAAGACTTCGTTATCACACACGGATTGTGACAATTCGGTAATATTTTGGTTAGTAAAGACTGGTAATCAGTTAAAACAAGATATTTAAAAATATGTTCTTGGGCTGGATTTAATACAATACGAACAATACACAACTAACAGCATATAATTCTGTATGTTCCCTGTATTACGCATGCATATCTTTCACAATTAGTTTAAAATATACTTTTTAGCCACGTGAGATGTCACAAAGAAGAAAGGAGGTTTATTTGTGTGACTCTTAAAAGTCCATACTTAGAGTTACTTTTAAACGAAATGTCACTAATAGGGTGAAAAGTATAGCCAGTTAGAAATCCTTATATTAATAAACCCATTTGAGATCGTTAACACTGCACGTGGTCGCATTATGTGAAAAGGAAGTCCTTTCGCTACCAAAGTGTCATTGACAAGCGAGACGGCTGGTTTGATTGGTCAGATTGAAGCCACGTGTCTGCAACATTTCACCCTGTGCCCACGAAGTGACAAGCAGTGTAACAAAATTTGGGGGCTGCAGCAAGTGTAATATATTCCCGGCGCAGCCGGAAATGTCCCTGTATTTTTTTCCTCCCTAGCGCCAGCACACCTCATCCGGAGTGCCTGACTCACCTGAGCGAGTTTCGGAGCACAGTGTTTTTGAGCCCTGGGTGTGTGCTTCGTTTGAGGTCACAAGGCTTGGCTTTTTTGGTTTGTTCATTTGCGTTTGTGCGGTATTTGTTTGGATGTTTGTTTCTTTCTTTTTCCATCCTTCTTTCATTCTTTGTTTAACGTTCTTCTTTCCTACTTTCTTTTCTTTTCTTCCTTCCATCTGTCATACACTAGGTTATGCGTGTACAAGACACTGATTCGCTAGAGAAAACCTACTACAAAATTCCTAAAAGTCTGACTGCACACAACACTGTGTAATGCGGAAAGTGGCTGATGTGGCGCAGGTTCTTTGGCACTTTTAACGTCGGTCTCACAAAATCCTGATTTTGAAAAAACAGCATCAGCTAAAACAGCCTCATTATCGTCGACCAACGCCAAAAATTTAATTCAATTCAGTTCAATAATTGGATCAGTCTGTTTCAAGTAAGTAGTTCTTATTAAGACATTAAAGTTATAACTTTGCTCTGTTGAAGATCAACGAAACCTTTCCTTTTTTTCCAGTGGGTTTTATTCTTCGCACTTTCACTGCAGTAATTATAAGAGGTTTATGAGGAAAAGGTCGGTTTAAAAAATATTTCACCGTCTGCCTTTTCGTCTACTTTGTCGTCGCTTAAACCACATTCCTGCCTCTTTCTGTCTGTTGTCTAGATTTCCCTGTCCGACTTCTTTTTGTCTGATGTCTATTTTCGCCTGTCCTACTTCTTTCTGTATGATGTCTATTTTCGTCTATCCTACTTCTTTCTGTCGGATGTCTAGTTTTCCCTGTCCGACCTCTTTCTGTCTATTGTCTAGTGTCTTTGTCGTACTTCTTTCTGTCTGTTGTCTAGTCTTCCCTCTCCGACTCTTTCTGTCTGATGTCTATTTTCGTCTGGCCTACTTCTTTCTGTCTGTTGTCTAGCTTTCCCTGTCCGACTCTTTGTCTGATGTCTATTTTCGTCTGGCCTACTTCTTTCTGTCTGTTGTATTTCCTCTATCCTACTTCTTTGTGTCTGTTGTCTAGTTTCTCCTGTTCTTTTCGTCTGCAACTGTTGTCTTAAACCCTTCAGGTTTCCTTCAAGCCATGTGCTGCCTGTTTCTCAAAGTGTGTGTTCTCTGTGTTTCTTTCCACTTCCACAACTCTCCTTTTCTTGAGCCTTTGACCCCAGCCTCTTACTGTTCTAGGCGTTCTAAATTTAGCATGCCACTTCATCTTTGCCTTTACTTTCCGGTAAGCGCAATCTGTCTGTGAGTGTACCTTGAGAATTTATGACGGCTCATCGTCAAGCTATAAATAGGTCACGTCTTCCACGAGGTGGCGACGAGTTTAAATCTTTCGCACTGCTTGGGGTCCTCTTGCCTTAAGTGTATTCCGTCCTGTCTGTCTGTCTGTCTGTCTGTCTGTCTGTCTGTCTGTCTGTCTGTCTGTCTGTCTGTCTGTCTGTCTGTCTGTCTGTCTGTCTGTCAAATGTGTTGCGTTCATTCTGTGAAAAGACAGAAGATAAAATTCCTATTGTACTCTGTCAACCCTACTTTGATGGTTTAAAAAGACGATTCTTTCCACAGACCCCAATATACTTTTCGCCTTTCTTTATTACTCTCGTCAGACTGAAGAAATCCTGAGGAATCCAAGTATTTTTAATACGAGTTTAGGTATGGAGAGGCCGCATTGTAAATATTTACCTGTTCAAAGTTTTTAACGTACTGTCATTTTCTTTCAGAAGAAAGAGTGGTTCCGTTGAAGATTTTTTAAAAATTCGGATGCGTATTGGTATTCGTATTGATATTTGTATTGGTATTCGTATTGTCGTTCGTTTTGGTATTCGTATTGGTATTCGTATTGCCATTCGTTTTGGTATTCGTATTGCCATTCGTATTGCCATTCGTTTTGGTATTCGTATTGGTATTCGTATTGCCATTCGTATTGGTATTCGTATTCCCCATCCCCCCCTAAACTCCACCGTCCTGAAATGCACCCAGTCTGTGGGGGAGGGGGAGCGGGACATTAACCCACCAATAACCAACCAACCTATTCACTTCCAGGGGCGATAAGCCTTGTTGATGTATATCCAGCTTGATACAGTGCCGAGCGAAGTGGGCGTCAGAACAGAACGTCAGCTTTCTGTGAATTTTCTTATATATGAGTAGGTCTCCACTCTAAATGACTGCTACACGTACGCTGGCTGTACTTTATTCTAGCAGGAAACGCCCGCACACCTGTGTACTTTGTTTCTCTAACGACAGGAGGCTGTAACATAAATATAAATCTCCTATGTGTATATGTGTATATAAGTGTATATGTGTATATGCGTATATTTATGTTTAATATCCATATAAGTAATAGATATAGCCAATAGTGTCTGCGCGAATAACTTTCCTTAGCAGTCATACGTCCATGATACTTAGTTTCCATTCGGACCACACTGGTGTGAAGATGTCTTTCATTGAATAATGGTGTGTGTGTGTGTGGGAAAACGGTTGAGAATTCTTTCTCTCCGACTTATCTGCTAATATCATTAGGGCCTTTCTTAACAGGTCAAATGTGCACCCTCATTCACCAAACTAAGACCCACATATGACCTGTTCAGAAATACCTTTAACGAATACTAGAAATGCCCTTGTAATCGATCCCTCTCAACCGAAAAAGTTATCTCGTCGCCCTGAGCCTTAGCCAAATACATTATCAGTTGCACATGCTCATTTTTTTCGCTGTAAAAAAAAAAGAAAAAAAATCTTCTGTAAAGGTACACAGACACCAGACACTGATAACATGACCATGTTTAGAACGAGGATGCAGAGCATAAAGAGGGAGAGAAATGGGGTGGAGGCGGGGGTTTGTTAGCGAATCCAAAGATGCAGACGATGAGAATGAGTACGAGAACTATTGTTTCCTCTAAGGTTCGTCTTTCATTTAAACTTTTTTCACTCCACGAGGCCCTCGAAAAGCAATAGCTTATCCTATTTTCAGCGAACGCCATGGTCAGTGCTCGTAACTGTTCTAATACTCGCTCGTAATCTCACTGCAGCTACACACCGCCTCAAGGGTTCTGCCGTTCCTATCTTGGATGCACAGGCTGAAGTTATCGAATTTTGATAAGAAGGCATGTCGTTGATTACTGCTGCACGGAAGCTGGCGGGCCCAACATTCTCACGTGAAACGTTTGCTGCTCCTGTGCAAAGTCAGTTTTATGCCTCGATCGTATCACCTTTCTCTTCAAGGTGCTCTTATTCTGCCCCTTTGATGTTAAATCCGGGGAATTTTATGTAAAGAGATTCTTTATACTGCCTTTCACCTTTACGCTGGTGTTAATACAACACATTAACATTAATAAGAAAAATAATCACAATACTAGGAGTGCCTCTCATATTAGCTTGCAATACATGGCTAGTAAGCCAAGTATCCCTCACCCTTAACACACCCTTCCGACATGAAATGACCCTATGCTAACCATATTCAACGACCAAACAACAACATAACCTCTATAAACAAACAAACAAACAAAAACAAACAGCAACACTAACAAACCTACTATGGTTTTATGACGGTTTTTCGTAGTTGGTATTTAAATCTCCTATCAGATGCCTCGGTTAACGCCCAGCTTAATTTATTTTGTAATACCATAATGTTATTACTGTGTCTATAGCTTTCTCTCCTAACCAGTCTGCGTGAATATTTGCATCCCCTTGTCTCTCACGTGCTTTCAAGACTGACCCTGTTGACCTTTTGCGTGATAGTAATTCGAATCAACGTACAGACGCATGTTTCACAGTCTCCTTATTTAAGGACAGTCCACATATTTCACCCTCTGTAGGCCTACTTATCTGACGATCATAAACTGCGTGTTTCACAAACTCAGCACCTGCTGACAATTCTTCCATGTCACCATGTTTACTCAGTTTCGTCAAAACCAAACAGATCTGAGTGCTAAGGACTAAAGTACAAAAAGCCATATTTTGCTCAGGGTCCACCGATATACGTTAGCCTTGTCTTTACTGGTGTTATCGCTAAATAATTTATAGAAACTGACCAGGCAAACGTTATTACATGCACCTGATTCAGTATTCCTATGCACTGAAGTAACTTTTCAGCCGATGGCAAGGCAGACTGGGAACAGGCCAAAGACTGGGAATAGAAGAATTTATTTAAGTTGGTTTTTAACTAGACCAGAGGCGGTGAACCAATAAGAAAAAAAGAGGGGGGATGATATACATTAGTCGGGTGCGTGTGTGTGTTCTGTGTAAGGCGATGGTGTAAATATGTCATGAGAAGTGAAGGGTTTGGTGGTGTTTTTTTTTAATCGAGATGGACAGCTATCCTGGTTCTTGTGTACCTAAAAGACGTTTTCCGTTTAAACCAGATTGCTCTCGCGAGTGGTTTAATATCTCTCAAATATGGAGCGCCTACATTAACACAGTTTCAAATAAAGTTCAGACACGCACGCATCCACAAACTGAAGCACAAGGATACACAATCAGAAGAGTAGATGTAAGTCTTTTCAATAATTTATTTCGGTAAGCAGTAATTAAGACAAAACTTTGCGCAATTGTTAATGCTCGAGTCCATGCCATCCACTGATATCTAATATGGACTGTTGTCATTATCAAGATCGTCTATAGATATTAATTGCTGCAAATTTATCTCCGATTTTTAAACTTTATAGTGCATTGAAATTCCGGTGCCGTCACTACCTCATTAATGCCCTGTGACCTTAAATTCTTCACGTACTATATATATATACACACGCACACACATATTAAGTACACGATGCAGCACAAATGTTCCTTGTAAAACATACTGTACACCTGCGAGCCCTGCAAAATTGAAAGACTGGAGTCTGACTGCTAACAAATGACAACAGAAAACGAAAACACTCTACGCGAACAAGGACTCTAGTTTATGCTGGTCTCAAAAGATTCGACTGAGTCGAACGAAATTTATGCTTAAATCTTACTGTGCCGTGTGTAGCGACAAAGATCGCCCTCCCAAAAAACCTCAAATTTTTGTTCTACGAGACTGTGGCGAAAACCTTGCCAGCGTAGGTTTTAAAACCAGCCACGTATTTACTACCTGTGCTGTCGAACTATCACTGCCCTGCTGCCTGCGGCACTTTAAATATACTGCTCAAAAGAATTTAAAGACCAGTGGAAACTGCACGCGCTACGTGATGCTAAAACACAAGCCGGTAGTCACAGTAAAGCTGAAATGTATCTCATTCATCAAGGTAACGACTAACAGCAGATTAAAGGGGGTTAATGGGCTTTGATTTGGACACATTGGCGTCTTGGGTGCACATGTTTGGCTGCCTCCTGTGGTGTGCACAAACGCGCCCGCACTGTTTCCGCGTACTACCGTTCACTGTTTAGCATGAAACAAGGTGCATCCAAATATACGAGTATGGAGGTTGTGTTCTTGCAAATTACACACGTCTGTGACCTGCCGGTCTTTCAATTCTTTTGAGTAGTAAATGTTCACCGTGACCCAGGAGATACAGGAGTGGCGTGGCTTTTGAACCCGACACCCGAGTAATGAGTACGGGGCATTACACGATCCACAGCAAGTGCTCGAGACTTCAGTGATAATCGAACCGAAACTTTTGTTAAAAGGAGTAGTAGGCGGAAGAAGGACAATAAAGAAAATGGAGGGGAGAGGAATGCGAGAAAATTAGTTCTCACTCCTGCCTCCCTCGCATTGCTCTTTAGAAAAGCTTTTATAAAATTTACTGAAAGGGGAGGAATATGCGCGGAATAAATGCAAAAGCCACCGTTGCGCGCCAAGGGTACAATTGGGGTTATCTCAACAGCGAATCTTGTCAAACAGCTTTCAGCTTTCAAATTTCTTTGGGTGGGGCAGGGAGAGATGACAAGGGTGAAAGGGCAGGAGGGCACTGCCAATTTCTATGTGAAAGAGTGTGTCAGGAAGGGTGCAATGGTAGGAAGGAACAATTAATCCCCGTCAAATGGCCGCATGCTTTGACAGCGATTTTATTTTTAAGCACGTGTTCCACTTTAGCAGATCTGCGACGGGATGGCTGCTGTTCTAGATTTTCGTGCTAACTAGTGTGCACGGTGCGGAACAGTTGTGGACTGGGGGGGGGGGAATGGAAGGTGTCGAGGGTGAGTGGGGGAAAAAGGACGGGACGAATTATAAAGGATCACATGAAGGAAGAAGGACAGTAGACAAAGGTGGGAACAGGAAGTCGAGGTGAGAGATTAGACCGCGTCAGACGTGTTTCAGGTAGTGGTAGCAGTGACAACTGAGTGACACCCACGTGGACTAAGATAGCAGGACGGGCGAACAACTTGTCAAACAAGACTCGGCGACGGCTCGCGAGGAGTGAGGCTGGCGCCAACACAATGCGCAGCAGCGATCCTTTAGCCCTCTTAAACTCTCCACTCAACGCTGATTGCTTTTGACAGTCGCTGAGAAACACGGAATTCTGTAATAGCCGGCCTTTCGGACTGAGGGCGAGACAACACAGAGAACTCATTAAAAATGGATCTTATCACAAATAAGACAACTGGAAAACAACATCAATAAATAAACGAATAATTAAGATTCATTATCTTGATACATTATACCAGCCAGAAAATGTGATTCGAGGAAGGAAGAAAAATGCCACGGTTGATGATGGGCGTGGGGGTGGAGGTGGGAGGCAAAGATTTGAACTTTCGATCCATGATTCTCGTGGTCTCGTGACAAGACATTAGACCCGCCGTGCATCGAATCACCTTGAGAAGCAAATGAGCGTAGCAACAGGAAGAGATGCGTCACACATAAATCTCCATCTCGCCACACACTGCAATTAATTTTCTGAATGTCCTTTGGGCGACTGACTGTTTGCGTCAGAGAGGGTAAAGGTCACGGCACTGCTACAGCATGTTCATGAGGGTAGCCTGGCTAGGTTGCACAGGATGGGCTGTACCAAGCGGGTGCCTGTGCGGCAGGTAATGCTACCTCACTTCTTGTCCTGTTCACCGAAGCGTAAAACTCGAGGAGGGATCCCAGGAGAGACAAGCTCCAATTGTCTACCTACACTTTTTTTACTGGTATTAAATTCCCACTTGTCGAGAAAAATGGGACATCGCTAATTTTTCGTGAGTAGCTTGCCTGTGCTCGCACCTCCTATTTTAAACTGTTGTCAGCAACTCAAAGATCATTTCTGAGAACCCTCTCCACTCCTCCCTTAAATCTATCACCTGACTGAAAAGCGCATCACTACTCGAAAACTAATTTTAATTACCTGCTTGTCTAATTATTTTTTCCTGAAGCCAGTTTTGTCCTCTCCCTATCTACAAATACGTGCATGGTTGTATATCATAAGCAAATGGTTCTGTGAAGCAAATGTTGCTATTGACGGGCTTAATGAGCGTTCGATTAAGCGCAGTCTAGTATCTTCTCTGAAGTATCTGCTCATCCTTGGAAACAAAACAGACATAAGCGAATATTTTAATATATATTTTTTAATTTGAGCATATGAATTAAAACTGAACTCACGTGACCACCATATTCTGCATTCCACACCATTATTCCCGACACATGCTCGCCTGCTTCGAAAGGCCCCAAGAACCGAGCATGATACAATCACAGAAACATCAACAACACAACTTGCAGCCAATCAGAATCGTCACTGAGCATTCCGCAATGAGCAGAATTGCAGCAGACGTCAGTCAGGCACCGTCTACACACGTGGGTGTAACCTCGAAGTCAGATCCGGCACGGTTTGTCTATTATTTGCAATCTCTTCGTCCATCTTGTAAAACAGATGTCCTTGTTATCTCCGCCCCCCTCCCAACTCCTTTTGTTTTGTTTCCAAGTTCACACCGACAACCCCACTGCAACAGTCCCACCTCTGAAGTTCTGATTCAGACAGTTCCCAGCCGCAAACTATCCCTTTCTTTCGATGCCGTCTGTAGTCTGGTCGCATAGTTCTGGTTTGACCAGCATCACCGAGTCAGATCACAGAGTCAGACTCACAAGTGTTCCTTGCACCTACACCCAGTACACTCATTGTTTTCACAACCTCCGATTGTATTCTATCATACAACTGTGTCATAAGTTAATATACTTTCATGGTATATACATTTTGTACACTTCTCCATCAATATCTACGTACTACGTACAAGCGTATGCTTCGATTCCAAGGTGGGAAACCCAGGAAACCGTTTAATTATTACGTCATTGTGGTCAGTTTCAAACAACTGTAAAAAAAAACTTTTAAAAATCTGAACTACTTTCAGAGTTTAGTGGTTGGTGTTTGTGGGGATTTTCTGTTCGGCTTGAGTTTGGGGTCACGTGTAATTAAAACAGCTGGGCGCTGTGTCGTGAAAGGGATGATTTTTATTATATAAACAATTGAACGTCGTCCGGAAACCTACCAACTTTCTACCTCGTCTTTTGAAACTTTTCCTGTCCTTTGTTTTCTCCCAGTCAAAATTGTGCTGATGCGAATGAAAGAGGACGCACAACGTGAAGTCTTCATCCCCCTACCTCCAAAAGAACTGCCTTGGGGGTTTCCCCCAATCTTGCTGACGCACACCAACAGGTAGAAAATCTAAAATGCTTTTTAGTCTATAGCACTTATTCCACGAAACATTTTCCTAAATCACACTGTGCTTTTAATCTTTGCCTTAGTCTGATATGTCTGTCGTTGATGTTTGATATTTTTGTGTTGATCTGATGTGTTTTTTTACTGTCATTTTATTGTCTGTATTCGTCTAGCATGTCTTGATATTAGCTAAAGTTTCTATGTAGCACTAGAATTAGGCTCGGCATTACGCTGTATATGTCTGCCAGAAATAAACACCCGTCTACAGTTCTATACAGGAACTGACGACGCACTATAGTCAACGCAGCTACAAAATAGCTGTTTGCCATTTTACGCACGGAATGAAAGACAAAAGCGCGTTTAGTATCTCAAAAACTCCACTCGCAGCTGCTGGTACGCAAGAGCGTCTCTTCATTTATACACACTGATCTGTTTTATCAATCCTTGGGGAATGTTTTAAAGTATAGATGTTAATTTTGTGAAGCTATCGAAGTAAAATCTTCTATTCTGATAATAGTAACAATAAAAAAACAAAAAATTTCTTCCTTGTTTTATAATAAGTCGACATATAAGCAAAATCGTTTCCGAAAGACATTCTCTGCAACAATTTGGAACTGCTTTGCAACAAGCCAATAAGATAACCTTTGTATGAAGCTGCAACTAGCAGAAAAAGTCCGTCTTTTGGGCACCGTTTTTGCAAGAACTTGCTACCATTTTTTTTTTGCAGGAATCTGCAATTGGTGTAGAACTACATTCGCAAGACCTTTCAACTGCTCTTGTAAAATTAAACTCCAGGGACCTGACGGCTTATAAAGTCTAGTGGCAACGAGTGTGGTGTTTGTAGAACTGGCCATGCAGTATGCAACAGCCACTTTGTGGTTCAGTCATTCAAATCACACCAGCCGTGCAGCCCTGGAACGTATAGCGTCACTTTGGCGCATGCGCCGCGCAGGCTGCTAAGACGAAAATTCGCTTAGTGGAGAAGAGCAGGCCGGGCCCTCCTCCCCAGCGGGGTTGAGGAGCACCTCCTGGTCAATCTTATCGTCATCTTCTTCCTCATCCTCCTCGATGCCGTTCTGCGCGCGCTCGTCCTGATCGTGGAAGCCAGACTCAGCGCTCTCCTCGTCCGAGTCAGCCTGTTGCGCGTGCTGCGCGCAGAACTGCTGCACGTCCCGGTCCCTGCGCAGCTTCTCGATGTCGTTGCCGATCTCCAGGTCGATGATGGGCTCAGAGTGGAACGCGTCCTCCTCTGCCATCGTCATCGACGTCTCCAGGTTCAGGGCTTCCAGCGACGACTCCATCATGGCGTCGTCATCGTTGTCTCTGTTCTCCTCCTCCAGAGCCTCGTTGAAGCTTTCGTCGATGTCGTCCCGACCTTCCTCTTCCTCCTCGTGATCCTCGGTGATGGAGCCCAGCTTGGGAGCGCCCGTGGACTTTGAGGAGGGCGGCTTGAAGTTGGTGGCCGTGCTGAGCAGCTGCTTGCGCAGCGGCAGGACTGACCCGCTCTTAGGCAGCGAGTTCGTCCGCTGCAGAGTCAGCCGCGAGTTCTGCTTACGCAGCTTCTCGCGCTGGAACTCCTTCAGCGCGAAGGCCAGCTTCTCGTGCAGCTGCAGGGCGATGGCTTTGGCTTTTGCCTCCGACTTGCACAGCACGGCGTGGCAGCGCAGCTCCATCTTCATCTTCTTGCCCTCGTGCCGGTACACCCAGACGAAGAGGCGCGGGTAACTCGGGTGCGCGATGCAGTACGAGATGCGGTGGGCGCGGTACTCGGTCAGACCTTGCTCCTTGGTGTACGCCTTCAACCCCGATGCCGTCAGCACCAGCTTCATCTCCAAGCCGGGGTGCGGCGACCGCATGTAATTGTTCCAGATCACCGACACGGGTTTGTCCACGCACCCGTCCCCTTTCATCATAGCCGTCTGGACGTTTCCCAGGTACCGCACCTTGTACGAGGGGTCCTTTTCGCTGATGTACAGATTCTTGCGCCAGCTGAACAGACTCATCTTGGCAGGCGGGCTAGCTTCCTCTCCCCTGTTCCTTGCACAGACCCCAGCAGAGGGCGTATCGTCTGACTTCGTGGTTTCACGGCTAGAAGACGAAGAACCGCAGGCGTATGTGCGCCCCGGCTGAAGTTTAAGTGGGTCACAATACGAAGTGCGCAACAACTTGCAGCGCCAGATGCCAGTGTTCTCAAGATCATAAACACAACAAAGCACTGCTACTTGAGCGCTCCAGGTCAGGAGGTCACAAGTAACTCGGCCTTTGGTTTCCTTCAGGTCTAGTGTGCGTCCGGTAACAGGGTGTCTGAAAAAACGTCACAAGAAAATGCCCTGTTAGGGGTGATACAAATCAATTAATCAACCAATCAAGAGAAGAACTGAGCTACTGTTTTACGTCTGGTCCATGCAGACACTTGCAAAATCTATCCCCCAGTCACACGGTTTGACAAATGGGCAGTTGAACGAAGACATTTAATTATGAGCTAATCTTACCATCGGGGAAAAAATAATATAAGTCCCTCAACAGATTTTTTTCCCCAAACAAATTTTTCTCTATGAGATTTCGGCGACAATCTGTGTCTGCTCCAGTAGCCCCGATCCACTTTTGATTAATATTCTCTAGGATAAAATCATAGCTTTAAAATTGGGAACCCGGAAACAGACGCTTTAACCAGTAGAGAGAGAGAGGGGGGGGGGACACGTAAGGCTAAGGGCAGACAAAAGTAATACGTCTGCTTCAATGAGTAATCTCTGATAGTTGATAGGGCGAAAACACATTTCACATCCAACCCACTGGCCTATAACCAGGACAGTGAAGACTGCTCTTTCTTAACTGTCTAATAGTTCGTGTGAATTATTGTCTTCTCATTCCTCATTCGTTCTTGCATTCATTCACTCCCTCACGCAAGTCCATCCTAGCTAAAGGTGGAGATATTAAGTAAAAGTTATGTGTCGACACGCGCGAATATTCACAGCAACTCCGCCTGCTACTGGGATCACACTTCTACATGGGTGTCAGGCTGTAAAATAGGGAACTGGAGATAATGATATAACATTAGGATGACCCGACCAAGCATGTTATCGCTCTTTTTATCTGATTCGAACAAAGTGAACAGTTTCGGATATTTGCAGGAATTTTACATTTACGTCGGCTTCATGCAAACGGCCACATCTGAACTGCCAAGTCTCCGACAAGAAGAACCTTAGCGACAAAAAGGTTTTGTGCCTCCTTCGCGAGGTCCCTATAAGTATAACCTTACGACAGTGAAGTTCTGACCCCCTGTTCCTACGGAAAGAAAGAAAGAAAGAAAGAAAGAAAGAAAGAAAGAAAGGTGCAATTCGCCGTCCTAAAAATATTAACTCTCGGCTTACCAAGGGCAGGCCGTATTGCACAACTCGGCGTGTAGTTCGACAGTGATTCGGGGTCAGGCCAACCCCCAGTGGGTGCAGACAAAAGCTGTTAGACCTTACACTCCTGCTGCTATCCGCACACGAACCGTCGACCCTCTCTGCGATCCATGACTGCAGCCGCCAAGCACAGCTACAGGTTTGGTGTCAAGCTCCTAGCCACAGCAGTCACAGACTACCTGTCTCTGACACAGGTTTCCTTGGTCAGCCCAGCTGGGAGAGAGAGAGAGCGGGGATAAGATAGAGGAAGCGACGCCCGCTGTTCAGGACAGGTGTAACTGTTCGCTCACTCCGGGTTTATGGACCCCTTCTCTTTGCAGTGATACTTCACCCTACGTTTGATTTCCACAGGTGTCAGGCTACAGGTGTCAGCTGCACAGTCAACGACCACGAATCTGTCGCGACGAAAGCGCCTCGCTTGATCAGCAAGAAGAGGGCCGGAGAGAGCCGTTGCCTCTAGTAGACAGCACGCCTGGTTTCTAAGCGAATTCCTCTTGTGTTTGGCAGCTCGGACCTCGCCTCCCTTCGCTGTCCCCTGTCTATTATTTGCCTGGAAGGGGCCGGCCCCTGTGTACCTTCGACTGAAAAGACCGCACAGTTTCCACCGCGACACGTCCCTGTATTGTCGTGACGTCACAAGCTGTCCGTTTCTGTGCGATATTCTCCCTGATAGCACGGAAACACCTGGACATATGCCGTATATCCTGGTAACCTGTCCGCGGTGTTGATTTTTCAAGCTTGGGGCACTTCCGTGTGTGCGAACGTACCCAGACCTGTCGTCAGAAGTGGAGGAGGGAAGGTGTTGAGCGAAAGTTTGTCCCCCTCAGGCGTTTTCTCAAAACCTTGCTGCACACCGTACTAACGTCCTGTAAGGTGCGAGAGACGCAGGTTAGCTTCTGCACGCGGCCAGGTGACGTTGGCAAATCCAGGTAACGCAGCCACAGTCAGGATCTTCGGCTTATGAAAAATGGCTTCACGCTGACGAAAAACCACGCTGGGGGGAGCGACTAGCTTCGCTCTGCGTTCGTGTTTCTGCGCTGTCTGATCCACACGGCAGAACCCGCCACGGTACAGAGAGACACACACACACCGCGCTCGTACTGGCTGTGCCGCCGTGTCGCTTGCTAGCTACGCCACTCGCTTTGTCGTTTGCTCGCCTAGTGGGTTTACCTGTCCGAGCTATAAATAGAGATCACTATCGAGCCCTTGTGTCACATGACCCCGCGGCAGATTGTCTATTGGCTGTTGTCTCAGAAAGCCGTCAGCTTGTTCGCGCTGGCCTAGCAGTATAGCCGGCGATGTTCCATGCATGACTTGTGACAGCGACTTGACACAGTTTCATCACCAACCCTAAACTGTAAATCCACTCTTCTATTATTAGGTATAGAAAAAAATCCTTGTAAAAAAATGTGGCATCGAACACTTTGCGTTCCTTTTTCTTGTAATCTTTCCATACCTTCCCATCCTTTGGGTGGAGTTACATACATGATAACCGATATATTTCAGGAAAAAAACAGGAGAAATATATTTCTAGTTTGCTGAAATGTCACCTGTGGTCGATGCATAACGAGAAACGCTGAGGGAGGAAAATCCGCCTTCCTTCTGGGCACAGAATCAATTCCTTTCCATCTCCCCCCACCTTCTCCGTGTCACATGACAGGATTGCCCGCACGGATACCAAAGTGCTGTGTGATAAAAGACCTACATGCCATTAGTCAACGACAGATATACAAACATTAGCGACCCAGCTTCGCACCTCTCCGCTGTCCTTAACGGTGAGGCCTTGGTGGACGACTAAAGCCGGTGTTACACGGATGTTAGAAAACGTCAACGGAGAGGGAAAAAAACTATTCCAACAATCTGCAAGACTCAAAACTTTCCCCTGAAGTTCGACTGAAAGGGTTTTTCTTAAGACCAGGAGACTAAAAATGTATTTGTGTGAAAGCGTTCTTCCTTTTCGACGAAATTAAACAGGGTATTTTTTTCTTTTGTTGCCAACGGACTTAAGTTCCTTTGCCCGTTTTCTTTCGATGCAGCTCCGCTGGCGAGTCTGCAATTCCCACTGATTTGGGGCACGCATTCGCGGTGTTTCCTGTGCGATACGCATGCGCATGGCGGTTTGCTAACCACAACAACAGATAATTATAGGTAAAGCCATGACCCTACACAATGTCACCTCTTATACATGCAGTTACAAGGAGGAGACCAATTCGCGGTGATCGGTAGTGGTAAAACATGGTTTTTCAGTTCGAAGTCGCAGGTTCGATGCCCGTATTAACTTACAACTTTTTCTTTTTTAGGGAGATGGGGGTTTGGGTTAGGGTTAGGGTTTGCTGTTAGGTAGGTTTTCAGGTGTAAATTCAAGCAAGTCTGCTAGCATAAGTTAATCAGGATAAGATGTGGTCTGCGTATGCTTGTCCCAAGTCGGTGGGAATTTCAGACTCGCGCCCCACCTTGTGGGCTCGGTATCAGCGAAAGGCTATCGGCAGAACTTTTCCCTCGCCAGGTAAAAAGTGGTCGACAAAAGCTGTTGACACATCCAAGTGCCGGGGCTTCTTCTGCTTTTATCGCCACTCGAACAGCCATCATAGGCCTGGCCGGGGTGACCTGTAGATGCGCCCATAGCCGTTCGGCACTTATACAGGCTGAGTCTCACCACTGGTGGTAGTTTAAGAATAAGATACAAACTCTGGAGTATCCCATGCAACATTCTTCTTCTCTAACTAATCCTTGCCACCATCATCATCGTATCGTCATCGTCATCATATCGCCATAGTTATCACAACGCAGCGGTACCTGCCCCCTCAGAATACCTCACCCCTGTACCACCACCACCCTACCCCTCTTCCCGAGAGGTAGGATCGTCGCCGGGTCATTGAGGTCAACCGCTTCCGGCGTGGATGTGAAACTACTATCGATTCTTTGGGGGCTGATTGTTGCTGCAATTAATGGCGCGCCGCGCGCGAAAAGCCATTACCGACGGCTTTGTTAGTGTGTATGACAACGACATCGAGTACAAACATCACCGGTAGTACCAGCAGATCCAGCCTTAGTATTTTTTGTGCTTACTCAAGCACGTGTCGGCTTCTTTCTTCGTTTGTATCCATCCAGCCATCTCTCTCTCTCTCTCACGTACCCACGCACCCAGACCGCACTCACTCGCTCATTCATTCACTCACTGGCTCACTCATTCATCTACACACCAGCTCACTCATCCAATTAGCCACCATTCTCCCTCTCTCTCTCTCACAGTTATTTCCCTCCCCCCAAACCCCCGCCACACACAATGTGTCACGTTTCTGGTGGGTTAAAGAATTTACCTCATTGACTCAAAGTGTAACCCATCGACAGCAGTATTATGTATATGAGGTCTTAACCCCCCCCCCCCTTGTTTTCGCCACCACCTGGCTTTGTTGCGTTATCTTCAGGCCAGGTGGACACAGTAGTTATTTACTTGTAACTACCCCCTTGATGTGACCCAACGGTTGGATCAAAGAAGGTCGAACTCATACTCGCTCGCTCACTCACACACATATACACACATGTATGCCTACATACATACATGCGCACGTGCCAGGATCGTGATTAGCACACTCAGTCTTATCTGCAGAGTTCAGCTGCTTCGCGCTGATTTTTGTCAGGACGTCAATACGAGGCTGTTTGAAGAGTTCCAACAGGTCCTAAGGTAATCTGGGTTTCCCTGCTTGTGGCGAGGCCGCTGTCTGGCAGCAATGATAAAAAAGAGAAGAGGACCAGGATCGAGAAGGAGGAGGAGGAAGACCGTGATGATAATGACGCTGACGAAGACAATGACAACGATGGTGATGGAAATGCAATCATCGAGGGCTCACAGACGCATCGCCAAAAGCTAAAGGTCAAGCTATGACGTCATCGCCATAAGTTTCAGGCGTGTAGAACGACAGCAGCTGACCAGAGGAAGGGGAGATAATGCAAAAGCTCTTAATCATTTTCAGGAATTTTTTATGCTTCCCGTTCCACTCTCGTTTTATTTTTAGCCGCTGATCGCGTTTTCTTGACTCGTAGACATCGCCAGCGAAGACCTATAGCCTGACCAGAGGAAGAGATCGCAGCTCCTAAATCATGAATCATGATGTCGCGATCGTATGGATGGGACATTAATGTAAGTGGGCCCCCCCCCCCAACATACTTCTCTCTTCACGCACCACATTGTTGTCTTGTTCCCCCTTCCTGTATGCCTCGCCGTCCGTCCACATCGTTACAAACTATATTACTCTTCGCTAGCAACACAGGGTTTTTTTTCCCGGCCAGGTCCAACCTACTTCGTTGTCTGTCTGGGGTTTGTAAAGACAGTCTTTGTTCGCCGCTTGCAACGTTCGTCTTTCAAAAACGACGCATTTTCATCGCGCTCCCGAGCTTTAAAAAGCTCCAATTCCTTGGAGTCAATCAGACTCTTACATAAAATATGTCTATCTCTTAGGGTCACCACTGAAAACGTTCCAATTTCCTGGAAGATCATCCTGCGTATAAACTCCCTCCCCTTACTCACCCCTCCCCTCCCCTAACCCCCACACCTCACCCTTCCCCAAAATCCCCCCTCTTCCTCCTTCCCTCGCCCCCGGAAAGACCTCCGAAGTAGAGCTCCCCATTTGATTTCCTCCGCTTTTTTACACCCCCGAAACAGCTCTCGCTTTTTGATTGGCTCCAGTACATTGGAGCAGTTAGGTCGTGCCCGGCAGAACCAAACTCTTTGCCGATGAAAATCCGTTGCTGCTCAGGTCGCTGTCTGCGCATTTAGTCGACACCTTTATCCGATCACCATCCCGATTCTTCGCGGCCTTGAAAAAACAAGTACGTGGTCTGTAAACAGTTCTTCTAAACACTTCAAATTTGGAAGAGAAAGAGAGTGGCGAGGGGGGGGGGGAAGATTGGTGAGAGGTAAAAGTCGTTCTTGCTAAAGCGCCTTCAGCAGCCAGCCTGTCCCTGCAAGTTCCATTGCCGTATGCACGTTCCAAATCGGGTCCTGCGTCCTCGCGGTTGAAGGGTTAATCGTATGTATACCTGTGGCTCATCTTTTCTTGCTCGTGACCACCTATTAGTTCGTTTCTCTGTGGGGTAATACCGTCGTCACGTGATGGTGTTTTCGACGGAACCCCCTCTTCTACTACAGTTAGCAGTCTTACGACGGACGTGCGTGCACCTCGGTAAACGTGCGTGTCGTGACCATCGCTTTACGCACGATCGTAGCAACGTCCAGCGTTTACTAAAGCTGGACGGTATCGTCGCAGTGGTTGATACACGTGCGTCGTGACCTCCGCCTAAGGCGAAAAGAGAAGTGGGAGGGACTGGAGAGAGCGAGAGATCAGAGGCTCACAGAGCCACGCAGGATGATGCAGCAACTCAGCAAGTGGGCGCACAAACGTAGATACCCCGGGGCATATACTCACCTGCGCGCGCACCGACACCAACAGCTGTACACACCCCCACACATAAATACATGCACATATATACACATATATGGCAGCTCATATACCCATATGTATGCACACACACACACCTTTTATACTCTCGCGCACACGCCCAGACACACACCGCTCACGCAGTACGTCCCATTAAGCCGAACCCTGATGACGCTGCAGACCCTCAGACCAAGTTTCACAGTTAGAGTTACGGTTTTCGTGACCTTCTGACCTCCTCTCGCCATGACGTAATTTATAGAGCCACGGCGGGCGCGTGGTGACCTGCCGATGGCTGCCATCACGGGCTGAGAGACTCTTTAGGCGAGCAGAGGTGCACTTCACTTGGCGTGGATGCCCTCTCAAAGCACAAGCTTCGTATATATCTTATCGAGCCGTGTTCTCGTGCTTAGTCTCGTACAGCGAGAACCATAGATTGTACACCCAGGACAGGAAAACTGACCCTAGCGCAAGGCCGCGTGATAGCAGTCAGCCGAAGGGTGGGGGAGGCGTGGGGGGTGTCGGACGTAATATCTTTTCGCGCAGATTTCGACGTTGACTGATTGAATGACGTGCTTCGAGAATGTGACGAGAACTAAGACGTTTTGTTCGTCTTTTGGGGAAATCTGTGAAGAAAAATCAGAAGACTACGGGCGTGACGGCTTGTTATGCTGATAGCATCAGCTTGGGTAACGAAGTTGATAGTTATTGCTCATTTCAGTTTTGCCTTCCGTTTGCTATTTTTACTGTTGTGCTTTTTTCTGGCAGTCAATTTTCCTTATTAAACATTTTGCTGAAAAGAAAGCACGAGACAGGACTGGCAAAGGGACGAACACTTGTAAACGGGCGTTTGTGCACAGGTATGGTGAGGAACAGCGCCATTCCGTTTGGAGCTCTGTGTGCGCGCACGAGATTGTATGCGTCTTCTGCGAGCATACTTGTGTTTGACTGTATGTGTACGGGGCAGCAAAATTCTTTTTCCCAATTGAGTTCTGCCCCACACCGGACCCGCATGCACAGGCCACCTTTCATCCTGTTTAGAGCAAAGACACAGGGTTGAACTGAAAACAGAAGCCCTACCTGATACCACACCCTAACTCTACCCCTAACCCCCTCCCCTCCAACAAAAATCGTAAGCTAATATGGGTTTCGAACCTGCGACATAACTGTGAAACCCAAGTTCTTTACAGCTCGACTATGTATCACCTTACGACTATGGATTGGCCTCTTCACCGTAACTCACGCTGTGTAGAGGTCATGGCTTGACCTATAATTATTTGCTGTTGTGATTAGCAACTGGCATGCGCATTTGGGGAAAATCTTTCGCGTGAGGGGATTTCGTTTCTTGGTTGAAAACAGGGCAGATGTTTCTCTGCATCAAACTATATTCTCTGCCAACTGCCAAACCCATCGCGCCGAGAAAAGTGTCGGATGGAAGTGGGTGGAGACAAACCGATCAACTTGACTTTGTGATGTGCAGCAGGAGTGCCATCGCTGATAACCGCGCAGAAGTCGGAATGCAGACTGATAACGACAGATGAAGAATATGTTAGCTGATCGGCTACGTGATTTCACTGTGCCGTGAGGACAAATTCCTCGAATACTTGACGTGATGTGGTGCAGCTGTGGCGAGACACATTTTTGTCAATTCAGCATGTTTATTGCGCATGCTCAAGATTTACCAACCAATCTGTTACGGGCGGAGGTCGAAAGTAATTTCTTTCTTCGTGGATCCCAATCTCATTGAAAAAAATAATAATCCCCGTACTGTTTCACCACGACCAGAAGGTGTCTGGCATGACGAAAGCTACACCCAGTGTTCAATAGACTATTCTGGTTTAGAAATGCCTGCCAATTATCTTAGCACTTCGATCGGTGAATAGATGCGCAAATGTGCACTGAAAGCCATCTTGACCTAACAAAATCTCATTGCATGGACATCGGTAAGAGTACAGTGTCACAGGCTGTATGTCAATACACATAACACTAATCTGTTGGATTTATCTCACGACGCAACGCAGTAAATGCTGTCGTATATCAGTGTCGGGAAGAATATTACAGAATGCTAACAGCGTCTCATGTTTTGCTTACACGTGGAAAGCGCGTAAGGGCGGAATCCCATTGTAAAGTATCAGAATCTATCAATGACGGAAGGAAGAGACATGCAAGGAGCTTGGACATCACGAAACCTGATGAATTACATCAGCACAAAAACAGTCCGTGGTACGCGGTTACCGCATCACTAACGTACTTTGGACAGCAGTGACCTGACGTGATGCCTAAGCAGCTTAACTAGTCTCTCAACTTATCCTCCTCCTGGAATTACGGCGCCATTATTTACCTGCAACCGATCCTGCAGTTTCCTTCTCTCGCAGATGTTGTGTACGTTGCTGTGCGATAAATCTGTTCGCACAGATCTGTCCTCAAATGTTACTGCTTGTAAGCTCTTCTGTACTCCCCAGCAGCAAACGATGCAGGAAATGATCTAGGAGTTATGAGGACCTTCGATGAAAGGGTACTTCCAGAACTGCGTTGTCCTTGACCCCTCACGGCTTTAGGTTAGATACAAGCGTTAGGATCTGCCAAGTTCCTTTCTTTCGGCCCTCTCTTTGCTAGGTGTTTGGGTACGGTAAGCTCCCTTGGGCACATGCGTTTGCATACGGCTATGTTCGAGCGGTGCCAGTACCTTTGTTGGAGTTATCTTTAGATAATTTAAGTGGTCGGTCCTCATTTGTTCTTTATTAATTAGATACACCCTCCTACCCACCACCCCGTCCGATTCGTTTATGGCGAAACTCGACTGACGTCAGGTTTTCAAAGTTTCGCTCGCAGAATGGTGTAACGTAATGGTGGTCAAGTGGTTGACATGATTTCACGGCTGCACGCGCCTTGAATTGTCTACATCCGGTACATTTAAGGGAGTTCTATATTTAGTGGTTAATGTGCAGGCGACACCAATGACTTACTAAAGACCTCAGGGGGAAAATCCGGCATTGTGAACTGGTAGGAATATTGCAATACGTAGACTAGCTATTTGCCATAGTAAGCAAGGGATCAATAAGTGGTCTGGCCGCGTCAAAAGATCTTCCAAAAGGACTATTAATTATTGTCGACGTCTTCACTAATTTGTCGGGGATGCTTATAATCTACTTTCATAATAAAGAAAGAAGGGTTCAGAACAAGAATTTTGTTGTTGTTGTTGTTGTTGTTGTTGTTGTTGTTGCAGTCCTCAACAGTCACACGTGCATTGTTTCTTATCGAAGTCAGGTAAACTCCATGCCGTGTACAGTAAAAGGAACCATAGTCCATTGATTGTCGCTGTGAAACAGGCTGTCAACAAGTTGTCTTCCACTACCTGTCACCATAGCCGGTTCCAACCGGACTCGAACGAAACAGCCCAACTACAGAAGCATCGCCAGGGTGTTTGCTGAATCCGATTTCGTGCCACGCCCTCGTGCGTCTGTTAACGTCGCAGTCGGCTCAGATCTACCTTTGATCTGCCGCTCATTATCCCCACTGTGCTTACTGTGGATGTCGCTGGTAACACACGGCTAATTATGATGGCAGTAATACGCTTTCAAGTGCCTCGTGCAAACATACAATTGCTGTATTTATCTTCTTGCTGAAGATAGTGAAGGACAAAATAACTGTCTATGTGAGTGTGTGTGCGCTTGTATAAGCTGCTTGATTCCGACAAGATTTGTCTGCAATCTCGTCAGATTTTTACCAGATTTTTCTGTATTGTTTTGGCACATTATGGTTGGGCAGATTCCTTGTAATCGTGTGTGTGTGTGTGTGTGTGTGTAGGAGACCGGTGCTCCAGTGTTTCACCGCTAGAAAGGAACGCGGAGAGATCAAAAATAAAGAAACAGCAACCCACCTTATCCCCCACCCCACCCCACCCCCAAAAAAGAAAGGAGGATGAGGGGGAGGGATGTCAAGGAACGAAGCGCGAGAAAGCTATTTCCACACACCTTTCCTCATACAGCTCGCGTTATTTGCTTATACCTACCCCTCCCCCACTGCCTGTCGGGAAGGCAGTGACCCAGGCTATTTGAAATATCTATATCAGATACTTCACAACCGCCCACTCACAGCCACACTTCCTGTTCAATGGACGAATTCTTAATGTACGCTGCATGAACAGAAAGGCCTTTCCCAGCCGCATGTATGTGCTTCCTAGTTTGTCCAGCGTGGGCACGGGTACACATGATCCTACTGGGTAGGTACTTAATCTTAGAGAAACAGTGCTTCCTACTTGTGGTGATTTCGCACTGTTGGAAGACGGGGTCCTGTTACTAAGCTACGCACTGAAATAACCACTAGACCAATAGCTGCAATAAGATGGTCAGTGTAGAGACGCAGTGTTCGGGGGGTGGCCGAATGGATTCTGAACAATGTTTAACTCCGGAAAATAATCTTTACCACTCCTGTATTCGAGCCAGAAATTTCCAGACGGTTGTCCACAACGCTGCCAGCAGAGCTATCGAGTGATCCTACTTCGCCAAACGTGACCAAATATTTCTATATCAACAGCCCTGTTATTGAACCAGTTCTCCATCTTCCCATCGCCCCCGTTCCCATGCCAGTCCGCAGCTCTGTCCTTTCATATGGGTATAATTTAGTGTTTTTTCTACATCAAGATAGATCTATTCGTGTAAACATCCTGTATTATTAAATTATTTGCTCCCGGGCTGAGCTTTAACCACGACATCGGAGGGGGGATGGAGGAAGGGTGTTTTGGGAGGAATACGAGAAAATCTAGTTGCGCAAAGATCGCGTGATGGTTTGCTGTAACTTTTGTAAGCAGATTTATCTCCTGCTCGCCCTACAAAACACCGCTGCATTGTGGCAAGGGGTGGGGACATTCGTAGCACGCAGAATGCAAACACAACAAGGGGGACAACTGTCTGTTGGCAGACATGGCTTCCTGTGCGACTGCCTTTGTGTACGACAAACAAAAACGGGAAGAGGGTCCGAGAGAGAGGCAGAGAACGTATTTTCTTGCATTCGGGCCTCGGTGGGCCTCGGTTTCTCCCTCACTTCTCCACCCCTTTCAGGTTCAAGAAAATGGCCAGTGACCCAGATGATGAGGTCACGAGTGTGATACAAATTCTCTTCACGCCGCAACCTCACTCCAGGCTAAGGACCGGAAAGACAACATACTGGAAGTATTTCGCTGTCTGGGTACTGTTTAATTTGACGGGGAGAGGGATACGGGCACATGCGCGTGCGGGCGGCTCTGTGTGTGCGTGTGTGTGGGGGGGGGGTGCAGTTATTGTCGTAGACCCCTCCCACTCCCTCACTCTCCCCCACCCCCCGTTTCCCTTCCCTCCTAATCCCTCGCATTCTCAGCTGTCGTGTACACGCAATGCTCTAATCATTACATAACCGCTTTGCTTAGGAATGCGGTCAGCGCATTAAAAATACCCTTTTTGCATATGGCCTTCATAAACCTCCCTCCAGTTTTCTCGCGTTTCCTCCACGCCGCCTGTTGGCAGCCAAGGCGCTACCCAAGATTCCATGCATATGATAGCGCGAAATGTTCCTTTACTTACCAGCGTCTAGCATCCCTTGCACAGCATCAACTTCCGGCAGGTTTTTGTCAGCCGCTTGGTCCAGAAAATTCGAAGAAACCCCCAACTTGCCGTTAACCATAGACTGTCCGATGAGGTCAAGCCGCTATATGTTCTGTTAGGCCTAATTAATTTTTTAAAAAGTCATATCGACGAATGTGCTTACGTGTCATATATAACCTGTCAAATTCACATTGCTGTGAAAATTGTACATATTAGTATTAACTATCTGCAACGAACCTAGTCGGATCTGCAGTTTAATTTAGACAGTGTGCTGTCGGTGGTGATTTGCATATCCATAATCAAAATCAATCAATCATCTCTATAGAAAGAATTTTGAGTCTGCTGTCTTTTTTTGCATGAGCACTTGTTTACATTCGGTGCTTTGGGTAGAGTTCCGTGTTGGTTTTGAACTGACAGACGACAGCGACGCAAAGTTGAGTTTTTAAAAAAAAAGAACGTGGAAGGAATATTTGAATAACTGGTAGAAAGACTGACACAGCAAGCAACACAGCAAAACTTATCGTGATACTTTCGAACACCAGATCCTCTGTTTTCTCCATACCCATCCTCTAGTATACGTTTCAAGTACAGTCGTAAATACACTAGTGTTCTATAATTATACTGTTGTAAATACGTGAGAGTTTCAAACCGAAAGCTGGGAACTGCTTACAATTAAAGTGTTTCTGCCAACCTTCAGCCACCAAAGAGAAACGACGCCTTTTACGTTGAACGCATAGAAGTTTGAGTACTGGGATACAGATAAAGATTAGATGGAGAATATATTGTTGTATCTAATGCTGCGAAATTGAGTGGCGACGCTGGCACACAAAATACAGAAGCAGAAAACATGACAGTGAATTAAATACTATACTGACAGTCTGAGGGCCTGCTGCGTGATAAAAAGTTATGTAGTGAGCACAGCTTGTTGAGGAATGATGTAAGCTGTGCAGAAAGGGAGAGGAGAGGTAAAGTCAGGGAGTAGTAAATAAATGCCGCCATCTTTTGCCTCGGTTTTCTCGAAGTCGCACGTACGCCGCCATGTGGGGCCCAAGATCTGACCTTCTCTCGCTCCGTTTTTCAGCCTCTCCTGACGTCGCGCACCTAGCGACGCTGCTGGTCAGCTGCCAAAAGTGTGGGACAATGGAGAGGATTATGAATGTTCGACAAAAACAGGAGGCGGAGGCAGATAAAGCGATGCCCTGTTCTTGGCACGTTTCGAAAGTTTGTGACGAATGGACACAAGGTCGAGACAGGGCATGGGGCTGCAGTGTCACCTTCTGGCTAGGATGACTCGCACGTGGCAGGTTCAGTCCAGCTTTTTCTAGTTCAGTGCCGAACTGGAACACGAGCCTAACCTGTTTCAACTGAAGTGTTATGTACTTTCCCTTGCTACATGCATTGTACGTATGTGCATGCGTGTATATGTACCCATGTGGGTTTGTGTGTTTGTGCGTATATTTGCGTGCGTACGTATGTTTGTGAACTAAAGAAAGAAGGAAGACGAGTGCCTGGGTGTTAAAGAAGAAAGAAAGAACAACAAAACCAATAAACATAGACACAAAAAAACCTGCTTCAACTGACCAGGGTTTTCTATCATGACACTAATTGTTATGGTTATTTAGGACAGTGCTTCCACCTTGCGGTGATTTCGCACTATTGGGGGTGGGGTCCTGTTACTAATCTATGCACTGAAAGAACCACCAGACTGCTGGCTGCAGTAAGATGGACAGTGTGGACAGGCAGTTTAATGTGCGAGGAGATGGCCGAATGCAGTTTGCACAATGTATAACTCCAGGAAATAATCCTTTGGCCGCCCCAGGATTCGAACCAGCAACCTTCCACCCGCTAGTCAGCAGCTCTACAAACTGAGCTGTCCAGGCCCCGTGACTTAATATCATCATGCTGCTGAACAAATAAATACCGTCCCTAACTTGGCCAGGCATCAAGATGCATGCGCATTCGTGGCCGCACTTCCGGTCGCAAGCCTCGTTCGCGCTTTGTATTTCACGATCCCCCCATGTAAAAGCGCAGAACTACTGGAACCAATCAAATGACGAGCTCTATTTAGGATGTGTAACAAGCGGAGCCAATCAAATGGCGAGCTATATTTCGAAGGTCTTTCCAGG
>SMGT01010265.1:97003-121604 GCA_004794575.1 Lanistes nyassanus
GGGGGGGGGGGGGGGGGGGGGGGGGGGGGGGGGGGGGGGGGGGGGGGGGGGGGGGGGGGGGGGGGGGGGGGGGGGGGGGGGGGGGGGGGGGGGGGGGGGGGGGGGGGGTGTAGGCAGTAAAGATCTTCCAGGAAACTGCAAGGTTTTCAGTGGTGACCCTACGAGATTAGCATATTTTACGTGATACTGTATTTTGATTGGCTCCAGTTATTCTGCGCTTTGGGGAAAGGAGAAATGAATGCTGCTGCAGTCCAGTCCTGGGCCGGGTTGCATGGACAATTGTATATCGCCAATCCACACGCAAAGATGGGTGTAACATACACAGCGCGAACAAGCCTTAAAATTACAACCGCTCTTAAGACCGGTTGTACAGATGTGTAAGCTCACGAGCCCGACCCAGAAGTTAGTAACGCCTGTCCAAACGCAGAAATGCGCGTGCATTTAGGAGAAGCCGTGGGCCCAACGACAATACGTGCAACCACCATGACGCTAGCACTTTTCTCCTGCGCCACTTATCACCTTGTTTGGCATTATCTTACTGGAGTCTGGTTAATTCTTGACTTTAACAATTCTAATCAACCTACTTTTCATGGTTGTATGGCCTGCATCTTCGAGTTCGTTGACCTCCAGATTTTGCAGACTAGAAATGCCTTTGATCCGGACAAAGCCGCTGCGTCAGTTGTTTGCGTTGGTCCGAGATAGCGTGCCTCGATCTGAGAGTAATTATGAGAGGATTAAATAGACGTTAATGAGTGCGTAGAACTAATCAATGAATTGGATGAAACATTTGAATAGAAACAAACAGGGAGAGTTGAGGATGAATAAATAGTGGGACGTACAGGATGGTGGATGGAAACATTGGAATTATAGACGTAAAGGACAGAAAAGAGACGAACATTGATTTCTATTAAACTTCCTGGTGGCTTGCGTTTTGAGGGGCTCGAGATAAATCTTCCCACGGAGTCCAGTCGTGAGTGACTTACGAAAAGAAAGTTAATTAAAATCGCTCGGTCTAGAAACGAGAGCACATCCAATGAGCCATAAACTACAGCCACGCTAGAATCAGGACTGTTTGTCGTAGATACCCTGAGGACATTGTGCACTACTTCCAAATTGGAACACGAGCAACGTTTCATTAAGGACAGCGCACGTCCTTGCGCTCAGGACCTGCAATCCATCATCCATGCTGCTTAGTGCGCAGTATTGTCGCTTCACACTACGAAGTGGACCGGGTATTAAACTGACAGCTAAATCAGCAAAACAGTTTCAGGTGGGCTGGAACTGTGGCGAAAAGAAAAAGAATAAACTTTACGTGAAGTTCAACCTTGAACTCAACTGTTCCCTGCCCTTTTATGTGGAGTCGTTTTCATCGGCGTGGAATCTGTGAGGACAGGTAGAGTGCAACGAGACAGTTCTTCAAAGTTTAGTCGACACGATACTGGGACCAGAAGCGAAACACAGAACAGTTTGTTGTATTGCGATCCTAATAAGGCAGAAATGATTTCGCCAGTTAAATATTGATACACAAAAAGAGGAGATAAATCTTGACTTCGGCTGCCGATTGATAAGCTGAATGCTTCCCATCCGCAAAAAAAACTAGATTGAAGTGAGAGTAGGGACGAAGGAAACCTCATCGCAAAGGCTTTCTTCTCCAAGCAAAATTTGCCCCAGGCTACATTTAGTAATTATGCCTTTCAACGATTTTTTTGTGAGGCAACAGACTTTATCGCTTCATTTGCGTGTATTGACAGACTGTTGGAGCTTTTATTCCGTACTACGAGAGAGAGAACAGAGACAGAAACAGAGAGACAGAGAGAGAAAAAAAAACCCCTAGGTTTTATGCAGTACCTAAACAAAACGTTGCCATAAACCCCATGGAAGTAAAGTAATAAAATAATAAAATGCTATAAAATCCTTATGTAAAGAGTAACAGTAAAATACTGGACCGTCCGAAGCTATCATCCCTGTCTAATTCCCCCCTCACTCCCATGAAACAAAACAGCATCATTTCGTCAAAATCAACAAAGCCATAAAACATTATGGTTATGGGTTTGAGACAGAGTAATGCCCTCTCCCTCCCCGCTGCTGAAAAAGTGCACCTTGAGGTCAAGGACAAAACGGAACGAAGAGTGAAGTCGGACAGCCCATGAGCTATATGTCCTCCTTCCGTCCCCCAAAACAAAGGGCTGTACAAACCGGGGACGTGCGATTTTAAACTCTTCTAAGTTTTATATTAAGACTTGGAATGCATCCAACTGACTTACGGTCTAGCAATACATAGGTACAAGTGTGTCCTCTACCTTTGTGGCGTTACAGTTGCTGAAAATGACACGCCCCGGCCGACGGTAAACGACCAGAAGTTCCCAAGCTCAAATCCTGACGAACGTTTGTGGTGATGGTTTCGTCAAGTTAAGACAGGTGCAGTGATTCGCACCCCACACGTCATTCGATCGTCCTTTGCTTCCCACAGTTATACAATCTGGATCCGAGACCAGGCTGATCTGGGTGGTCAACAGGTTCTTTGAAATTATCTTTAAAGACATGCCGAACCACCACTACGAAACTGCGTCTGCGTGCGTACCAGTGGCACAGTGAAGCAATATCCTTTGCTCCAGACGTACTGTAACTTATGAGGAAGCGGGCAGAAGGAAGAACTATACTGTCATGGCCTTGCGCTGACCAAAATAAAATTGTAAGGCGTGGGGAATAGTTTGCTAATCAATACAAACGTCCATGGGTGTGTGTATGGGGGGGGGGGGGAATGCGCCCGCGCGTGCTCACGTGGGTAGTTCAAATACTTTCGTCTGTGTACTCCACAGCGAAAACGACACGTTTGCACGCGAACTCCGAAACACAGGAAAGGAAATGAGAAGGGGGGGGGGGGGGAAATGCATAGAAACACCACAGCCTCAAGGATATAAATTGAACGAAAGTACTTCCGTCTATCCAATGTTCGGTCTTTCTATTGATTTACACTATATGGCATGTCTCGTATGCAGTGCTACCATACACACGCACGCATGCGCAGAGAGAGGAGAGAGGCGAGGAAAGAGGATGGGAAGGACTTAACACAAAAAATTGTTCGTTTGTGTTTTTTATTTCATCTCACTGGGCAGAGAACTATTGGCTGTCACTGGAGCTCCCTGCCACCACAGCAGGCTGCAGGCGTGAAGGATAAACACACAATCACCTGCTGATTTTGTTGACAGCTAGAAGCTTCTGGCTTAACCGTCCTTGTATTTTGCGGCGATAGAAAAACCGTCAGGTCAAAGGCGAAGTGACAAAGCTCAAAACATATACTATGTAAACACTATGAGCATTAATTCTTTGCAAGCGCCTATCTCCACATTTAAAGAAAACCTAGGCAAAGGCAGCTCTTTGCTTCCTTTCGTCTGGCTAGCAATGAAACGCTATCACAGCTGAGCAAGGTTTCCGTTGTGGCAAAGCGTTTTTCCCCCCGTTTGCTGTCAACAGAAAACGAAAGTGGCAAACACACTTCCCCCTAAACTGTTCTATTACAATGTGTGTCACGCTACACGAGACTGCAACAGAAAGGAAAATGGGATAGTCAGGTAAAGCAAAGACCGCTACCTCTAGTACCACTGAACCAACTTACCAACGACACTTCGTGTTCGTGTTTACCCACAATCCACTCGTCCAACAAGATCAGCCTTTTGGCAGGGCAGCTGCTAGCTCGCCAGTTTTTAAGTCATAGGTAACACTCTACTGTGGTGCGAACCACGGACCTCCCGCCTCAGAAGCGGACAACAGGCCACTAGACCACAGAGGCGGTTTGGGCAAGAGAAAACTAGAAGATGTAAAAACTTTTCATAAAGAATTGATTTTTTTAAATATCATCCTTGATTTTGAAAACTGTCCAGCAAGGAAAGAAAGGAGAAATGATGAAAGATGAATGAGAAAAATATTTCGGTTCAACAAGGTAAAAACTGCTATTTCAACCAAACGAAGTATTTTCCAAATAAATTCATCAACTTGCCACCAGTCCTTGTACATCAAAAACAAACACCATACACCCATCACACTTCTGATTGTTGCACATTATCTTTTTTCAAAAGTCATCAAATGAAAATAAATTACACATTTATAATTACTTATTGTTGAAGGTGTGCAATCACCACAGTATGACCTAACAGAAAGTAACAGCGACTTGAGCTGTCAGTCAGTTAAATAACTTTTTTAACTGACAGGTTTTTCATTTCCGGTCTACTTTGATTACAGGGAGGCTGAAATCCATGGTGGATACAAGAACTTTGTGCCTCACTTCACACTCCCAGGAGACACTAACATTTTTAGTTTCTGCATGTTCCATTCTCTCTGCCCGAGTAATGCAGCCTAAAAACAAAATGCTCCTGAACTGAAGATGGTTGGTGGATAATGGTGTATGACAGGGTATGTTCTCCTTGCCATTGATGCAGAGGTCAGAAATCAAACCAGAATTCTGGCCAAAAAAAGTTTCCATAGCTACATAGCAAGACAGACATGCAATTTTTGCTGATCCTTCTATTGAGCAGTATTTTTAAACATATTTGCATACTGTATCATCCTTTTCCCAAAGCTTTTTTTCAGTATAATATTCTAATGAATTTTGAAGCAACAAACAAGTTTTATGAGGTGACTTTTACAAAAAATTATGACCAGTTAGTGCATGACAGCACACAGCGGCGACACAATGCCTCTGCTCCATAGATATAAGGGAAGCAACTCTTATGTCAGCAGAGTTAAGGTTGGATCTAACAAAGACCCCACATTTCAGAATTCTTGTTTCTTCTGTACATGTGCCCGTTCACTGACGTTCAGTTATTATGCCCTGGATGTCATTTGTCAGCAACTTGCACTCACATGAAATTTATCTTCCAGTGAATGCAAAAATTTCTCTAAACCTATCCTGCGTTAATAATATAGACACTGGTCACTCCATGCTGGAAGAGAAATCTTTCAGAAATGCAGGAGTTTGAAGATCATCAGAAAATCCTGATAAGCTCATGTGTTCCTCCACATTAACAGTGTCATCAGAATCCTGAGAAAAATATGGTGAGTTCAGCTCAATCTCACCAACTTGAGAATCAGAGATTCCCCTCTGATCACAGTCAGTCTGGGACACAGCGTGTCCTAAAGGGCTACCCCTTTGTTCCAGTAAATGACATTCGGACAATACCGTACTGTCTGGAACAAATGTTTTAGAAGCATCTAATCCCTCAGAAGAATTTTCATTGTCTAATGGACTATACCAACTGCTGCACACTCTAGATTGATTTCTGAGGCTCAAGTTGGAACGTTCTGGTTTACTGCCTTCACATTTTTTAGATGCTGGTAACTGTCCTTGGTGCTCTGAAGAAACCTTAACGGAAACCACTTCTGAATGTTTCCTACTATCATCTTGGAATTCTCCAAGAAAGAAAGGTGTGTGCAGTGATTCCATGTCACTGTGCAGGTTTCCCTGTGTGTGACAGTCCACCAGATTCCGATCATGGACTCTTTTCTTTATTACCGCAGTTCCTCCTCCTTTCTCTTGAAAACTCTCTTCTTCAGGTGACAAGCACTTATCTGCAACAAAAAGGTTAGTATGTAACACCTCACTGTCACCAGTCACTTTAAACTTTTCATCCTCTCTTTCATCTTCCTTACAAAACTTTAGAGCCATCTCTCTATCTGAAAATGACTTTAAGACTTCTTTCTGTAATGCTGCAGCTGTACTGATGTAAGACTGAGGAAGGATGCATACCGCTGTTCATTAATTCCTCCCAGTGTTCTGCCCTTTTATTTGACTTTCCAGTCTCCAGCGTTGGGTAAATATTTGACCTCGTAGTACCATCCAGCAAACCTGAACACAAAAATGACACTTGAACATAAACTTTCCACACACAAAAAAAGTTTTGTCCCTTTCAGTTATGTAGAAATGACTTCAGGTTTAAACTCATGATGAAGGTTAAAAAAAAACAATTCAGATTGCAAAATAATCAAAATAATGAGACCAAGCAGCCAAGACAGTCACCCTAGAAATCATGAGACATGTGAATCAGCATCAGTCTATATAGTGTATGCAGCGGGTCTTTCAGACACCGCTTATAAGCCCTAACAAACTAACATAAACTAATATTGTACATGAACTAAGATATAAACTAATATTGTACATGAAGTAACAAACTAATATTTTACATAAACTAACATAAACTAATATTGTACATGAACTAACATATAAACTTATATTGTACATCAAACATCTCCAGGTCACAGTCAGTGGCTCTTTTCAGTTTTCCATTTATCATATTCATGGAAATGATTGTTACCATAATCATATGATTAAAGAATCTGATGAAACATTACAAAAAGTCTTTGTAAGTAAATACTGTAAAAGGTTATTGGTTCAAAATATTCAGTTTAATAATAGTGTTTTCAAAAACAGCGTTTTCAAAAACAGTGTTCTTTCAAAAACTAACTTTACAGGTTCACAAAAATAAACTCAGTCATTTTGATGCAGAAACAGCATACACATAAAAGTATCTTATTTCTCACCGTCACTGAAAAGTGTCAACTAAAAATGTAAGAACTTAATTTTTCTTATTTTTTTACATACAGGTAGTGAGGTACACATACAATAAAAAATGAATGTATCATATGCCATTTCCATCCCAAACTAAAATCAACATTCATAATTTAAAAAGTTTATTGCATGTCAGTTTGTTCAACAATAGAAAGAAAAAGGTCCTTGAAAACAGTTTAGACACAAACATCACCTGCTAAAAGAGGCTTCACACCTTTGGGATTAGGTATGCTGAAGAAGTCCATTAAAGATGTCTGCCGTGTTTTATATGTATGGAGAGGTACATTTGGTGTCAAAGTGGACAAAACAGACCTTCCAGCTCCCGATGATTTTGTTGCTGGATGGCTACTTCCAAGATGTTTGACTTTGAGTGACACCCCTGTCCTCTGAAATTTTCAAAGCTTATCATTAGCACTCTGCATCAAAGACAGAATGATGACACATCCTTCTCAGACCCCAAATTGTTGTGTACTTTCACATTTTAAAAAATTGATTCAGGCTTTCTGCGTGATTAACTCTTCATAAAATGTCCCTCAAGTTGCAAAGTCTCAGTTATATCTGTATCACAAAAAATGCACTGCTATGTCAGTTTAGAGAAAAACACGTTACCAAATGACATATATATATATATAAGTGTAATGAGGAAGGTGTAAGCCACAGAGAGAATCCAAGACAGGAAGGAGAATGCACAAAATGGCACCATATGTCGCTAACAATACTGATCTAGTCTGCTTTGAATTAATCTGTTTTCAGGAAGTGTAGCTTTCAACATAGTTATTGATTATTGAATATGTACCAGTGTTAACTATGGATATTAAGCAATATAAATATACTCATTTTTACTAGCTTAAATAACAAAAACATGCTAATTTCAAATTTGCACATCAAAAAACAGCCAAGTATGTTTTATATGCTATCCATTACATGACAAGAAGATATTTTTCCTTAATATTATGCATACAATAAAGTTGATACAATCAGTACCTTTCTTTTATTTCTTGTTGTCAACCACTCATCTGCATTTTCAGTCTCTGCAGTAGAATGGCCAAGATTGTACGGCTTTTTTCCCATTGTGCTAGTGCTGTAAAAAGAAAGCTGAAAATGACTCATCTTAAAATAGAAAATATCATAATACCTGTGGCAAGCTTTATTTCAAAGTGAGCTACAACACCTATGTGCACATACATGGCCCTGTGCACATGTGCCTGCATGCATGCACACACTGAAGCAGATACACCATTACGCGCATGTGTGCATGAATTTCTATGTAAGCAGTACCAAACACACAGCACAGATGTTCTTACTCCATTTAAGAATGTATAAACAATGTATTTACATGTATAAATAATGATAGTGGTTATTCACACGATGGAGTGTGAGGGTTCATTGGCCTAGGTTATCCGCACGACTCAAGTTCTGCACGTCTCAAACGACGACTGACTTCCGGCTGCATTTTTGAAGGTTGGGGATAGCTTCGCTTCTGAGGAACATTTCGAGACTGCTTTTCAAATAGATAGTGGTTGTGTTTACGGGCCGGTGACTCGAGTCTCAGGCCAGGGTATGACAATCAGGAGTCACTAAGCCCATGCATCAGCCTCTCTAGCATCACTTCTTACAGTTATAACGAAAGGCATAAGCCATGCTGTTCAACAGCTGAGACGTTTAGAAATGGGCTTACGTGGATAAGCTGCAGGCTTAAAGCCCATATTAGCATAAGTTTGTTTTTGTTTTTTGTTGTTTTTGTTTTTTTTGGGGGGGTGGGGGGCTACCGTTAGGGATTACTATCTGTTATTACTTTATTAATTTATTACTTAGCTCTGCTTGCAGTAGAAAACAAATTGTACTATACAGAGTATACTATACAGAAAAAGAAGAGAACGCAGTAAAACGTTAAAGACAGAAAAGTTGTGGTTAACCACTTTTTACTGTGTTATCTTCTGTATCAGACAACTGTACTGTAGCCTTCGTCACCGTGTTTAAAGAAGAAATGAATAAATGGGTTGCAGGCCTACAATACTTTGCAAAATCTAATATTAGGGGCACATTCACACTAATGATGCAAATCATGTATAACTATAAGACTTCGAAGAATGGCCACAACAGCGAACAGGACATGGGATGGTGGGCCGATAACCCGAGGTTAAACCGCGCTGCCAGTCCCACGACGAAATGCGGATAACCTCGGTTATAAACAATTGCAACGAATTTAATAATATCTTAAACAGCATGCAACACATATCACTAAAAATTGTAGAGGCAAATGAAAAAGCCCACCATGCACGAATTGTGTAACACAAAACAGTAGCTTGAATAATACTATTTACGACAGAAGATCATGAAGATTTGATATGCCATGCCTCATTGCCTGGGATTGGGAATCTAATCTTATCCACGCAGAAGCTCTGAGAGAACACAGAGCAGTTTTTCGCTTCGAGGCAGTGGCCCATTTAATAAAACATATTTATCACTCAAGAGCGCAACAGATTACTTGCAAGGGTCCACGTATTACAGGTGTCAGCAGCACACTAAACGAAAACTTCCATTGTAATCACAGCCTTGATGGATCAAAGAAGCCGCGCTAAGGGAAATCACTCTACTGACTAGACGAGATACCTGCATATGTTAGTTTTATATATATATATAGTTTGCTCTAATTTCCAGAATTATTTAAGTGCTATTCTGCTTTTAATTACAATCTACGCTTCCTTCTAGATTTTCAATAAATTGTGTATCTATTTTAAAGCATCTGCGCCAGTTAAGGCTATAAAGTTAGCGCGATTCACACCAGCCGCTCAGCAGACAGATGTGTTTTTAGTAGCGTAATGATTTCGAAATTCAAATTGCGCTTCCAGTACCACGTACGTACCCTAGGACCAGTTTTGCAGTACTAAAAAAATCTTTGCTAGCACCCCTGTTGTGATCATACAAAGCAGCTCAGCAAACAACAAGATATTTTTAGTAGCGTTATGATTTCAAAATTGACGATTTTTTAAAATTTTATTTTACGCGCTATCATCAACTTGATGATCAAGTATAAGGGGAGCTTTGCAGCAGTTACTGTTCGTATTTTCGAGCTACTGGGCGACGGAGGGTAGGGTACGTACTACGTGTAACAATTCACTGGGAGCTGTTTTTGCAGCCTTTCGAAGTGCGATATGAGACCTGGCCGCGGGTTAAGATTACGACAGAATAATAGCGCCTGTTATTTACATAAAATACGCTTTTCACAGATGGCAATGTTATATTGAATATATTACATTAGATCTAGACTAGCTCTGAGTCTGCGATCTGTCCTTTTGCTTTAATCAATTAATGTAATGGCTATAGGTGTACGAGTACCTTTTTAAGGTGGCATTTACTGCGTAATAACAATTGTCACGTTAGAAAGTTTTGCTTGCTTTAATTTAACGAAATATGATGTTATATATTACAGTATATGTTGGCTGTATTGGTATAATGTTTCTGCTTGTGCATTTTTTCTGATATTTCGAAATTTATTGCAGATCGTGCCATGTCTGTGGAAGAAGAAACTGGTAACAGCATCCTGTATCCAGATCCGCTAGAAAACGATGCTTGCTTTAGCTCCATGTATGTGAGAAAGGATGTCAACCATTCAACCCGTTTAAATGAAATTGGTATAGACTTTGATGAGTCTACCGTCGTTGATGATGTCTTACTTTCTAAGTCTTTGGCAAGGCATGACAGTTCTTTTTCCAATGACTACCATAGCCTTTTACATAATCTTCAAGATGCAGCAGTTCGGCAATCTCCGTGGAGTTTAAATGAGCATGAATTGTCGCTGGACATGAACTACCACAAAAACAGTAGTGCGGAGACAGGTTGCATTTCTGAAAGCAATTTGACGGAACACTGTATGAAAACATCACAAGAAATGAACTACTACAGTGTCACAAGTGATGAGCTGGCTAAGGGTGGCAGCTAGAACCCTGGTGCATGGCAGAACACAGAACTGCAATGAATTGAACTCACAGATCTGGCTTAGATCTTTATTTGCAATTTTCTCAGTTTTGCTATTTTTTATCATAAAATTGAACAGATCTCAGTAACTGATAATTTTCTTGATATTTACTAGATTGCTTTGTTATGTTTCCTGAATTGTATCTGGATTTTTTTGGATAAAATAATTAAATGGCAAGTTATGCCCATTGAAAGTTTAAAAACTGGGATTTTTTTCTTCTTTCATGGTATGTATGATAAAAAAAAATTTTTTAATTACAGACAATTGAATGCATGTATTGTTAATTCCTTCTGTCAGAAGTTAGTTTATACAGAGCAGAATAATGTGTGAAAAGGATCCATTGCTTTAAAAAGTGTTCTAAAAATAGCATGCAGCAGCCATTTTGGATTGTTTCCATGGCAACAAGAGAGGATACATAAAGAGTTAAGTAATTTTTTTGCTAACATCTAAGCTGTACCTTTGTATGTATACAATCATCAATCAGCCACAGATCTTGACAAAATTTGTGTTAAGGTAAAAAATGTTCTCAATAAACAGCTTTTGTGACTGAAAGTCGAGGATGTGGGTGCCTGCAGATATATAACCTTCAGTTACAACAGAATAAGTGTTACAGAAAGAGCTGATACACTGGTGAGTGGTTAGCTAGGAAGTACTGCATAGTCAACAAATAACAGAACTCTTGACAACCGAGTTACGTTTTAGTGACCGCTGCCACCAGGGAAACGATTATTGATGTCTTGGATAACCACACTCACATCGATGTCCTGGATGAATTCAGATTCTGTATTTGTCTATATTGCATCCTGGTCTTTGCGACAAAGATTGCTAGGACTTGTTTTCTTTATTCATCTGATCAAACAAAGGCGGGATGTACCAAGTATAAACCACTTCCCCAAATCCAACGTTGATCTCAACCAGGGTATTATGTTGATAAATTATCAAACAGACTATGCAAAAGCATGTTTGCTTGTATGTTTTTTGTTTTTGTTTTGTTAATCAGGGGTAGAGTAACATCAAGCTATCTGCTTTTTGTAATTTATTAATTTTTGACATAGGCAAAAACAAGAGCAAACTATTTTTTTACTGTCAAAAGGGGGTAATCACTGCATTTATATAGCAACTGAACTGTTTTGTGAAAGTTTTATCTCCTATGCAGGAGTCCTATGTGACTATGCAGGTACAACAAAGAGAACTTGGCCAAGCGAGACTTAGGAAGTCGACTCTTCAGGACTTATAGTCCCTTCTTCAGGACCCCACAAACAGATAAAAATCACTTTTAGGTGACAAGGACACTGGTCATGCACGGTCGATGAACAAGAGGACAGTGTGCGCTGAACCACATTGCTACAAGGGCTGTCGAGTCTCGAGAGAGAGTGAAGGGGGGAGGCCGGGGCCGCAAGACTTCAGGGTCACCTCACAAAAGTTGGGTACATTTTTAAGGACCCCCACCACCACCCATCATTTCCCAGGGCCCCGAGAGCCTCGCAAAGACCGTGAGATGGAGTTGTTCATTATCGTGACGAAGCGTTCGGCTTGAGTTAGTTTTCTTGCGTATGTAATCCCTGAAAAGATTGGTAGCTTTTTGGCCTTATATAGATATATAAAGTCCCTTTCTAAATCCAGGAACGCCATTATGGCTGCAGGACATGTTATACCCTCTACACTGCGATGGCTCAACACCTCCATCACTGTGATAGGGACGTGTCAGTCAGTTTGATGTCTTTAAGCCTTGTTATTGACACCAGCTTACTCCAATCTTTACCTCTATTAACTAAAGTCCAGCTTGGCTAGAGACACGTCTTTGATGTCTAACCTTGGTCTAGCTAGTAAAAATGCCAGCATGTGAGAGCTCCCCAGCCCGCTCATTCCACGAAATCATACATTGGCGAATCATCCATTTGATGACTTGCCAGTTTGGTGAATTATTACTCTTTATCTTTGTTTTTGTGCGTGCATGGGTGCGTGCAATCTGCTGTCATCGCCTGCGCAGAAAGGGAGGCTATTCCCAAGTTTCTGACCATTTCCTGCATGTTTGAGGGAGGAAAGATGACATTCACATTGTGACGAATCATTGTCTGCTTCCATGTTATCTGAACATTGAAGTCTTCATTATGGCAGGCATATTGAATGATATTACTGGATTTTTTGGTCAAGCTTATGGGTGGTTTACACCTGTTCTATCTCGAAAGGAAGTGGAAAAAATAGTGATAAAAGAGGTGGAAATGACACCTTTCCGAGGAACCTTCGTTCGACTTGCTGGTTTCTCGGGGGCACTGTCGGTCATCATGGCAGCTTATGGTTCTCACGGTGAGCATTCACATTAGCGTTAGTTACTGGTGCAACAGGACGTAACGATACGCAGTTCACTATTTAACTGCCATACCAGTATTTTATGCACCAGTAAATAGGTCAGTACCAGTAATACAAGTAATACTGGTCGCACCAGACAAGCAGGGTTTCCTCTTGCACACGTGCATGTTTGCGGACGTGGTACAGCTAATGTGTGTAGGTGTATATTAAAAGAGAGATCTAGAACCAAACATAAAACAGCATCGGATGGTGTTCAATGTGCGTGGCCATGTTGACTGTGCAAGTACCTGCTAATTTGATGACAGTGAATGAGTGATGCACACATGGCAAACATTTTCGTCTGTCTCCAAGCCCCTCTTCCATTTTTTCAATCCCAGGTTTCCATAAACGAGTCATTCCACGGCTGTTTTCCACTATTTAGAAATCCTGATCCCTTATCATTGAATGATTTTTTGTATTAAGACTAAAGTATTATGATTAATATCGATCTTCCTCACCTTAGTAACAATCAAGGAAACGGGAAAGGCACGATCTCCCTTTCTTTTAGTTTTAAAACTAACTGCAGCTGACAAATCTTTTACTTCTTGGTTAATCCTTATGACATGCTCTTCAAAAAATAAAAGCTGGAACCCTTTGATATAACATGTTGGTGATACATGTGCTGACCCTTTTGCTAAGTAGTTACAGAAGTAACCCATCTCATTTAATACCCCATAAGTATGACTAGGTTTTGATTAGATATGATTTAATTTAGAGGTTGTATATTCCTTACTTTGTACACATTATCCATCAGTTAATGTCTGCAGCAATGGTTAGTGTTCTGTATCGATCTGTAATCCTTACCTACTTTGTTGATCAGTTCATGCAGCTTGAAGGAGAAACATTCTAACTATAGATGCTCACCCTAATTACAAAGTAATTTTAGCTTTAGCCAGGTATAAAATCTGCTTGCAACCATCTGCATAAGTCAGTGGCAACTAACAATGGCCCATTATGCCAGTGTGTTGTGGCCTTGCACCCGATTGAGTAGAACTAGAAATAAGAAAAAATTGTGCTTTTAATAATAACAATAATAACATCAGTAAATGTCAGTTCAAGTGAAGGACCAGTCAGCAGATATAAAATTGAAACCATTATGTTTGGCTGACTGAATGGGAGTGGAAGTAGAGTTAGATGTTTGCACCATTTTCATACCTCTTTTTGTTTGCAGGCTTTAACCAGAAAGACGTTGATCCACGTTTGAAACAGGTAAGCTGCTTGTGGGAAAAAAACAATAACATATTTTTTTTAAAAGAGAGATTTTTTCTAGTATGCAGAGTTTTGTTTGCTTATATCTATGTCAAGGTGTATAATTATTTATCTAGTTTGTTGTCACAATGGTGGTAGTATAACTAGTAATCTTTATGTCTGTATGGACTACATGTATATACATACTCAGGCACAATCGGAGTTTTCCCGTAATGCACAGATATGTTTAAATGAGGCAGTCTACATTTGCTAATATGGAAACACACAATTTACTCCAAGTGTCTCTGTGGTATATAGATTTTTAGAACGTCGTTGGAAAAAATGTTTGCATTCACACTTTAGCAGTTCTTGTGTAACAAAACCTCCTCTATTAATTAAAGGATGACCTCCAAATTTTTTTTGGAAAAGTAATTTTGTCCCTAAATTTTTATTTTGGAGGGGTCTGTGGAAAGTCTTGCGGATACACACTGTCTCAAACATTCATTTGTGCACAGATAGAGGCACATACATCATTTGCTACCATTAATACCAATATTACAGGGGTGCAGCTTCCGTGTCCCATTGTTTTCATACTTTAATGGATGGCAATGAAAAGCATTTAAATGAATGAAGGAGGATGATTCAGTTGTTGATGTGGGGGTGAGAAATAAGTGGGGATAGGCCTGGTTTGATGAGAAGGGTACAGGCAACAAAGCGCTCCATAATTGGCTTTAAAACTTGATCACCCTGGCGCTGCTTATGCCATGTTTGCAATTCCGTCCCAGTTTAATAAATGAGTTTTGTTGCCTGAAATGTGAAAGCCTCAGTCTAAAGCTGTTCGTTGTATTGCTTAGAGTAATAAACACTATTTTTGTAGCATGGTCAGAGATGAGTGTTTTTATCATCAAATTGCAGGGAAACAGATCAAATACATGTTAACTTTTAAAACTTCTGCTTCCAGGGGGCTTCGCCCCTGCAGATCCCCCCAGTGGGGCATTGGCCCACTGCCTGATTTACATTTTTTTCCCTTGGTTGCACCTATGTAATACTATGTTTTAGCTGCAGTAGTATTAAGTTTGTCAGACTGACCTGTTGTTTGCCTTATAGATGTGTCTGAATTTGGTTGATATTTGTGTTACAACTTCAGTTCTAATTTTCATGATAAACATCACCTCCCCACCCACCCCAATCTGCCAACATCAAAGTCTAACCTCTTTCTGCCTACTCTTTCCTCTGTTAATAATATTAATAATAAACTGGTATCGTATGAGCAAAACTGATATAGTATACATTAAGCTTTGTGCATGAGACATAAATGAAATACTATTACTATTTACACAAAAGAAATTCAGTTTCATTAAATTACTTTGCCAGCAGAAAATGATGCATGGTGTGATTTTCTTTTTTATAGACATATGAAATCGGCAACAAAATGCATATGATCCATAGTGTGGCATTGCTGGCATCTCCGTTGTCAAGAAAACCTGTCTTGGTAAGTTGTCCCTGGTTCTTGAACTGTCTAGTAGGATAGTAGCAGAATGTTTTCTGATGCAGTACCTCAGTTGTAATCAAACTTCTAATGGATGGGACATTTATGATTTCTGTAACAATCCATTGAAATAAAAAGTCGAAAGTGTTGTGGTTGCATAGGTGCTATTTTAAATTGTCGTGTGTATGTGGTGCATGGAAAGTGGAAGTTGTGTTGGAGTGAAAACTGTTGTGCCGAGTGTTTCTACAATTTAGGAAACAGTAAGCTGACGACATTGTAAATGTATAGCACTTTGCGGTTCAGAATTTCTCTTCAAAATGCATGCAGTGAGAAAGTGATTTGTTTTCCAGGTGGGTACTCTGCTGTCAGCTGGAATCCTGCTGTTTTCTGGTAGCTGTTACTACCATGCTTTGACTGGCAATCAGCAAGTGCGTTTCGTGACGCCATATGGAGGAATGCTGCTTCTCTTTGGATGGCTTGCTATGATGCTGTGAAACATCTGACATAAGCTGATTTTGTTTGCAAATTCACACCCCCTAACTTGGTATCTTGCAAGCCTGCATCTGATGTTTGAGTACAGTGAGTGAAGTTTTGTTTTGCCTTACAGGCTTCTGGGTGGACTTTTTGATGACATGTTTCACTCTACACAGGCTTGTATAGACTGTGCACAGTTATCATTATAACGAAAGAGATGTTACACTTTTTTTTAGTGGTATTTAATGTGTGTTATTTAGATAACTACTTTACAATTGTCTTTTCTTGTATGCGCACATAGTCATGCAAGACGTGCACTAGTATATATTATTTATGTGATTTGTGGAAGGGAGAGAAGGAAGCTTACACTGTAGCAGCAGCTTTTGTTTGATACATGACTCATGTACCTATGTTTTCATTTCATTCTGAGAAGTAGAACATCAGCAATTAAGTAATAGTTCCTTGTGATTTCAGCAGTATTTAAGTAAAGATTCCCCATTGTTATGACTACTCATTTGTTTTCAACATGACAAATTCACCTACTAGAGAAAATAATGAGGGTGACACGGTGTCTGGTTTCACTATTTGACATCAGGAAACATAATTCCTCTGAATATTGGACTTGTTCTGAAAGAAAGTGGTTCCCATGTTTATTAGCAGTATTTCCTGTCTCAGAATGATAAAGCCAAACCGAAAAGTGCATTAGATTGAAATCATTCTTTATTTTAAGTAAGAAGGTAATGGAAAATTGCCATTTTGAACGCTCCACCAGTTGTTTCCCTTTGACCACAGCTACTGATCTAGATTTTCAGTGCAGAACTGATTGATAGCACTGTATTTCTTAATTCTGCTGGAATACAGTTGATGTGGAATCTTTACCAAGCTTGTTTGAAACAGATTTTGATTTTAGTAAGTACAAGAATTGGTTATGTATTTAAAATGAAATTAATCTTCAAACTTATGATTGTGAAAACTTTTTATCATGTTATTAATGTTTACTGTTTTGGTTGAGGTTTCACACTTGCCTAAAGCACACAGCAGGGAAGCGCAGGAGGCACTTGTGGGCTTTTTCCTTTATTTTGTCTTGACTCCACACAAATAAAACAACACAATATCATAGGATAGAAGGGCACCCCATCATTTTCACTGTTCAGATGTCTATTTAAAAAAAATCATGGAACCTTTATTGGTATAGTTCAATTCTGTGCTACAAAACACAATAAGCTTTTCCCAGCTATGAAAGGTTTCAAAACTGCTGTCAATAACACACTGGCGTTAACTTTGATGGTTGTTTTGGCTTCCATCTGAAGTCTATCCATGCCCACTTCCCAGGTGTCGGCAAAAAAAAAACTCATGAAGGAAGGACTCATGGTTTATCATCTCATGATGTGGATGGCTTGATGTCCAGCCAGGAGTCCATCATTGTGGTATCTTGCTGCTGTTAAAGAGTAGGGGTGTTAACCCCCACATTCACATTTGACTGTTGGGTGATCAAGGGTTTTGGCCCTTGGGCAAGCTGTTAAGAGATAATAGTTTATTTCCCACATGCAAGCATAGGACTTTTTCTTGGCATCACAGAACACAGGCAATCCAACAGTCAAATCCTAAAATAGAATAGAGCGACGGGACACTTTCCCCTAAATGTGCACCCTCACCCATGCTGCAGCCGCACACTTACCTGCATCCCCCCCCCCCAAACACACACACACTGATTCCTTGAGTTTTACCATGTGACTAGGAAGGAGGGCTAGAGAGGTAGCTAGGCTAGACAGGTTGTTGACCAGTAGAGAGAGAGAGACCTGTGGGAAGAAGGAGTTGTGAAAGCGAGATGTTCTAGTTTTAAGTGCTCGAAAGCGTCAGCCCAATGGAATGAGTTCGAACAGCTGGTTGGCAGGGAGGGTCACAAACTCACATCAGCAGAGATGTTCCTGGATCTGAAAATGAGGCGTGAGGAGTACCGCAGGCAATCGATGGAAGTTCCTGCCCAGTGATCTGAGATCATACGTTCACTTATGATGTTGAACCTGTGGTTGAGGTTAAATGATTCTGTCCACTTTTTCTGTCTGTGCAAGCAAACTTGCCTTTACACAGCCAAGCCCTGGCAAAACTGTGTACTCGTGTGTGTTGTTCGCAAAAAAAAGTGATGTCCCCTTTCTTTCACAGTCATAGGCCAATAAGTTTCTTTTTTTTCTGACTGAACATTATTTCCAAAGCTGAGAAGATGTCTTTTTATAGATCATGAAGATTTTTGGCTATTAATAAGTTCTGGGGTTTTTTTTCAAAAGCTTGTTTTCTTCTTTAAGCTCCTTGAAGCCTGGTTTCATTATTACATTATCTTGTTTGATGACAGAAATGGCCTCTTGTAGTCCCAGCAGCACTGCTATAACATCAAAAATTGTCAAGTCTGTACCTGTGCTGGCAACAGTGTTGGTGACGGGTATAGCATCGCCATGTTTGTCGTCGTGTTGTGCCAAGGTAAACTCCAAATCACTGTATGCTGGCAGAGTGGCTGTGATGCACAGCAAAATAACCACACACACTGTTTACAGTCCAAGGGTTTGGTATGCAATCCCACATCAACCACACACTTCTGGATAGTTAGTAATTAACAACTTTAGTAACTGTATCTCTTTTCATATCTGAGCTTCACTCACTCTATGACATGACTCGAACATTAAAATGAACTGTGTTCACAGTTGTCTACACCAACCTCCAGGAGTAAAGTTCATGAACATAACCTGGCACGGTCAACTGATCCGTGACATGGAGTTAACTTCATCGCCGTCCAGCACTTGACTAGTCTCTGATATAGGCTTGTCTCCTTTGAAATAACCACAGATCCCTTACCTTCAACGAACTTTAATAATGTTTTATTGACGGGTTGTCAAATCACCTGCCACCTTGATCTCTTTCCCACATAGGTTAGCTCACCGTTAGCGAGGACAGTCATCTTGTCATTCCATCAGGTCAACCTAGCGATCATGGGACGAGGTCTGTTGGCAGGATCCTTGGGTTGAGAACCGAGGTGATAAACTCAAACAATATCCTGAAGTGTCCATTCCTTCCCAGGTACTGATCACTTTTTGTGCACATACGGAGGACTGAGGTATATCCAGATCTTCACATTGCCCTGTCTTGAAAACGCCTCCAGTCTATCCAGTTTATATGTTGTTTTTATTAAGTCTTCCATCCTGTTTTCCAACACGGTTGTTGTGTTGATCGGTTCCTGACAACCTTTTCTCACGTCCAGTACATCACTCTCTAGATGCACTACCCTCGAGTGGAGTTCGGCCATGTCCAATCATAGTCTATCCAATGAGAAACCATTACACTATATAAGAAAGGATGAAGATTTTGAAAATTTTTTCTGATTGATTCAGTAAAGGGATAACTTCTTGATCGGGAAGACTTGACCATGTGCGTGGGTGGGTGGGGCTGGGATGGGGGGTATTTGACCTGAACAATATGGGAATATGCCTACTTAGGAATGGTAACTGAATGGTAAATGAAAGAAAAAGATCTTACCAAGGTGGTTAGTGCCACTACTTGTATGGTGACTAACTGATAATTTTGCTTCATGTAACACGGTTATCAACTCCAGCTACCAAACAGGTAGTCACCATACAGAGAGGATTTACGAGTCACGTAGAGGGCTGTTTTACCATCCAACTTATCGACATGTCAGACAATGGGCCCCTGGTGTGCTAGCCATATTGGATTTCTCAGGGCACACACAATCCACATTTCTGGGTGATGTTGCCACTTTCCTGCTTGTATCTCTTCACTGCTAAGGGTTCATGAATTGAATGTGACCAGATCTTGTGACAGCTTGTGACAAGTTCCTGCCACTTACAAGCCTCCTGGTGAATTGCACTTCGTCTGCACGCTCAGTGGATTTACAGATTGTTCCAAAATCTGATGAACACAACTTCTTGGGTCTCTCTTCTTTCCAGACCTTTTTCTTGTTTACGTTTTCTTTGATGGTCTCCACTGGCTTAAAATAGAATAAACACTGAGTCCTATAGTTAGTATGCACACATTAAGTAAATGTTATGTCTTCTTTGTTAATCCTATCTTGTCTACTGTTAAAAGTTTCATATATATTATGGACAATGTCTGTTGAGATGGGCACATAAAACGTGAGCAAACGCTGCCGTACGGGAACCTTTGCTGCTTACTGTTCTTGCGTTGTCTCAAATCTCCATGATCCTGTTTAAATTGGAGATATGCTGTTTCCAGAACATATATCTGTTGAGGCAAACAGGTTCAAACCCAGCCGCTTTCGTAATACAGTTTGCTTGGCTATCTGCAAAAGAGGTGCAGAACCAAAAACAAGATTCCAAAAGGAAACCTCTTGGAAAATGGCTGTGAATGCGAAATGAATTTGTTGCCACATTCCCATCCCAGGCAGATGAGTTGCTGTTGCCAGTATCTACAGTAGTAAAAAGGACTGGTGATCAAGTTACTGGCATTGCCATTACTGCTATTAGTTCATAAATTATCTTGAAATAACAGAGCACAAAACATTTGTTGTAGATGTTTTGAAAATGTTTTATTCATATAAATTATGGTGCTTTTAATTTCATTATGGTGATTCAATGGTTGGTGTTAACACGAACCTACCTGTCCCTTTTTCCTCCTGTTTGCAACATGAGATTGGTGATCAGAACCAGTTTCTTGCCTTCTTTTTACCTCGTTGTGAGAAAATACTGTTGGTACTGCATCCAGTACATCTGCACAATACAGGGGCTTATGGCTCTCCCCTGTAGAGCAGTTTGAATGGGGAAAACCCTAAAGAACTTTGGGGAACCTTACAATATGCAAAAAGTAGGGCAGGAGGTACCAATCCCAATCACACAGTTTTTCTTCTGTTAATTTTCTCAGTGCGGTGATGAGGGTCCTGTTAAACTGCTCAACCAACCTATTACATTGGGTGTGATAAGGGGTGGTGGTAAGAAGCTTTAGTGTCACACTGTAATTGGACAGTATGTGCACCTTAAACTGAAGCAAAACCATCTTTTAAAAACCAAGCACACAATCATTGTCTGAATTGGAGATCAGAAACCAGAAAACTGGAAGTTTATTTGCATCTTTTATAACTTCACTGAAATTACAATATTTCACACGGATGAGGGCCTCTGGACATTTTCTCTTGTTCTGAAAGGAAAATAATACCCTTTTTTTCATTAATACTGAATTTTAAAATAAATGATAGAGCTAATCAGTATAATAACTTTGTTTACATGCAACAATCAATACTGAAAAGCTTACTAAATAGAAAGAAAACAGTGCAAGGGATACAACCAGTGATAGAGCTCTCCAAAGATACAACAGCTACTTCCCTTATACTGTTAAGTGCATCTGTACAATTTTGTTTCAGTCTGCTGAATCATAGCATTCAGCATGGCCACAAGGCATGTCATAACTGCCGAAGCATATGCTTTAGTGCTGGCCCCAAAGAATTAAGTTAGTTATGATCGACTCGTGTCACCCCTGAAACGCCAGCAAGCTTTGGCACCTCAAGATACTTTGCTGTGTCAATGGCATTCTGGTACTGGTCATTTGGCATGCCAGTTGGTATATTTTGGTCCAAATTATTCATTTCTTTCTGGGGGTGAATACATCCCTTGCCCTGGATATTTCAGTGGTTCCCAGTTACCTTCCAAGCCATGATCTCTGCAGATCACTGATATGCTACCAGAATGGCATATGTCATTGCTGCTTTATTTATCATCTTTTTGCTTGTATGTGGATGTCGGCCTATCTTTATGGTCTTTCCACGACACTCTTCTTGTCCACAACCTACCCCTGTCAATACGCTTGAATCAACTGTACATCCCTTCCTGTTGTGTAAGAAAACTGTTTCGGCACCTGTTGAAATGGCATTTCTGTGATCATGGGCATACCTTAACTTACTGAAGGAGGTTGCGAAAAAATCACAGTCATATAACTGCACTACATGTTCTGGTTAAAACCAACTTTAAAGGCCCTCCTGTGTGTATGCTATGATTGTCTAAAGATGGATCTTTGCACAATGTACAAACATATCAGTGTCATTCTTAATTTTCAAACAGGTGTATCTCATAAACTGATAAAGTATTACAGATACAGCTCTATTATTCTGCATGCGTCTCTTATCACTTACTTTCAGATGGTACATTTTGTAGCTTGTCAGTGAAATATATAAGAAAATGACTTAGATAAACAGTTCATCAAGAGATGCATACTTAAAACCAGTATACTTCTCCCTTTTATCCTTGGGGAACTCATTCCGAACTCTTTGAAGAACACAACTGGGAATGGCTACTCTCTTTTCTTTTCCCAGCCTCTCTCCCTTCAGCATCAGCATGTAAACTGTCGGTAAGCAGCTAGTCTGTGCTGCCTGCAGATCAAATAATTTTAACATTTGAAACTCGTGCTAAGTATCATTTGCTGACATGAAAGTACTCATCTTCCATTTCTGAAAACTGAAAAAGCTTATCTTTTAAAGTCACAACTGAACTAGCAGACGATGATTGCATCAGTGCTTCTTACCTGTGAGTAAGCACATTCAGTGCAAGACAGGAGCTGCGTTTGTAGGCAAGAATCTGTACAAATGCCACTTCCAGTACCACAGGATTTAAAACGATGGTGCTGAATGATGGATGATCGGTAATACAATGGCAGTCTGTCATGCTGGGAAGACACAGATCGTTAGTGCTGCAACAACTTTTTCTTCTGGGACAATGGCAGCTTTGAAGATGCAGTTTCCACAACAGCACTCGTCGTCTTGCTCAGTTTCGTTACTTTCCATGTTTTGTAGTTCTTCATCCATGTATTCTGGCTCAAAATTGTAAGCTACAACTCCCAGATGCATAACGGAAATTATCTTGCAAATCTTTGCGATGTCACTAACAAAAGCATCTTCCTGATATCTGTGAGGATGCTGCTAGGATGATGCAGTGTAAGTATAATCCTAGGATGCTGCTTTGAGTGCTATCGGCTGCTTGCTGCAGTAGCTTTCTCCCTGCCTGGGTAACGTCACTCATCAAGGCAACATGGCGGCTTCCATGAAAGCCGATGTGCGGCATTAAAAGCTGGGTTGTAAGTGAACAGTTCTTGTGTAGCGTGAAATTAAGGGTTAAAAAGACTCAAAACATCAATATTCATCAATTCAAGACAGGTTACTTCTAAGGTTAAGCTTTCCTTTAAGTTCTGTGCGTGGGCTGACTGACATTTACTCCAGCAAGTGTCGCTCCATCCAGCTAGTGTTTTTTCCTGGATGTGTTTTTTTCATATCTTTCTGCATGATCTACAATTTCCTGGACACTTTTGAGTTCCTTTTCTCTGAGAAATACCACCAAATCCCTAGTGATACTTCGTAAGAACTCTCACCATGACATCAAAGATTCCTTTGTATGTTTTAGCTGTGCTTGAAAGAGCAGTTCACTTGTCTGCAAAATGTTTTAATCTGGTGTAAAAAGACAACATGCTTTCACCTGCTCGTCATCTGAATGATCTGAACTTTTCTCTGAATCCTTCATCTGAACACTGAAATCTTTGTAAGAAGTGGGGGGGGGGGTTGAGTAGTGTAGCAGTGTTCAATGATAGAGTTCTAATGGTGATCCTTACATAATTGCTGAAACAGAAAAGAAAGCGCTCACCTCAGTTTTTAAAGTCCATGTTACACAGCAAGTCTTCTAGCCTGAAGCTGGTCAAGTTTTTCCTGAAATTGATCAAAGTAAAGACACGAAAGAAATGTTCTTAAGCATCATGTCCTTTTGCATTTAAGATTCTGTTCAGATTCTTTTAAACTGTGAAATATAAAGTATACAGGCTGATAAATTAAAATCTTTGGCAGTCTCATACTAGGTCCTAAAACACTGAACAAAAATGCATTTTAAAATTCAGACTAGGACTGTAAGTTTGAAAGTTAGAATGATATGTATACAACAGTGGTGCCCAACTTTTTTTTCCCCCATAGACCACATTAAAATAGGCATGATCTCTGGGGTCAGAACATCCTCTGGTGTTGTAGCACACAAATGCCTTTCTGTATGTATTGTCCACACAATAGGAATTTTAATAACGTCTTATGTGTGACTCTTGGTAGTCAAATCACTGAGCACTAGATGTTCTGTCCACACAGTTGGAACAGTGTTGTCTGCATGTTTATGAATGAAAGGAGAAGCCAGAGTGACACACAGCACCCAGCCTCCCTTTACATGGCCCTGTGCATTTTGCCCTGTGGATCTTCCCTGTGCATGTCTTTCCCTCCAGTTCTTTTTTTTTTAATTAAAATTGGCTTTCACAGTTGGCAACGATGGTAGACAAGCATAGGTTTCTACCTACAAAATAATTACATAAAGAGATGGAGGGGGGGGGAAATCATCAAGGGGAGAGAATAGAGCTATGAGGACAGAATGGGCCCCAGTTCTAAACAATAATACATTGATATACATGTACATACTCTGGATTATGCTGAATGATTTGAAAGTTGTCTATCGAAGATCATGTTGTATCAAATCTTGATAGGGGACTTAGTTGTGTTCAAACCTATAAGAGAGACCCTTTTTTGAAA
>SMGT01010265.1:132025-142718 GCA_004794575.1 Lanistes nyassanus
GGGGGGGACGTAAGGCTGAATAAAATGTTCTCCTACCTCCTCCCACAGGGAGTGGAGGAGTAAGTGCGAGAAGATAGACCTAAGACGACAGATATTTCATATAAACATATTTCTGTATATCGTCTTTTCCGTATAAAGAAACTGCCTCAAGGTGTCTTTCTTAACCAAACATTCTTCAAGTTGAGAAAGGCGTTTACTCTCAAAATGACATTGTCCTCAAGAAGGATAAAGATTAAGAGACTACATTTAGCTAAGCTTACAGCATTAAGGATAAAGGTTACAAGACTCCATTTAGCTAAGCGTACAGCATTGAGGATAAAGGTTACAAGACTCCATTTAGCTAAGCGTACAGCATTAAGGATAAAGGTTACAAGACTCCATTTAGCTAAGCGTACAGCAATAAGGATAAAGGTTACAAGACTCCATTTAGCTAAGCGTACAGCATTAAGGATAAAAGTTACAAGACTACATTTAGTTAAGTGTACAGCATTAAGGATAAAGGTTACAAGACTCCAATTAGCTAAGCGTACAGCATTAAGGATAAAGGTTACAAGACTACATTTAGTTAAGTGTACAGCACGAAGCATAAAAGTTAAAATACTACATTTAGCTAAAAATTCCAGCATTCTTTTAAAATACATGTAGAATGTGCTAACACTGTAAAATACATGTGTCGAGCACATGGGTTTATTTACTGGTGAAGCCTTTAATGTCAAGCTTATAATTCCTGCTAAAGCTGTGGTTAAATCATACTGCGATTGGCTAAAATAAAATAATGATAAACTAGGATTTCTTTGTCCTTCCTCCACCACCACTTTCCCTCATCTCACTTTCCGTGTAGGGCTACGACTATCCTTGAACGTTCAGTGCAAACAGGGTTCAATATGATGCTAAAAACATTCCCTTGCTGTAGTCGATCGTCCGCTTGTAGCAGTAAATATGATCATCTCGTCTCCTCCCTCCCAGTTTTTTCTTCCCTCCCTCCCTCTCCCTTCCCTCCCTCCTTCCTTGTCTATGTCGCGTGCAGCTGCACACAAGCGCACACACACTCACGAACACACAGAGATAGTTATGATGTAGGTACGTGCGTGCACATTTATGTATATTACACGTACATATGAACTTGGGTATGTGCATACATAGAGACGTGTATGCACGAATGAATGAATACATAGGTACATGTAGTTACCGGATAAATGGAATTTTTAAGAGAACAAAGTAGGCACTCAGGTCACAAACTGTAAGCCCCAAAGCCTCAATATAGAGGTTACAAAGTTTACACTGTAAGGGCAAACAAGTTTCAAGTATAGAGCACACGTTTACAAATTCTACTCTTACAGGGAAAAAAGTACACACCGAATTCCCGAGAGACAATGGTAAATGAAATGAAACCTCCCAGATCAGGAAGATTTGTTTTTTGTTTACTCCAGTTTCTTGTGAATTACTTTTATTTTTAGCTCGGCGATAGGCCGCATGGACATAAATAACCATTTTTAAAAGTAAGCATTGGGAAACTCTGATAACGTCAGCACTTCACAGAGATCTTGGCGTCTGTGGTATCTTTAAAGTTTTCTTCTGGTCCAATGTTAATCTGACGTCATCGTCTTCTGGCGCTACTTTGTAGGAACATAAAATCCGCAGAAAGCACACCGTCTATGCAGATATGGAGCAGAATAAAAAGTCATCTTAAAATATCTACTTACAAACGCACTACATGTTTTGAGCACACACTGGGCTTAAGCATCGCAGGCCTGTGCTTTGGGTACACGCACACCTACCTGAACACGCACTCAGGCACGAACCTTTCATGTTGTTTTTAATTTTAATTTGGATTTTCCTCCAAGCGCCAGTCACTTGTTTCTTTTTTTCTTTCATGCTGCATTTAATGTCAACTTTCTCAAAGACAAAGCAGTAGCGCCAAGAAGAGAAGAAGAAAAAAAGACAAAAATTGCAAAGAAAGACAAGAAACATTTTTAATAAGTTCAAGCCTTTACGTTCTCGTGCACGCAAACAGCCTTTTGCTTCCCTGTTCAGTTCCCGCCACTTTCTTTTCTGATCAGACTTTTGTCCTTTCCTTATCCTCTTTTGTCCTTTCCTTATCCTCTTTTGTCCTTTCCTTATCCTCCTGCACACATTCTTCTGGAACTATCTCCTCAAAGCGTTTCATTTTTCCATTCACCTGCTGTCCCGGGTGGATTTAGTTTTTAAACGCTTTCTCTATCGATCACTACTAGATGGTACGACCCGAATAATTAGTTCCCAAGATAAGACCACAAGAACTACATTCAAAACCTACTGCAATACTTTATTCACAGAAACGGACTATTTTCTGTCAATAAAGACAGACTACAATAACACCTTCACTAACTGGCGCCCTAGCTCTCCATAACAAGACAATACACTCTATTTCGAAAGCCTAAGAAATACAATAATTTATCGATAAAGAAACAAACGAACATAATAGCTTGATGGAGCCACACAACACAAATGTTGACGGCTGTAGAAAAATTATAAAAGCGCCCAGCATATGTCGATAAGGTGAGGAGAGATGAAAGCGAAAGACAAAACATTTCGTAGCATTTTTGAAAATAAGAAGCAAAGCGAAAAGACTGCCATTGACTGCAATATGTTCAGCTTCACCTTGTAGTATTTAAGCGTGATCGGCTGTGTTTTGAGGGCCAGCACAGCCAGCACTTCCCCCTTACTCGAGTGCAACAGCCAGTTAAGGTTTGGTGCAAAATGTTCTGGTGATTTCTCACAAATTGTTATGAAAATACTAAATATGAAACACGCTGGTTCTAAATTATGCAGAATTTGCATTCAATTAGGCTATTGGACTGTGTTTTTCTCTGTGATTGATAAAGCGGAACGGGCCGGCCGTATCGAACGGTCGCTTTGATCGCGAGGAAGCGGATGAGGGCACAAAAGGCCGGCAGGTGGCAGGTGGAAGTAATTCTGGGGACGTCACAGGGTGACCAGGAGGAATTCCAGGTCTTAGATTCCAGACCTGTGCTAGCGAGAACACGAAGACATTTCCCCTTCCGACACCGCCTAAAAATGTTTCCATATCTCGATACATATTTTATTTCAACGCTTCCTTGCAGAACACTTTTTGAAGCACCTTAGCAGCTAGAAGCTTTGAAGTCTTATGACTTTTCTTTCTTTCTTTCTTTCTTTCTTTCTTTCTTTCTTTCTTTCTTTCTTTCTTTCTTTCTTTCTTTCTTTCTTTCTTTCTTTCTTTCTTTCTGCCTTCTTTCCTTCCTCCAGTCTTCTCCCTTATCCAATTAGTAACTGTACCCTTACTTTAGTTCTCATTCTGGTGGAGATTTCAGTGTAGTAACAGGACCCCATTCTCCATAGCGAAAAATCATCGGTAGCAAGAAATACCTCACAAACCAAACCATCCTTCCAACGCCTCCCAACCCACTTCCTTTCTGGAATATGGTGAGGGGGGTATCGACACTTTAGAAGGTGTGAACAGGAAAGTGAAGCTGAAGGTAAAATAAGCAGATTTCTGTCACCTTGTCTAGTATGTTCTCTACCTTTATCTTGGTTTTGTTTATACATTGAACGCTGTACCCCTCGGTTCCTTTGGTCCACGATAATCTCGTCCTAACCCCTCCCCTTCCATTGCCCTTTCCACATACGCCTGCACTTCGCGTCAAACGTATCGTAGTCGCACTACTGGAAGTGACAGAAATCTGCACTGGACAGTTCTGATGAAAAGGGTTCGCTGCTCAAGAAATCCGTTTTCTTTCGCATGCCGTGTACAAAATTAATCGATTTTCATAGCGTCAGAAACACGAATATTCAACCTTTTATATAATAGAAAACCGATATTACCCGCCCTGTGTATGAAAAAGAAAGGTGTGGATATGGGGGTAGGGTAGGAAATGAAAGCAAAAGATATCGGTAACTTTTTTTCTTTCAAGCAGTCACCTAAAGGAAAGAAAAGGGTAAAGGTGAGCCAACGAAAGATAGGACAGGAGGAAAGGAGAGAAGAAAGACAGAAGAGAAAAAAGAAAGCAAAGGTGGTAATTCAGAAATTAAAGAAACAAAAACAAAGAGATAGATGTTTCTTTTATAATAAGTCGTAACACACACACACACACACACACACGCACGCACGCGCACACACACACACACACTCTCTCTCTCTCCCTCCCTCCCTCCATATCCCTACCTTTGTCTCTTTCTCTCTCCAGCCCCTCCCCCTCCGCCGTTACTTCCTCGATCCCCCTGTCTCCCTCCCCTCGTTACTTCCTTCTCCGTTCTTCTGTTTCTCCCTCTGTCTTCCCTCATTCCCTTTATTCCTCCATATCAATCTCTAGCTTCTATCCTTGCTCCTTGTCATTCCGTCCCTCTGTCTGTCTTCCCCACTCCCCCGTCTGTGTGTGTGTATGTGTGGGTGCGTGCGTGTGTGCGTGTGTGATCGTTGGAAAACCTTGTCACAGCCAGAGAGAAATCAGCAGTACTGTGGCGGAATCCTTACCGACTTGCCATAACCCTCCTTAGGGACCCCCCCCCCCAACTCTTTTTCATCCCCACGTTTCCTTTCCTTAACAACTAAGGGAACACTGGTTTTATAAAAAGTTCCCATAAGGTCAATTTTTGGTCCTTTTAAAAATTCTGTTCTTACTGTCTACTATCCTGACCCTTTCAGCCTACACCTTCTCTCTCTCCCTCTCTCGCTCGTGCACGCACGGACGCACACACACACACACAGAGGGGAAGGCACGCCCAAAGCGCACACGCACACGTAGGCCTATATTTTGTAAACAATCTTATCCGAAAAGTATCTTTAGTATCATTTTTATTCCTTGTTTCCCTTTTCATATTCCCTTACTTAATGCTTACTCGTATACTTTCCTTCTTTCTCCCTCTCCGGACATTCCTCTCTCCATCTGTCTGTCTGTCTGTCTGTCTGTCTGTCTGTCTGTCTGTCTGTCTATCTGCCTGCCTGCCTGCCTCCCTGCCTGCCTTCTTTGTCTGTCTGTTCCTCCTCCTTCTTTTTCTTTCTCTCTCTCTTTCTCCCCCACTGTATAGCAAGTGCACAACTGGTGTATCCCTCGTGTAATCACGGGGTTTCCCCCTTGACTAGCAAAGTTGCAGGCGACACCCTGTTATTAGCCTAATAAAATGATATCGCGAATTTTCAGATATTTCCGGCTCGAACAGACGAGGCAAAAAGACGACGTAATTATGTTTGTACATTAAAGAACGGACTGAATACGAATTAAGCGTATCGCAGCGCAGCCAGTTTCTGTGACATTAGCATCAATTAAAGGAGGTCGTAGCAGGTAATTGTTCAATAACGTGCAGCCGCCTGGAAAAAGTCAGACGAAAGCTGGAGAATAATTACGCAACGATTTTCATTGGGCTGCCGGTGCGATAGGAGAGAACGGGGGAAATGGAGGCACAGAAAGGGCTGATTTGGGGGCTCATTTCTTTAGCTTGTGGTGACAGTGATAGCAGGCGGACCAAAGCGAGCGGAAGAGACGAGTGAAGGTCGGAACAAAAATGCTGGAAGGGAAAAGCGGCGGGGAAGGCGGATGGAAGGGGGGTAATGGGAGAGGAAGATGGAAGAAATCGGGTGGAGAGTGAAGTTCTGTACGCGTTGTATGAACCAGTCGTTTTCTCTCGTACTTATGACTCGGCTGTCAAAGAAGTTTTTCTCCATCCAATCGTCTGTCTGTCTGTCTGTCTGTCTGTCTGTCTGTCTGTCTGTCTGTCTGTCTGTCTGTCTGTCTGTCTGTCTGTACGATGTGTATAAGCCAATCGTTATCATTAGTACTTTTGAGTCGCCTGTCAAAGAAATTATCCATCCATCTGTCCGTCCGTTCGTCTATTTCCTTGTCTGTCCTTCTGTATGTTCAACCACCTAACTGCCTCATTCCTTTCATTGGTTGATTCTTTGCTTGCTTTTTTATTCTTCCTTCTTTCCCTCTTTCCTTCTCTGCCGTCAGTAGAGACGAGAAAAAGGACCCCAAATTACAATCACCATCACTACCCACCCCCCACAGCCCAGTGAAGATAAAGATGACAATGGTGATTATCAAGACGACAGTGGTTGGCAAGTTCATATGTTAGTTAGACCAGCTAAGCTACACACAAATATCTCAAATCTGTGGCCGTCAGTGAAATCCGTTCGGCCTTGAAGTTCCACTAACTTTCTCGTTCTCCTGTCGCATCTCCCCAGCCACCGCCAGCCAGTTCCTCAGAGAAAGCGCCGGTTCCACCATCCACAGCTCAGACTCGTCGTCAGAGGTCAAGGACATGTCCAAGCCCAAGCCAACGGACAAGGACGGGGTCAGCAAGGACGGCAGCGCGGAAGACGGGGTGCTAGGTGTGGGCAAGGTGGGCCAGGTGGGCCAGGAGGGAGAGGAGGAAGGCGAGGAAGAGACGCCCAAGGTCAAGCAGAGGCGGAGTCGCACGAACTTCACGCTGGAACAGCTGAACGAGCTGGAGCGGCTGTTTGACGAGACCCACTACCCGGACGCCTTCATGAGGGAGGAACTGAGTCAGCGCCTGGGGCTGTCTGAGGCACGAGTACAGGTAGGGCACTAGGGCAACAAGAAAGAACGGGGGAGAGAAAGAAAAGAGGAAGGATGACGAAAGAAAGAAAGAAGGAAGGAAAGAAAGAAAGAAAGAAAGAAAGAAAGAAAGAAAGAAAGAAAGAAGGAAGGAAAGAAGGAAAGAAAGAAAGAAAGAAAGAAAGAAAGAAAGAAAGAAGGAAGGAAGGAAGGAAGGGAGGAAGGAAAGAAAGAAAGAAAGAAAGAAAGAAAGAAAGAAAGAAAGAAAGAAAGAAAGAAAGAAAGAAAGAAAGAAGAAGAAAATGACTAAAAAGTGCGTCGGTGTTCGAATGTACGTTCGTGAACAGAGAAAACACTCGTAAATGCCGAGATTCGCGTCGTGCTGTGTCGAGTGAGTGAGTGAGTGAGTGAGTGAGTGAGTGAGTGAGTGAGTGAGTGAGTGAGTGAGTGAGTGAGTGAGTGAGTGAGTGAGTGAGTGAGTGAGTGAGTGAGTGAGTGAGTGAGTGAGTGAGTGAGTGAGTGAGTGAGTGAGTGAGTGAGTGAGTGAGTGAGTGAGTGCCCTGTTTGCTGCAGCTGTCTACACTGCAATCCCATCAAACGCACGTCACGCTCGATCTGTGCTCGGTAGCAGCTGGGATGACATACATACATACATACATACATACATACATACATACATACATACATACATACATACATACATACGTATGTATCATCCTAGGTAGCAGTGAAGCACACTAATGCTGCTATTGATGACAACGACTATGACGACGACGATGATTATAATAGTGACTATGATAAAGACGATGATGACGGCAGGTATTGGGTTAAAATCTCGAAATCTTTGGGCTCAGACAATTCTCATCTCAGTATGTCATTGTTTTTAAAGGACTACAAATAAGAACTAGTTGTCTTCTTGGAATTACAAATCTTTTCCTCAAAGAATGGCTACGACAAACAAGGGTTTGGTTGCATGGTCGTTAAACCAGTACTGCGACCGACAGAAGAAGCAGTTAAACGTCATTAACAACTTACTGAATACGCAAACCAAATGAAAAAGCTCGAAGCCGTTTTAGAGATATTTGACTGTGAACATGGACATTTTCACCTGCCCGCCAAAAACATCGCCAAAATTCCTCTCCTGGGCGGAAATTAACCTGTGACGCAATGATTGTGTCAGCCAGGATCGTCTGCTTGCATGCAATGGTCAGGAGAGTGAACCGCTTCACATGTCCTGCGAAAGGTGCGATAGTGACGACAGTTCTGTTGAGACTGACGCAAATTAATACTAGTGACAGTGACGAATACACCATTAACGATGTTAATGTTCAAAAGGGCTTAACGGTCCAAACCACACCGACCTTCAAGTTCAGATCTCGCAACACAAACCACAACACAGATTATACAGAAAAGCATGTAAACGCTAGCAGTGCAGTGGCAATGCTGGAGTTACTTTGCTGACACAATAAATTCATACTGCCACCCCATTAACATGAAATGTAATAAACATAAATTAAGCATACAATAACATATTTGCAACCACTACATAGCACAAAATTCAGAATTAGATTTTACAGTGCAATTTAAAAGGAATTCTTGACAAACTCATTTTGTGACAAAATGAATTGTGTATATTTATTCAGTCCTCCAGTCTATGGCATCACCTTCCCTACAGACACCCTTTGCTAACGACTTGCCCTCATTATTATATAATTATAAACTGACTGTTACTATAACTTACAGAAAGTTTGCACCCTATTCCAAGATAATATTGTACTGTCATTCCTATTTTCACTAAACATCCTTGATTATTTTTTTAAAATAATTCTCATGGGGGGGATTTTGTAAACAGATTTTTCCTCTACATCTACAAGCATTCAGTTCCTACTTGCTTGTTATGACTAAACTAATGGTAATACTGATAGAAATTTAATAAGTAAGTAGTAATATAAAATAGTCTGCACACTTTTGCATGTTCTCGCTTCTGACATGCATATCTACCGACCAGTGTGCAGGCTAGCAGTCTAGAGGGTATGGCTCCTTTGATATTTGTTATTGTCTCTATAGATCACTGCATGCAGTTGACATTGACAGGCATGACGTTGATGATGTCACTGTCCGTGTCAGCACATAGTTGTAGTCGTATGTGGTCGTCATGTACGATCGAAGTACAGTTGCCTGTGTATGCCTTGGTCTATCAATTACACAGAGCCTTCCACTAAACGTTTATATCACTTCGAAACTGAACTCTTTTTTCTATGCATGAAGATAGCAGTTCAAGCTGAAATGCAAAACGAATCTTGGAATTATTAGTTGAAGCAGCGATCAAAGGCTTCTCCGGACCTTTGCACACATTTAACCCATTCTTGTCAGTGTTTTTCGGGTCTGCAGAAAAGGAATGTAAACTATAACACTATCAGCGTAAGGGCTTATTCTCCAACACCACAGCACAAGTTCGATCGCTTTTGGAGTCTGCTTTGTGCAGGAGAGGCCTACATCACTACAGGGCTGTGTTGAGCGTCCTCAATACACAATTGTGACGTCACGCTATCTCACTTCCGCTTTTCGCGTTTGAACAGATGAGCTTATCCGAAAATATTTAAATATAAATTAACTAATCGGATTTTCTCAAAATAATGTGCCCATTGTTATTTTATTCCCTTATTGGCAACGAAAGACGGAATTTTGTCTTTGATCGCAGTACCTCTTTAATATCTGCACTTCCGGTCTTAAGGGCGGTCGTAAAACGAGCTGGCCTTGTGTAGTTTACGTACATCTTGAACTATGGATAGAGGATCTGAACGCCCATGCAGAGCATCCCAGCACAGAACCGATTTTTGTAGATCCGGCGGATACCAATCGTCAGATCTCTTACAGATTTGCTCAGGTTCTCTCACGTCACGAGTTCTCACGCGTAGAAGAGTCGCTGGATTCTAAGGCGACAGATGTTAAGCAAATGATCAAGCGTAAGTGGGCAGCTGCTGAAGTGTTAATGAAGTCTAATGGCAGGCGAACCGCTTGTCAGTGCAAATCAAATCAAAAAGTCGACGTTCGCCACTGAGGAAACGGTAGATGTGATCGTCTATGGAGAAGTGCCACGCAGTCTGAGATGGCGATATGTCACTACGCCAAAGTGAACAGTGTGCGGAAATGAGGCAAGGGGAGGTCACCTCAAATCTTTTAAGAGAGAAGAAACATACATCTCGCCTACGTCGTGTGTCTATTGTTATATGATTGGCTTACAGGGTCGGAGTAGATCGAATAAAATCGTTCTTAAAGGGAAACTTAACCCTAGACTCAACTTGAGATGAATTCATAGATATTGATATTGTGAGTCTTGTCAGCCACAAATTTCAACCTGTATCGGTACTATTTCCATACAATCCACGTTTTAATTTCGGTAAATAATGGCACACGGACGTCGCCATGTTGTGGTACTCTTTCGCGAATGAAAGCAAAATATCGCTGCTGTCGTCTGGTCTGGTGACGTCAGTTCCCCAGAAGCATTCAACATGCCACAGTGCAAAGCGTTCGGCTGTTTCAACGAACAGTGCAAATCGTTTAATGTAGACGGAAGCCACAAAAGCTTTTTTGGGATTATGAAACCAGCAAAATAAAAGATTTGTATGCACTATGTAAAAAGTTGCTTGAAAATTTAAAGAACGCCAAGTTGGCTCGTCGTGCGCAAGAGTATAAATGGCACAAATCGCACCTCGTGTGCGAGGACCATTTTACGAGGGAGTGCTTTGAAGACACCTACTAAAATGATGTGGCTGCTTCGCTTGGCTTCAAGACTTTTAAGAAAAAGTTAACGAAAGGAGCCATTCCGATAATTATCAATAAAAAGTGTGCAAATGAAAAAGGCATTGCAGTAAGGCAAGAACGGACGGGAGCTGAGCCTGAGAGTGAGAACAGATGATTACAGCTGAGAGCGAAAAGACAGACAGTGCGGGTAAAATAAAAAAAAAATCACATTTTTACTGCTAAACAACTAATGGTAATGATATAAAATATTACGGTTTCTTAAAATCATGATATAATTTGTAAGAAGTGTTATTTATTTTATATAAGTAAATATAGAAAATACTTAAATAGGTATATACAAATAATGCATACAGTATGGTTGATTTGTTAAAATATGCCATATGTATGGCCTACAA
>SMGT01010265.1:145569-176939 GCA_004794575.1 Lanistes nyassanus
GGGGGTGCATGTGTGTATGTATACATTTGTATATATGTCTGTGTATGATATAGGGCTACCAACCTCAATTACCTACTTTACGATGTTGATACTGCACACGATAGACATTGTGCTTAATTCTCATGTACAAATAGCGGTTAAACAAGAAGAAAAGGGAAAGGAATTAATCTACTGAAGAGCGAAAGCGAAAACAGCTCCAGTCTACGGCGCAAGGAGAGGCAGAGGTAAGATGTAGAGTGAAACCAAAGCTGCATCAGATGACGAGAAACAGCAGGGCATGTTGCATAGGGTGGATGGAGGGAGCTGTCAGATGGAAGGGAGGGAGTGTGGGCTTCGATGCGGGACACTAAAATACTGAATAATAAGCTTAATGCCGAGGTGTGAAAGTGAGCCATCACTATCTGCGACGCTGTTAAAATGTCTTTCTGGTAGGCCAGCCAGACAATGAGATTATCCAAACCATGTATCATTTCTCGCTCTTAGCGTCGGCTGCAGCGTTTCATAATTGAGCCCGCGCCAACAGGGGACAGCATCCCTAGAGATGAACCGGAAAGCCTGCTGATCAAATTATCTCGCTCATGCCCAGCCCTCAGTAATTGTTGTCAGGCGTCAGCCGCCATATTGGACCTGATTTCCTCAATTTTGCTAATCGCAAAATCCCCAGGAAGGGGTGTCAATCTGTGAGATTTGGCGAGATCCAACGGGAATTGATGTTCTTGCGGGGCAAGTCGGGTGATAGCTTGCGGGCTTGCGGCGTGCAATATGCCGTGTGAAATGTTAAATGTTTAAAGAAGAATTGTTGAGAAACCTCGCCGGCATCAATTTTGTGACAGAGTCGGCCGAGGATGAGTGTTGAAATACACGGGTTTCGAACATATATGCTCTTCGATTTTTTTTCTTTTTATAATACAGACTAATTTGCTGGTAACGGTCCATCGTAGTAATAATTTTTGGTTACATCAAAGATTCTATAGACTTATAATACTAAGATGAACGACTTATTTAATAAGCAAAATAGTCTGACTGTATAAGAAAGGCAGTTCCTGCGCCGGAAGAGTTATCCCGCATGACAAAGGAGATTGCCGCAACCTAGTTATCTCCCCTAATTTAGTCAGACTTTTGTAATACAGAGTATGAAGGAAGCTGTCCGTCTTAGTAAGTAAAGTATAATTTTTGGAGGTAGCATGAAGACAGCAACAATGATGAACAGATAAAAGAAAAGACAGAAAGCAGAAAAGAAAGATAGGAAAGAGGAAGAAAATGACAAAATGAAAAAAAGAGTTATATGTGTGTAGGTGGGTAAGTAGGTAGATATGGAAAATTTATAAATATATATATATATATAGGTAGAGATGGAAAGATGGATGGACAGATGGATGGATAGATCGCACTGCGGAATAACAGAAAGAAAGAAAACAGATTTAACCAGTACTTCAAACCCCTTATTTGAAAAAGAAGGAGAGACTTGGGTGCTAACTTGAAGGACGGAGAAGGATTTCCTGTTAGGACTAAAGCTACACTCTAAACAATCCCTTCGGACAATCTTATAATAACGGAGTATTTTCTTGGTTCCTGAGGAAACATTGTGCAGATATTAATTCTGTGATTGAAGTAATTCGCCCTGCCCGTCCACAAGATGCTGCTGCTATGAGACTTCCGCTTTAGTCAAAGGATGAAGGCAATTATGGAAAGTGCACAGTTCCGCTGTGGTTCTGAGCGGCTGTATGAGGGATATTCAAGGTGGTCAAAACTCACTCAAATTATCAAGTGATTGTGAAATTCAAATGGTAATTGTTAAGTTTCACTTTCCACTTCCGTTCCTAGATTCATTATCGTCTTATTTTCAGTAACATGGAATGTAATATTTAGTCTTGTTTTAAAAATTTAAACCAAAGCCCGAAGCATACCCCTGCACCACCTGCCCTGTCTAAATTGTCCATGCGTGCACACTCAATCACAGGACACACGCGCACGCACACACACACACACGCGCGCGCGCACACACACACACCACACGCTCACGCAGACCACACACACACAGAGACACACACGCACCCCCCACACACAGACAATCACGCACACCACACACGCACACAACACGCGCGCACACACAACACACACCACACACACCACACACACACACACATGGGTATGCCAGTAAATTCAGGGAAAGAAATATAGGTAAGAAGAGCCGAAAATATTGTAAGGGAGAGACAAGACAACACGTCAGGATATGAAAACAAATAAATCCTAGATGCATTACTTCACGGTGTGTGATGTATGTTTCGTCGCGTATTTACAAATGTCATACTTGCTTCCAAGAAATATCGATGATGTAATCTTCTTGGCAACAAAATTATTACTCTATTTGTGAAATGATTGCTATCCCTAAAATGATTGTTATTATGAAATAATGATTGCTTTTCCTCGTATTCTTCTTTCTGATCTGCTCTCCTTCCATCTCCCCGGTCCCTCCATCCGCCCCCTTTTTCCGTGTCACATATTGACAACAATCTACCAATACCATCACTTGTTGTTTTAAACTTCTCAAAGCGAGCTTCTAAAAACAAGGCGCTTTATTTATTGATTTTTGTTTTTATTAAGTTTTTTAACTTACGTGTGCAGTCACATTCCTGAAGTACGGTGTCCAGTGAGCTTTGACAGAATGGCTATGAGCTGACTGGCAGACATCGATAAGCTAGCGTGAAAGAAAGAATACAGGATGGGGAAAAAGAACAAAGAGAGAGAGAGACAGTTTTGGCTGGCTGGCTGGCTGGCTGGTTGTTTGTTGTTTAACGTCTCATCGCAAACTAGGTGCATATCAGGACGATGTTGCTGGAGACACTGGGGTTGGTGACGCAACACCGGCCTCAGTCCCACCCAGTCACATTCTACTGACACCGGGCCAACCAGTCCTAGTACTGTTCCCTGTAGTGCCAAGCGTCTGGCAGGGCAGCTACTAGATTGTCAATGTTTAGTTTTTAGGAATGACTCGGCCGGGGAACGAACCATCGACCTCCGGCTTCGGAAGCGGGCGCCTTAACCAGTAGACCATAGTGGCGGTCTGACAAGGGGGATAGGGAAGAACGGATGGAGATAGAGGAAAAAAAGAGTGGGTGGGGAGAAATGTATGGAGAAGGAAGGAGGAAAGAAGAGAATGTCAGCGATATTAACAACGTTAATGTTTTGTCAACAAAATACAAACGACGATGCGACACAACGACGGCAGGCATTGGTTTAGAGCAAATTTACCAAAGTTGATCGTGATTTAGATGGCGTTGATGAACCAGGGATCATCTGTAAATATATATTTAAGAAATTAAACACAACGGAAGATATATATTTTATTAGCTCCCTGTCTAACATTTTCAAGTCTATTAAAGGCCGAACGAATTCATTAGCTTCTCGTCACAAAGGAAGCAAAAATGTGTGATTCAAGAGTTTCTGAAATTATTTGCGTACATTTTAAAAAATCCATTTCGATACACTGACTATTCCTTCAGTGGGATTTTTTTTCTCTCTTTTCTCTCGTCTTCTTTCTGTTCCCGCTGTAATGAGCGCACAAGACGCAAAATGACCGTTGGTTTAACGGCTAAATTCACTACTACTGCGCGTCTGGGGGCGGGATCACGTTTCCACTGGGATATTGCAAATTGTGCACAATTGCTATGCAGCCACAGAGAGCCCATCAGGGGTAATGGAAAATGCCGGAAAGGCAAAATGCTGAAACGAAACAGTTACAGATAGGCGATAGGTTCTCATCACTAATCTAATACAGCTTCCGACCAGCGCTTGCCCGCGACATTTCAAAGTCCCTGCGAGGGAAGACGGGAACAAAAAATGGGGTATTATTTCTCTTCTTGATCAAGAATAATTGCCTCGCATTTCTATTCCAGTGCTTGCGTGAATCTGCCGAAATTTCTTAGCAGTTTAAAGGAAAATTGAGATAAGATTTCTTTGGAGAGTTTTTGAAGGGAAAAGAAAAATTGGTGCTTAAAAAAAAAACTGCGAAGGAAAAGGCCACTCACGAGACAGTAATACCTTTCGACCGTCTCCGGCAAAAATCTTATTGCATTTAAATGAAGTATAGTAGAAAGCGTCTCTCTTTTTATAGGTTGGCAGTGTTGCATTTATGGATGCAAACAATGCGCACAAACGTAAGCACGCACGTAAACATAAAGACACGCATAATGAGACGTCTATACATACAGATATATACACATATACTTACAAGCGTGCAATAGTGCGCTTATAGGCAAATATTATATTTATCACAGAATTATTATGTACACATACACATACATACACATCTACGCACACGCGCGCACTCCCACACAAGCATGCACTCACTCACACTCACACACACACACTTAGCAATAGGTCCATTCAAGACAGGTACCACCGTGCCAGCTGACAAGGAGAAAATTGAAGGATATTAAAGGTTTTTGGTTCCCCAATTTGGAGGAGAAGAAATTTTCATCAGGCAAAAGGTGAAATAAAGTAGCCTCTGAGCGCCAAAGGTAGTGCTCCTATGTTGTCATTAACCACAGACATCGGTCCCGCGTTCGCGTCGCGCAAATTTTCTCCCCTCGAGTTGTTTTCATTTACTGACGAGACTGACTGAGATTTCCAGACGAGAGAGATCGAGATTTTCAGTAGATAATTTCCAGACCTAACGAGAAGACATGGCGAAGAACCCAGCTGCTCATAGGCCGGGTTTCATTACAATGTTGCTGATCTTTTTGGAAGAAAATCCTCCTGGTGTTGGTTAGTATAAATTGTCGAATGCCAACGCAGAAGTCGCCTTTGAAGGCAGGAAGTAAAGTTGTAGGCCCTTCTATCAGTAAAAATAAAACCAGCAACCATCCTTCTTAAGACTGAACTGCATACAAGCGTAGATAAAACTGCAAGAAAAACAGGTGACTGCCGCTTGGAGTAAAATCTTTCTTAAATTTAAAACAAGGGAACTGGACCAAGCTAAGACATTACAAGGACAAAGACAATCTACATGTCTTTGTAGATAAAAGTGTTCAATCCTGACGTACTGATGCAGCTGTGGAGAAGACGCAATGTAGATCGAGTCGCAGTCTATAAAAGATATACCATGCAAGCCAAGTACTACCAGCGGCTTGGATCGTACACCGTAAATAATAAACAGAATGCATTTTACATTGATCTAGAACGCATTAGTGTAAAGAAAAGTGTTCTGATCTGTGTTCTCGAAAGTGTTCAAATGGCCGAAAAATGTATAAATGGTGATCTGATAATGTTCCAAATGTGTGCCAGCATCAAGTGTTCAGTCAAGTAGGGACATGCTTAGAACACTAAGAAAATATGTAGCACACATTGTACACACTATTTACAGAAGCAGAGCATATTTTGCACCTGCTTTAACACTTTTTACATGTAATTAGTGTTAAAAATATTTAGAATGTACCTGGGTTTTATGTGCTTCAGTCCCCTCTGCGTCACTAGGATAATTTTTGTTAAAAATTCGCGTCACATAAAAGGAAAGTAATCATTGAACGTATAAGCTATTACTGAATTTTTGTACTGCATTCAGTTGAAACAATGTAAGAAGCGGTTAGGAGCCGCATTCATGGCCGCTGGTTAAGCCTAAAACGATCGCGATCACATGACAAACTATCGGTTAGCGGCTTAACCAACGACCATGAATACGGCTTCAATGCTAAGGAGCTATTCCTATGAAGTGGATTAAAGACTATAATGTCCACGAAGAATGGTTCTCCGAAATTTTTTTTCTCTCAGAGATTTTCGTGAAGATATGGATCTGGGAAGAATACTCGCTTTAACAAACAACATTAATATTTTCCTGCAATAGTTGCCCTTCTCTTTTACAAATATCTCAACGGCTCTGCTCCTCTCTACCTGTCCAACTTCAGATCTGTTCTTCTTCAAACCCCACTGTGTCTTCGTGTTCCTCGCACCAAGCTCGCCACCTCTGGTCCGCGAACTTTTTCCGTCTTCGGGACACTGACCTGGAACAGCCGGCGTCTTTCCATCCGCTTTGTCATCTTTCACAAGACCTCGGAAAACCTCTTTTCTCTCTCCCACAATGCATTTCGTTCTGTCCCGTCTGCGCCTGCTCTGGGGTGGCTTAGGCTTGCCTGTTTCTGTGTGAGTCTGTGTGCGCGCTCGTGTTGCATTGTGTGTGCGTGTTCGGGCGATTGTGTGCACCTTGAATTATTTTATGATTTGGAGACTGTTGTTGTTATTATTATTATTTTATTATTATTATTATTATTATTATTATTATTATTATTANNATTATTATTATTATTACTTCTTGTGGCAAATGGCTGGACTAGTCTAAACGACTGCTTTCTTACGACTTGTCGAGCAGTGTAAATCGCGCATAAGCTGCAGATTTGGTTTTGACCCAACTCTTGAAGGCTCCTGGACAATTTAAATGATTGGATGTATAGCAGATTATTCTGAGCAGTAGCAGAACTTTGATGTTCTTCCACATGCACATCACAAGAAAATGGCAAATATTATTCATAGTTTTTGCTTCACAAAAAGGGATAAAATTACAAAGCACATGTGCCTCGATTACTATATAATTCCACATCGCCGTAGAGGGCTCTTAGCCACATCATATTAACAACCATATTACTTCATTCGGAATTCCTGACATATCCTGAGGCGTGAGAAGACCTCACTTCTTAAAGTCTCTAATTATAGCCTACTAGGTCCATGAAGTTGAGTTTGAGTGACACGGTGCGCTACATAGCTGCTGGAATCGAGAAAAACATTTCTGGGCACACGTACATGACAGAGAGTCTGTTTGTCCACAAGCACCCACTTTATGACACGAGAAACACTTCTGTCAGAACCTCATCATCAACTGTACGAGAAGCAATGCGCATCAGTGTATAAACTACGAGGTTTTGTAGGAAGCTTCAGCTAAATTGCGAAGTGGCTGGCGATCCTTTTCAAAGTGTTCTTTGGTAGCTTCCCGTCAATCCTTAATCGAATTCCGAGCGAGATTGACCCCTTTTGACCCCTGCTGGGCACAAGCTGGACATCACGTACCAGTGGTCTCCAAGCGACTTTTGATTAGATATCGAAGAGATGTTTACTAGCCTGGGACACCTTTCTGGCATAGCACAGTTCATAAAACGAAGATTGCGAAGGAGCCAAGGGGAATTAACCATTATTCTTCACTAGTGTTTTATAAACCAGTTCAAGGAATCTCGAATAAGTTCATCTTCCGCATAAGACATGCGGGACGGCTATGAAGGTTGGTTTGAAGGAGGAGGTAATTTTTGTTCTTTTTCTTGAGTTGCAAATGGCTTTTGTTCTCTGCGCATGCGCGCACGGCGGGCCGAGTTGGGCGACTTTTGACATCTTGTCTGGCACTAAGCGTCGCGTTTCGACCCCTCTCGCCAGCGACCCCAGCGAGTTTTCGTGACCTCACGCGCGCGCTTTGTCGCGTAATACGGCGGGCGACGCGAGCAGATTGAAAGGCAAAAGGTCCAATTTTACTAATTGCATCTGTGGTCCGAAACCTCCCAGGTCCAAGAGGACCGAGGGAAGGGGGTCTCTGGCCTGCCACGGGGCTTTCCGTAGGGACAGGACAGCACACCCGCCTAGCCAACCTATCCCTGTGCATTGTCTCCCCTGGCCGCTGGCCGCCATTGTCGGGTCACGTGTTTCGGCGCGGCGCGCGTGCGTTCGGCGGGTGGGCAGCATGGAAGGTGAACGGACTGCAGGAGGACTTGCCTCCATTAAACGAAGCGGAGGAAAGAAAAGCCGCCTAATGCAGTTAAGTTGGTGAGGGGATGCTGTAAGGGAGGTAATTGGAGGGCTTTTTGGAGAGGGCACGTTGGCAGTGTGAGGGTGTCCAGACATTATTTGTCACGCGCCGAGTCCAGCTCTTGTCAGAACGAGGCCCAGGATTTCCCCTCTGAAACTTACACGTCCATTAGGCTTGGTTTGAGGGGATTCCGTTTATATGCACGCCTTTCAGTTCAGAATGTAACGTGCTTATATCTAGAATATACTCACCTCCGACTCTTGGTTTACAGCATTCAGTCTAATCAGTAAAAACGTACACCATGTAAAAGGATTGCAGTTAAGAAGCAGTGCCAAAAAGCCGAAAAGATCTGTGTCACCAACGTTTCGGACATGACACACCAAGTGCATTGCACCCGGAACCACCCTGTTAGCTGATAAATTGTTTCACCAAGAATCACAAAAGAAGTTTCCGGTTCAACTGCTACATGCCCCAACCTTGCTTTTGTGCTTAAAGTTCTCAGCCTGAGGTTAATCTTTACTGCACTTACAAGGCCGTATCCGAACAATCTCTCTGACAATATGATTCATTCAGTCTTTCTGAGCAATTCCTGAAAGAGCTGACAAGACAAATTAAGGAGCCCTATCAGGAAAGCCAGGCTTTAAAACAAAGTATTGAAACGGTTAACTCCCTACCTCCTTTTTTTAAAAAAATCGACTGCAGTCGTTATGTCCCCGGCGAGGACATAACGTTAATAAATAATGTTGCAGGAAGATATCAAATCAAACATGTTGCGCTTATCCCCACAGAACGACAGAGGGGTTAATATTGTGAGTCACTCTATCTGGACACCCAGCACTCAGAAGAAAAACGTGTGATGACGTCATGATTCTGATTTCTTGTTCCGTGAAAATGTCGATATCCGAACGCTTATACCTTGTGTCTGGTATGGAGTCTTTCATTCGACATTTGGGAACTTTGTCATAAACTCTAACTCCAGTCCTTTGAAAAACAGCAGCCAGTTCGATGGGGTTTTAAATGAAACTAAGATATACTCCTGCCAAAATACTGCCAAGTATAAATTTTTCTCTGTAAACCACGTAAAATTTGGCTAACCACTTGGAACTGCTTTCATTTTCTGTCGGACTCAGAACAGTAGGTCTATTGGCTAACCTTTTCTTAAAACCTTATCTAAACAGACATCAGCTAAATGAAGAATACAGTAGACAGACCCGGACCAGTAGAGCGACAGATAGACACACTGACAGACAGGTAGGCAGGTTAAATCTGGTGGATGGATGGATGGATGGATGGGCGGACGGACGGACGGATGTATGTATGTATGTATGGATGGATGGATGGATGGATGGATGGATTTCCAAAGGCGCCTGTGCGCCATAGTGTGTCTTATTTCTGTCTGCAAAAGGGTCCATAAATGAAAAATAAACCCACATACGAACACTTTTGTGTGCAGAAAATGAGCTTGTGCGAGCAGCCCCTGAGTACAAATGACTTGTTAGACAGTTTGTTGGATCCATGAATAATTCTTTTTTAATACAGAAAAAAAGTGTATGGAGGATTTTGAGTAACCCTGTATAATCACTTCCTAGAACTCGGCTCATCTCAATCCCCGATGTGGCTGCCCGCCAGCACAGTTTTTGGATCTCCCTCCCCAACCACCCCTCCCCTAGTGTATACAAATTTCTGAAACATGAGGTGCATGATCTGACGTGTTATTTGTAAACAGGTCCGAACAGAGAGCATTCCAAACACTCATTTTTCACTCTGTCACTCAAGCACCACGTGATACTCGGCTCAACCTAAAAGTGAGCGGTTGTAGCACAGCGAGGGGAGGATGTCTTTTTTAAACTCCTCGAATAAATTAGCTGCTTGATATTCCGCGCTTTCAATTTGGGGTGTGTCGGAGTGGATAAATAGACAAAATATTTGTCCTTCGCATTTCACAGCGCACTGCAAGCGATGTGTAATATAGAATATCGACAAACAAGAAAGATTTACATGTGTGTCACAGATATTCTAACCAAAGTTCACGAGGAAGCTTCAGGCGCATTTTCTGTCCTGTTTCCAACTCTACCAGAACATCACTATTCATCCTTAGCCGTTATTCTATTCTTACAGAGAGATTTTTCAATTACTCATCTCAGACGCGATTAAACGTTTCCTCTCCTCCAAGGGATTTGAATATTCTTCAACGCTTTATCAAGAGCAGCGGCAGGATAATTTTTGTCGGTTTTCGAGAGACGAGAAAGACAACTCTACCACATTAGCCGCCATTAAGAGTCACATTGCGGCCCTACACTCGCAAACCAAGTCCGTCTCGAACCCTGCGGATATAGAATTACTCAAAACTTCGACCACGGCCGTGTAATCTGATTCATGCGATTTAATTTTCGTGTTTCTATTCACCACACAACACTATTCGCTGACTCCTTTGGGTTCCTGGCTATGCGCCGGCGCGGTAATTGCTAAATCAACAAATGTGTCATACTGTTATGACGTTCTGTCTGGCGCCCCATTCCCCTGCTCTCTCTCCGTCCATCTCAGCTGGCAACGATAGATAACGACAAGGCACGAGATGAGACAGACGGTAAGAAGGGCTGAAGGATAGACGTGGGATGGACGGATTGATGGACTGACAGAAATGGCATGTACTAAACTTTCAAAAGAACTTTTAATACGAGAGTCTCGTGACCATCACCTGAAACCGTCTTACAATATCATAAATAAAATGTTACGTTCATTTCACACATGTTGGGTTTGGGAATGCTTTTAAACTCATTTTCATGCTCTTTCTAATGGTGAGAACCGTTTTCGGACTGGATTATTAGTCGCTGACTTATAAGGATTTAAAACATGGTGCTTTACAACCTCAGAGTGTAGAGAAACCTACTTCCAAACATTTCCGAAATTCTTTGCTGAAACTTCCTCAGCAACCATGCACTAATTCTTTGCAAAGTTAAAACGCGCTTGCTACAAATCAACAAACTGCAAAAACTGTATTGGAAAATATAAATTTATTTGGTATGCATTTTGTCTAGGATTTTGTTTAATTGTCGGGGCGGGGGGGAGGGGGCTTGGGGTTATCAGATGTTTCCTTCTATGCCAATGCAGATTTCTATTTACAAATAGTCACCAACAACAAAACTAATCACTGACACAAAGAAACAGCAGGAGATTGGAAATGATAAGTGTTCTTTTTTAATTATTCTGCATGACTCGGAATAAATCGTTAATCTACGATCTCCGCAGTGTCAGGAGCCGTTCAGGTATGGACACCTTAAGAACACATGCCTTCGACTCGGTGTCCGATGGAAGAGCGTCCAGACAGGAAAGCAGACAGAAAGACAAACAACCAAGTAGGCAGGCACAGACACCCAGGCAAGCAGACAGGCAAGGAAGCAGGCAGAAAAACGGGCATGCTCGCATTTACGCAGACAGTGAGAGGACAGAAAGAAGCAAAACGGTCAAGCCAGACAGACAAACTAACAGAAAGGAAAAAACACTTTCAAACGGAATAAATTTCATTGGCTTATCGTTAATTCGCGCTCCTGAGAGACAGCGGTAATGGGAAATAGGAATTCATAACGGCGCGCCCCGCTCCGGGAGCATAATATCTCCATTACTGGCAGCCCTTAAAGATAACCGCAGGCGAGCATCACGTAATTTCTTAATTTGATTCAGCTAAAACGATTGAAAAACTTTGCTTCTGGCCCGCAACTTTGACAGCCGGGCGATGCCAGACCGACACCCAAGGCTCAATCTGTGACTTGCTTGTGATTCGACAAATATCACAGCACAGACCGCTGGTTCTTCATCGCCCGACACTCAGCTCTAAGGACCGGTGACAGGCCAAATAGCTCCCCGTTCAAAAGTTTCTTTATCAGCCCCCTTGACACAGCCGACACAGCAGTAGAACAAGCGAACAAGCTCCTTTATCTCCTTGGATTTTCCCTACTTCACCAAGCAAAGTGGTAGGCCCTATGGTCGAATTATACCCATATCAGGTCTTCATAATAAGGCCTAGCACAGTTATCCCGCCCTTGCTGTACTAGAAAAGGGGGAAATTCCGGCAAAGAAAATAGAGGCTATTGGGTGAAATGATCACGTGCCTTATCACATTACAACCATATAAGGAAGTCGGAAATTCCTAAACCTAAATGAACTCAATCCCCGCCGATTTCCTTCACCACTTTCGCGAACCTCCTAAAACGTTTTAGGAACATTTAAGTTACATTTAAATATGTCTGTTTGTTGAACTGTGATGAGTACAACAGACTTGTTAGCACTGATAACGTAATCAGCCAAAAGAAACGCAACTGTGTCCATGCCAGACTCCGCTGGCCCAGAGAGGGCCAACGGCATAAGCGGCAAATGTTCAGGCCACAAGCGGCCAGGGTTGTGTCTACAGATACGGACCAGCTGTGCTTTGGTTAGGCACATCAGTAATATGTGTATCAGCACTTTCATTAAACGGCTATCTGAGACAGCTTTAAGCAACCCAAAGGCACACCAGTTTATGAACACACAGAATTACGAACCGAAAGAGAGAAAACTGGATATAAATCTGATTTGTATGAAACTACATTTTAAGATGTGGACTGTACTGTTCTCTTGCGTACTCTTTCTGATGACAAAGAAGTTTTTTTCGGGTTTCACTATTTCAGTATTTGTGTACGTGCAAACAGTTTCTTTTTAAAAAGCTAAGATGCTATTTTTGTAAAAACCCTAACGTAGTTAAATTCTTACAATTATTTAACACTAACCTCGAACAAAACGCTGTAAAATTCAATAGCTTTAAAAATATTATCAACAATTGGTTCCGACCATTATCTGGATATTAACACAAGTTTCAGTACATGCACAATGTACGGCAACGTTTGTTCATTAGGTTATATCAGATGTGTCCTTAATTTTGTTTTTAACAGACACGTTTTTCCTCTGAAGGGGTGAATTATATGTTTTTAAGTATTTTCTAATACCCCCTGCCGACGAAGAATTAAAAAAACGAAACCTGAAAAGAAAAAGAATCAGCGGATATAGAAGAGCGGAACAACAAATCAATAACAGAAGCAGTAATACAAAGACAACACAAGAACACGACAATCTCATGGAGACAGGAGGGATGGGGAAAAGGAGGGGTAGAGAGATTCTTGCTTCTCGGTTGAAGTGGGAATTCCATGCAAAGAGAATATAGGTGGGGATTCCTCGCAAGCCGTACACCGAGCCTAGCGCTTGCGTGGGTTCTCGGTAGCACCCGCGTAGCTTGCGGCCAACCGGAGGTGGCGTGAATTTGCACTCCTGGTTAATCTAATCACCGGAATGAAGCGAGAGAAGTTTGAAAGATTAAGTACACAAATAAATGCGAAAGAAAAACTCCGACAAATCGAGTTAGCATCAGGGAGGGAGGCGAGAGAGAGATACAAAACAATCGAGTTTCCGACACGTGCATTGTGCTGGTGGCGGGAGTTTTGTGGGCGCTGAATATCCGACTCTCTAAAAGGGAAAAAGTGTTCCATTACATGCGCATCATGATGGAGAGTCGGGTGTGAGGAGGGAGCATGGAGAGGAGTGGCTGGTAGCTAATGTTTTGCAACAGTGTGTGAACTCGGCTTATGCAAGACGTGACCAAAATCTTTTACTATGTATGTATATATGCATGCATGTATGTATCTATGTGTGTGTGCAGGTGTGTGTGTGGGTGTGGGTGTGGGTGTGGGTGTGTGTGTGTGCGCGCGCTCGCATGGTATAGACCTTTGCACTTAAAATCCCGTTAGGCACAGTTTTCCAAGGTGAAGTCCAGATTAATATATCTTGCTTCCAAAAATGGTGGTCCAAACCTGTACCACAATGCTGCCGACACCAGAAGAAACACTTAGTATATAAGGGTTATTACAAAGAAGAGATAAATGTTTTGACACGTGGTTTTACCTGTGCGCACATGCTTCAAAGTCTGGTAAGTTGTTCAGACAGCTACTGCGTAAGTTGCAGTTAACCTTTGAAATACAGCTACGATCCTTTCAAAGAATAAAAATTCTTCTAATCTCTAAAAGTTACTTCCAGAACATTCTCTGCAAAGGTAACATTTATTCAAGCCACCTGCGCGAACTATATCTGTTCCAGGTGTGGTTTCAGAACCGGCGTGCGAAATGCAGAAAACAAGAAAGCCAAATGCAGAAAGGTACTTTTTCCATTCGAAATTAATGTATTTTATTAAAACTGTGTTCAAAGTTGTTGTGATACATTTATTTGACGTTAACCGCAAACACTTTCCCTGTTTTTTTTATTTTATTTTCTACGTTTTCCTATTTCTTTCTTTCTTTGTCTTTTCTACTCTTTCTTTTCTTTTTATTTTCCTTTTTATTTCAGATTTTTTTCTTTGATGGTGATAAAAATTTACTTGTTTGAATACTTTTTTGTGGGATGGGTTTTGTGTTTTGTGTGTTTGGTTGGCTTTTCTTCTGAGGGCGGTGAGAGGAGAGAGTCACTTATGCATTAATTACAAATGGCGCCTGTCAGGCAGCATTACTCTTTGGTCTGACAGCGCTTGATTGTAATTGTTGTTTTCTCATCGCAAGCTAATTGTACAGTGGTAAGTGTTTACATGCCAGCCTTGAATTAACCGCTGATGTGTGTCTTATCTACATAAACACGTAACTGTTGTCATTAGCAATAATTTGCGCTGAAAGCTGCTACGATTTAACAACGGAAATATCAATGGAAATACCGATAATGGAATTAGGACAATGACACGCCGGTCCCCGGACAGACACTGACACAATAAAGCGTCTATCGTGCAAATGCCATGCTGTCCTATGAAGCCTTGCCTAACAACACGTCTGCACCGGACAACCAAATGTTAATTGTAATACCTCTCTCAAATCATCTTGTCTCCATGTTTGGCGTTTCTTTTATTTGGGTCTATATTATTTTCCATTACGCATGTAATAACATGCGTTATGCCAGCCACATCAAATTTTTGACGGACGACGACGACGACAACAACAACAAGGATAACAACTCCAACAACAACAACAAAAGAAACTTCAATAACAACACACCACTGACGACCACGGACTACACACACACACACACAAAACCCAGGAGAGAGACTTATTCAGATCACAGCAACGACCGTCTGTGGTAGCCCTGCTCTTGCGAGGCGCTGCTGTCAAAGACAGCGATGGCGATGCAATCTTCTGTTAACTGACGCTAATTAAACTAACCAGTTGCTACTAATTTCCGCGGCGCCCTCGCGCCTTGATGAGCATGGCAGCGCGCGTAACCGGTCTGCGCAGATTTACATAATGGTGTGGGAAAGTATGCACTAAAATGCGGTGCCACTTGCAGCTGAGAGTATAGCTGAAGGCGGAAGAAGCCTACCGCTCGCGCATGCGCAAAGACCTGGCGGAGGTTGAGGGGATTAATTCCCGTGTTTGCTTCATTGCCGGCCATAAAGATATCCAAACACAGCTGAAATATGGCGCGTGTCTTGCCCTGTTGAAGGAGTGTGGCACGAGATGAAAGTAGACGGAAGACAGATGCAGCGCGCCAAATATGTGATTCAGCTTGAACTAACAGCTTTCATGCAGTCTTGCGAAAACGAAAAAAAATTCTGTGCGCCTGCGCGTAAGGCTTTTCTCTTTCTCTGAGTGTATATCCGTTTCTACATATCCGCCTTTACTTCTATCTGTTTGGGAACCATAATGTAGTACATACGTAAACAAAAATAAAAACTTTAGGTTATTGTACACTTTTATGTACTCGATCTTCAGCAGAAAGAAAGAAAGGAAACCCAACCGGGTGTTTTACAGTCTTCAGACGAACTGATATATACCCCTCACAAAAAGTTATTCAGGACATTTGACATGCATTTCATACTGATGAAAATGCGTCATGGGTTTGTTGCATATTGGAAGCGCACCATCCCATGTAAACAAGACACTTTCTTACGGTAGCACGTGCACACGACCAACACGCTTTAAAGTAGACAACTGTCACTTTTTTAAAACCCGTATTTTGTATCACTGCTCCGACCAAACGCCGAGCTTTGTGAGTGGTACAGTCACACTACCAGCGACGCAACCTCTTCTCGAGCATAGCAGTATTTTTAGCCCGCATTTCACAGCGGCACAAGCGGCCCATGCCATGGGCCCACTGCAAGCAGTCGTCTGACAGAGTGCAGTTACCAGACATTTTGAAGTTCATAGAAGAGTTATCCACACAAAATTTCATCACTTCCAAGCTACTGGACAGTACTCGACCATTGCCTGGTCCTAGCTGCCAGAAGACAGTGTTTTTGACTGCAAGAAACCTGCAAAATGGCCTTCACACAGCCACTGGGAGTCGTGTTTCCACACAGACCATCATGAACCGATTGCAGTCTAAAAGACCAGCACGACCCATTCCTCTCAACCACCACCAACGCCAGCACAGGCTCCGGTGGGCCAGACTACATCTTCAGTGAGGAACCAGCCAGTGGGCTAGACTACACCTCCACTGAGTAACCAACCAGTGGGCCAGACTACATCTCCACTGAGGAACCAACCAGTGGGCCAGACTACATCTCCACTGAGGAACCAGCCAGTGGGCTAGACTACACCTCCACTGAGGAACCAACCAGTGGGCCAGACTACATCTCCACTGAGGAACCAACCAGTGGGCCAGACTACATCTCCACTGAGGAACCAGCCAGTGGGCCAGACTACATCTCCACTGAGGAACCAACCAGTGGGCCAGACTACATCTCCACTGAGGAACCAACCAGTGGGCCAGACTACATCTCCACTGAGGAACCAGCCAGTGGGCCAGACTACACCTCCACTGAGGAACCAACCAGTGGGCCAGACTACATCTCCACTGAGGAACCAACCAGTGGGCTAGACTACATCTCCACAGAGGAACCAACCAGTGACCTCCTGTTGTCTTTAGTGACTAGTCCAGATTTTGTCTGGACTTCCATGATGTCATCGTGTCCGGAGACAACGTGGAGTGCTGTTGCAGCGATACCACTGTGCTGTTGCCAAGCCTAACCGGTACGCTGGTGGACAGTCTCATGATTTGGACTACAATCTGGTGGAGCGGACCTCGTCTTCAGAAAAGGCACCGTGAACTCTGCACGATATTTAAATGACATCATCAGACCTTTGGCCATGCCCCTGGCAAATGAACTTGATCCTGACAATCAAATCCTCCCATATACACTTGCAGGTAAATTTATTCGTTGCTTTCAAACACGTATTGCTTAACTTTTTGTGAGGGCTATATGCGTTCGTGGTAAATATGCGTTGTTGGGGATTTCATTTGCTCTGAAGACATGCTTGATTTCGCAGTTGAAACCCACTGAGCTATTGAAATATACTCCCCTCGAGTTACGGGTAGGCAAAGAGAGAAGTAAAGAATAATCCTCACCCCTCTCCCACGCCCACTCCACCAGTTCTTGCTCACAACCATTTGGATCCTACAGGCTGCTTGGCTGTCGTCTGCGGGTGGCAGCCAATTGCCTTCCTTGACCCATGGTGGGCATGCACGTTCCTTAGAGACGAACGCATGGGACAAAGAACAGACAACCGCCACTTCATTCGGGTCCGCTGCCACGAAATGGAGAGAGGCTATAGTCACAGATTTTAAGAGCAGCACAGTTCAGAATTGAGCCCCATTGGTACCTTCCTCGTCATCACCATTAAGAGCAGATCGAGCTAGCATCATATTTTGTCTCTGTTCTTAAACTTTCTTTTACACCTCATCAGCCTCTACCCCCACTCTCTTTTTCTCTCTCTCTCTCTCATTCATTCAGTTTCTTTTCACTTTCTTCCCCCCCCCCCATTCTCTTTTCGTTTCCTCCACCATCACTTCCTCTACCCTCCCTCACTCTCCCTTTGTTTTTTTTTTCCCGCATCTCTAAGTGGCTATCAAAGACACTCCTTACGAAATCCTCCATTGTATTAAAATGTCTCGGTTTCTCTAGATTATCCATGTCTATACACAAAATATCTTCACATCAATTCAGCGTGGCCCATGATGCCAAAAACTTTACTTTCATCACAAATATATGTGTTTGAAGGGTGGGGGGAACCCAATTGTTCATCCCCGACACACAGTAGAGGGTACTCCTCGGCTCTCCTCCTATTCTGGTTACCTTTATGGAGGCTATTTAGAAAGACAAGAAAGAGAGAAAGAGAGCGAGGGGTGGGGTTAGGGTTGGTGAATTTGAAGGGCAGTAGCTATAATGAAGGGTGTCGAAGTAGGGTGCAAACCAGTAGATCCCTCCCCACCGTAGATCACCTCTCAAAAAAAAAACTTTCAAGTTTCAGCCATTGAATAACCCTGACACTGGTCAAACTCTCAGTTTGAATTAAGCTTTCAAAGGACCCTATTTAGACCACCCAGAGGTCTGGGAGACAGGCAAATTGTGCTGCCTCTCATCATCCCTAAACTGATCCCGATTGAATTCCAACCCGAACCAAATTGGATACTGTTTTAATGAATATTTTACAAATTAATCAGATTAGGAGGAAAAATGGTGGGCAGAACCCCTCGCTCTCTATTAACCTTATGTTAGGCATTCCAGGGCCGTGGTCACTTAATTAATTTAATTAAGGTGATATATTCAGATAATTGGCAATACCGCACTGTGCCTTCTTCCTACAGTTAGTGAAAGGAGAGGAAAGTGAGCGAAACTCCCTAGCGGCCCGAGTCCCCAAATTAACGTAAAACAGTTCATCTTTATTTAATTTTCCCCCGCATTGCGACTCCCGCTGAAACGCTCGCCCTGGGAGAAGAAAAGTGATGAAATTAGCCGTTCCTTCTCTTCTCGTCTTTCCTGGCCGACACGGCGGACCTGAATGACAATAGGCGGCCATTTTAAAAAGACTTTTCTACCTCTCAGATGGAGAGCTTCACGAACTTTCCCGAACTCTTCCGATCGCTTCGACGTGCGTTCAAAACAGTAGAAAGACCTCCTCTGATGAAATCCGTTTGGTTATCGCGAATCGTGTAAAAATGGCGTACACAGTCCGACTAATTCTCGGTACAAAAATGCCTTTAGACCCCACAGCAATAATAATCGGGTCTAATGGAGCGATAACAATCTACAGGAAATCTAACAATCTTCATTAAACCGACTGCGCACATCTATATTAACTGTAGAGTGAAGTGAAGTGAGAGACAGAATGGAGAAAGAACAAAACGAAATGACGAAAAGCCTGCATGTACACCTTTAGATCTCACAATGCATTCTTTCCTTTTTTTTCCTTTTTGTTCTTGCCTTGTTTGATCATTTGTCATTTTTTCCTTTCTTTTTTGTTGCTTTCTGTTATTTTGACTTTTCTACGTTTGGCTGGGTTTTTATACTTTCTTTTTCCTTATGGTTTATGATTTTTGTCTGTTTATTTCTCTTTCTTTTTGGTTGTTTTTCTTTTCTTTTTTCAGTCTTTCTTTCGTCACAAGCATACTTATCAGCTTTTGTAACTCATTAGTTTTATTCTGCGTTTTTATTATTTTTTTAGCTTGATTTATGGCAGTCAGGGACGTATGTGGGATTTCTACTCCTCTTAGAAAGCGATAGACACATCAAACGACATGACATCCCTTCGGTCGTTTTCTTCAAATTCTCATCTTGATCCTCAGCTGAATTTTTTTGTGGCTCCCTCTGGCGAGGCGGGGTCTTTGAGAGGGGCGACAATTTTCTAGCACAAGAGAAAGGGCACCAAATATGGCCACTGTTCATGGGACATAATCTGGTTTGTACGGAGCCTCTCACGCCAATGAATTCGATTAGCTTGTAAATAGTCTTGAATGGACAGAATGATTCCACGGATACATTTCCACCCTGCTGAAAGGCCCCGGAACTGGGAACTGGAGTGGTAGGCTAAAGAAATTGTTAAAGAAATCGAATAATCCGCTGGGGAGGGGCGGGAGTTGTGGAAGGGTGGGTAGGCGGAAGAAAAGTGAGGACAAGACCAGCAACAGCACGTTCTGCTTGATGCTAGATGTGAGGGCATGTTCCTAGCATATTTGGCAGTGAGAGGAAACTGTTATATAAGGACAGAATTTTCTTGCTTTTTATCAGATTTAAAAAAAACTTTCCGTTCATGGTACGAGTTTGATACATGTGGTGTTCTGTCCCTTGATTCCAGGAGAGTTTAAAGGAGGGGTATAATGTTTCCCTGATATAAATCCATGCATGTGTGGATGAGCGAATGAGTTGGCGGGTGGGTTAAAAAAACGTAAACACGTCAGAATAGAGGAGGGTTGAACAGCGTGTTTTATTTTTCATTACCCCATCTCCTCCCCCCTGTCCCTTTCATCCACACGAGACTTTGTCTCGGGTTGTATTGTTTCTTAAATACCCAACCGAGTGGAAAAGTTTTTCGAACGATTCCTTTATACCCGGTTAAAAGACTTTAATTCTCGAAATCTGAGCAAGAGAAAAAAACCTCTTCCATTCACGAGATATATAAGGTTTCAATTACCGGTATAAAGTTATCACTCGAAAGCCAACGTCACACTGGCGCGCAGTAAAGTCTCCTAACCACGTAATCCCAGCTCTTCCATTGACCATTGTCTTAACCTTGACGACGTACATATCGATGTTCCAAAGTTAGGTATATTTTTCGCCTCTTTCTGTGTACACATTTAAGGATTTTATCTCTTGAATGAAAGTGAATTAATCACTTACATTTGAAGAATAAGTTCCATATGTGCTGAATCCATTGAAAAAGATACTTTGCACTCCGATAGCCTTACTCTACCCCCTCATCCTCCCTTGTTTATGTTTGTCCTGCTCAATCCAAAACCGTTTGCGATGACTCTGAAAAGGAAAGTGACGACAATGCATCTCTGGTCTGTCATTAAAGTTCACGTCGTTTGCAGGAATAATTTCTACTTGGAACATGCGATCAATTATAAGTTGTGCACCGAGCCCCTCTACCTCCAAACGCTCCCATACCCCCTTCCCCACTCAGCTTCCTAATTAGCTGAGCATGTAGATGAAAAGGCCCACGAAAGACCAGGGAAGCAGGCGTTGCGAGATAATCCATCACAGCGTTTTCGCGTATGTCAGGGTGGAGGAGGAAAGATCGCGACCTCCCGCCGAAGATTTCTCGTGAGATCTCGTGAACTCTGCCATGTAGCTGATACGAGCGGACTTCGTGTTCATCGCATGACGGTTTCGCTTATTGCATTTCAAATTGCACTGCATCAAAAAAATTTTGAACATTGTTTTTGGGTCCCCCGTCGGCCCCCGATAACCTTCTCTAGACCAACAGAGAGAGAGAGATTTGTAGTACATACAACTCGTTTTTACTTCTATCTTCTTCACTCACACTCATCCCCTCGCCTCTACCGTTTTGCTTCTCGTCCGTCACTATCAGTCACGAACTCCCTCGCAAAGGCGCGCGCGCACGCACGCACGCATGCTCACAGACCAGGATTTCTTTATCCAGTAAATGCGAAGAAAAGAAACCTTAAATGTGCAAACAGCGGAAATATGATTCTGACCACAAGCTTAACAGCTTCAGTGAAACAGTAGAAAAATAAACTGCGTCGACCAAAACAGTCACTAATCTTTTTACAGCTTATTGCATACATGGGAGTCGAGGCAAATTAGTTCAAGGCCGACAGCGAGACTAAACGAGATCCATTTGATCAATGATCTATTCTCCAACATTCTGGAGGGAACTAAAATTTTGTATTTTAATTTTAGTTTTTACGTCTGACATTTGGATGTGCTTTTTTTTTTTAAAAAAAGCCTTGAGGAGACATCAGTAATCTCTGCCATTTCTACTTCGTCTTGACTTGGGCACCCAGAAATTATCTTTGAACCGCTCGTTTGTCAGCATCTTTGCTTTTAATTTCACTGTCACTGGGCGTCTCCTCTGCCTCCGGGCTTCTGTATGTTTTGGGGTACTTGGAGAAAATTGTCTGTTTACGATTTCTAAGGGAGGTAACGTGAAATCTCCACCTCGAGAACATCGCAGTCCATTTCCTTATTTTATTCTCCTAGCTGGGGGGCGGTAAATCATACCGCAAGTGGGATCGCGTGACAAAAATTCCCTTTCACTTCCAGTTCGTTCCATGATTATTGCTGGCCAAACTTTTCATTCGACCAGCAGACGACACCAAACCGCGCAACAGACGCGATGAAAAGCGACCGGCGAGAAAGGCAAACGAAAAGAAGAGACCATAAATAAGGTGGCTCCTACCTCAGCCTCAAATAGCTTTAATCCCGACGAATTTTTCCAATTTGCCGTCCCTAATTGTGCGTTTGACTTTCCTGCCCTCGTCTCCATTTCGTCTCCCTGGTTTAATCAGCGCGGGAGGAGTGGTTAATGTCACAAAGGGCGACAACTTGCACCCCGCGCTTGTAGTTACCGTCGAGTTATCCATCTAATAAAGCAATTACTCGGTCTCTGAGGCTCGGAGAAAATAGGCAAAATAGCCAGTTTCAATAAATCTGTGTTTACTAACTGGGCGACTGGACAACAACAATCAGTCAATATGAGCCGATACTCTATTCCGCGAGGATGGTATTTGTGTTGAATTATCTCACTAGCTCTGTTAGTCCACCGACCCGATTATGCGACCAAGAGAAGCGAGTTAACTAGTCTACTAACCAAGTAAGATGATTTTATACTGAGTCATTAAAAAATATTGCTATTAACGTTTCTGATATTAACAGTTATTCTCCCGAAACAAGACAGCATATTAAGAGTGAACGCGTTGTAAACAAAGGCGAGAAAGAGTTTTGTTAAGATGAGTTTTCTCGGAGTCCCTTTCAAAGGGAAGCCTTTAAATAAGATGGCGAAAGGATGTCACTCTGTAAACCTTAATCAGGTTCAACCAGAAACAATCCCTACTCAGCCTCCCCAGAAAAGGAACACTAGTTTAGAAACAGAATTTGAAGCTAAATAAATTTTGTTGAAAGTCTGATTTAACCACATTTGAAGCCCTGCACAGCAGCGCCACTTTTAAAAAAAGTAAAATAACAATAAAAAGAATCATGATAAGACTGAGCCGAACGAAAATCCTTTCAACTCCATTGTGCAGACTCTTATAAATAATGGCTGCTCAACTAAAGCGAGTGAATTTAAATTTTGACATCAAAAACTTTAATCATTTTTTCAGTGCACCGGCACATAATTCACAAAGCAGCCCAAACAGGGTGCTTGACCTTCTGACAAAGGACCACCCTATCCCTTCTTTATTCTCTGCGTAGGGTTACATAATTTTTAAGCTGTTCTCACATGGTGCGACTTTGTCGAATTATAACAGAGGTATGAAGAGCTTTTCGTCTGTCTGCAGGGAAAAAAAAAACCCATCTGATCGTGATTGAGACTGGGATGCTTCCAAAACATACCCATAAAGATTGTAGCAAAAGTCTTTGTCTGAACAAAAGAATTTAACTCGATCTTGCGTTCCATAAACATTCGTGTGTTCTCCTCAGTTATACAGTAAACTAGCCAGGGAGCTCAGGTTTTATTCTTTGAATAAAGATCACAAAATTCTGTTTAGCCAACCATCGCGAGACATCATAATCTTAAGCCTTACCCCGCCCACCCCTACCCCTTTTCTAACCCCTACCCTTTCCTAGCCCCCTCAAAAAAAACACAGTCCGGGTTAAGAGCTCGCCATTTGATTAGCTACACACAACGGTGACTTTTTACATTTTGACTTGTCAAGAGAGGCCAGGGAAAGTACTCTTCGTACGAAAGGGAACTTTGGTAATCTCCCTTGCATGCTGATGGCCGTGTGTATATGTTAATGGCCTCGCAATATATATTTCATTTACATATACATGATCGAAATATGGCCTGTGACCATTAACGAGTGAAAAGGAATCCGCTTGCCGAAGTTGGTGCATATCGGTTCAGGATTTAACACACACACACACACACAGAGTCGGGTTTATATATTAGATTAGTGAGGTCCATTCACTCTGCATTCTTAACGTGAAAGGTTATCTGTAGATATTACTGCTCTTGCAGTCCAGCCCAGTTTTAGAAAGCGAAACCACAATTTCGTTGCAGACAACCGGGGTAGTTTTTCGCCACTGTTTTCAGCTGACTTAGTCGAACAGTGTCATCTCGGCATTAAAGAGGGGGGAGGGGGGCTTTTCGCCGCCAACTGTCAAACAGTGATTTGAGACGAAAGTTTTCTACAGTACATGAACACTATTGCCCTTGTTTGTGAAAGTTCTTACAAGAACTCATTCGGCCCTTCCTTTTTATGATTCTTTCTTTCCTATCGCCTACACTTATTCCTGGAACCTCTGTGTCGGAGAAGATGATGAATGAGATCCGAGATAAATATTTGATCGCCACTGACTCTCTCCCTTCGGGTCGTCCGCCCAAGCACAGCTATTCATTCATACACCGACCTGGCCGACCTCTGGCCAATGAAGTGACGTACATTTTTATTTCGACCAATTACTGTGCGCGCCGCACGAGCCCTAATGAGTGTCAATTGGTCGAATTAGCTAAACACAGAGACTGTCATGCGCACAGATTACATCCCTTGCCTGAACCCGAACCGGTGTCGGGGGAGAGAAAGTTCACCCAGAGGCCCTAGCCTAGCCCTGATGAAGTTTCTTTTCGAGCGAGTAGCGACGTACTGTGTCGATGTGCTACTAGAAGAGAGAGAGGAGGGAGAGAGAGAGGGGGGAACAGAGAGAGAGAGGGGGAACAGAGAGAGAGAGGGGGAACAGAGAGAGAGAGGGGGAACAGAGAGAGAGAGAGGGGGGAACAGAGAGAGAGAGTGCGTGTGATAAGAAATCAGTGACCTTCCCTTGCTGACAAACGGACCCAAATCAACAACCTTCAGTTTAAACCAAGTAGTTTTGTCTGGCTGTACTTTTTCTTTCCCTCTCTCTCTCTCTTTGTGGGTGTGTACGCTTGTGCGGTCGATATCCTTTGGGCTTCAGCACTATTCTACTATTTAACAAGCTATACAGAATTTTTATTTCTTCTATTTCGAGATATATGTTGTGAAATAATGTTTCAAATGAAATTCATCTGTATTATTAAAACATTGTTGAGGGCATGTTAAAGTCTTTTCAGCAAGTCCTCTGTACTTTAAAGCAAAAAAAAAAAACTCGACCATCGAAGATAGTCGCGAGCGAGTGGAACGGAGTTGAAAGTGATGTCTGCTTTACTGCAAACTTTTGTCAGCGGAATATTGTCCGTTCTTCATCTTCCACCCCACCGTTAGTTCTAAGTTTTCCTTCTCATAGCAAAGTCACCTTAAGTCGGGTATCAAATTTCCATGACACCGCAGCGCAAAGTAAGCAGTGAGGTGGCTGAGGGAAATGGCGGCGATGTCCAGCGCGCGCGCCAAGCATGAGATTGGGCGGGGATCGAGCAAACAGTAGGGCCGCCCCCAATCATTGCTCCATCGGCGGCAGTCTTTGATAGATTACGGAATAAATCGCTGACACGCATCAATTTAGACTGCGTCTCAGTGTGTCTCGATGTCTTCCTGGTGACCTCGCCGACCTCACCGATCGCCGAGTGCCAACATCGCTGCCGCGCGTACCCCCCCCCCCCCCAAAAAAAGAAGAAACCCGAGAGCTGAGCAGAAGCGCTGGTACCCCTCCCCCTTAATTCTTCCAAATCCAGCAATACAAAGCTCAGCTGTCGAAATCTTCCTCCTCCAAACGGGAGGAAAGATTCAAGGGTGGAATCGAAAGAAAAGAGATGAATCACTTGCTTAGGTAGTGTAAAAGACTCCCTACAGTGTCTACCTGCTGCCGCAGCTGTGATGGGTACGCATGCCCAAACTTCAACTCGCTTCCGCCGTGAAATAGGCCAACTGTCTCAACTTGTCATTACCCAAGCAGGGGCGGATCATGGTTCTCTTGAATGGGGCGGGGGGCTAAGAAATGATTAAAATCAGTAGACACCTGAGCGGCAGTAAGGACTGGTCGATTGTGCTGTGCATACACACAGAATTCGTGTCTCAATTCGTGTTTCATATAAAGAACCCTGCCTCCCAAATTCTTTCCTCAATCTTTTTGTTCCTCTCTTGTTGTTGTTGGGGGTTGCACCCCATAGTCCGTCCCTGCCAAGTACGAATTATTTCCGTGTAGTAACCTCGATTTTTAACAGTTGCTGGCTCTCAGAAGACGCACATGTATGCAGTATGCAATTTAGATCGTACGTTACACTCCCTTTCACGAACACAAACACAAATGCACACAAAATTTGCTTGCCCTCAAAGAAAAGTTGAAACCTGCCGTAGTATTCACACAATGACCTCTATATCTCTATTATCTAGGTCAGTGATTCACATCTTTAAGGTTTCTGAATTACAAGAGTTACTGTTTTGTGTCCACAGCGGGTATCCTGCTTCAGTCACCCCTGGATCCTTGTCGTGTGTCCTCCTTCGTTGGCTTACCCACTGTAGCAAGGGAGGCTCTGGAGCGGGTGCCATTTCCACCCATCTACCCGTATTACCCTTTTCACCCGGCTGCTGCAGCTGCAGCTGCGGCCGCAGCTGTCGCGTCCCAGCATCCTATGCATCCCATGATCCTCTTTCATCACCACATGGCGGCACTGAACTACTCGGCTGCCGCTGCGTCACTTCCGGAAAGCAGCAGCTTCCGTTCGTCGAAGAACGGTAGCATCGCCGACTTGAGATTGAAAGCTAGACAGCATTTGGCCAGTCTGGGAATGTGATATAACCAGTCGTACGTTTTTTTTAAAAAAAACGATGTTGTTTATGTTGTCATACGCATCATTGTTTCTTCAAGTGACAGTGCTGATCTGCTGCATATAACTGATTTACCACAGGTCTTAGTTCTTCAACTGTTCGTTGGTTCCATGACATATACTATGATATAGCCCCCGTTAAACAGTTTCAAGTGAAATTAAAAAGGGGAATTTTTTAATCAGAAAAATACTTTTGAAGAAGCTTTGTTGTTATTTTTGATTTCGGTATTGCCTTTCTGAGAGGTAGAGTGTGTGCTAACAATGGGCGATGACCAGTGCTGAGTGCATCTGCAGCTGGTCTGCGACCATATCACCATATGCCAATGCATGTTGTCATTTCAGTCTACTGTTCAGCCCACAAAGCCATTATTGAAATGACAAACTACAAATGAAGACAAAAGTCAATGCTCAGCCATCTGCGCAAATATACACAAAGCTACAAAAGTTCTCTCCCTACACAGGCAGCGACTCGGTGTTGTGCACATAGCAAAAAAAAGCTTTCATGCCAAAACATGAACACCATCAAAACACACACCAGACAAGATCCCATATATATTTGCCTTTATTCTATTTCGCTATTAAAGTTACATGCTTTATGAAGTCACAAAAAAACTGACTAAAAACAAATTTCACTGCCATGAACTTTAGATACCTTCCAGAACTTAAGTCTAAATTTTACAATGTCTACATTCTACAAACAGCATCTAAATTCCACATTTCTTCACCTTGTTGCTGTCAGCTAGCCTTTCTGTCCTCTGGTACATGTCATAACTCACATCACACTGTTAATCCTTATCCACAAAACTCTCCTAGGGACACATTTCTTCCATAAGCAGTTGTCTATAGATCTGTCTTCTAAATCTCAAATCTCAACGTATACCAAAAATTTGTCTTACCTAGTTTTCAATGCCATCATCACTTATGTGACCAGGTATGTGTATACGTTTTAAGTATTCGTATGGATAGCTCAGCATATCCTAGCACTTCTTTAAATAGGTATCACAGACTTCATGTTTGTTCATACGATTTGAGCTATCCATCGTACATACCATGATTATGACCACCACGACTGACCACCAATTTTTTACATATCAGCCTAACAGTCATTATACCATCTGGCTGCTCTGGTCAACAGCTCTGGAATGTATCTGAAATCCAAGAACTGATGGTTCTAAACCTAAATTATGGATATGACTCAGCAGTGGTCTCAACGATCAAGCATCTTTGCTCATAAGCAGGTACAGACTCCTCATCACACAGTGAATCAAAAGATTAGTATGGCAGAGACCTTCACACGGTGATTTAAATAAAGATGAAAAATTGTTCAGCTTAATTCTTCAGTTTAACTGGTGAAAGGAATTTGTCACTATTGTGGAATAGCAGCCATATTTGCAAGATGTCCTAACTCTACATTCTTTAAAAAAAAAATCCACAAAACTATAAGTGACAGGAGTCCATACAGTATATGTAGAGGTGGAATGCGGCACTTGCAGGAGACCCTAACCAAAACCTGATTATGACAAAGGGAAACAACTGTGGCTTTTGCAACACCACCAAAGCAGATTTCACAGATAGGATACAATCCCAGCTGGACAGGAGAAATCTTTACGATTTTTTAATTGAAAAAAAATGCAAGAAGAGAGAGCAATTTTGCCTTTGGATAGTTTCTGGTGAAATTTTTCATATTTGAAAATTATACTTTGGCATCAACTTTTATTGACGAATGCTTAATCACTTTTTGAGATAACAGTGTTGTCCATATTTACATGCAGGAATTGAGCTCATCAAAAACAAGTAATTACAGTCGCACACTTTTAAACCTTAGCAGCAAATATTATCCAACTTGCAGAACACATTCCTTACACTGATTCTCAAGAAACTTTCTATCTCACAAAATGACTTAATATAGATCTAACCCAGACTACAGCATCCAATGAAAGTATTTACCAATATATTTTAAAGAAAAAAATAGGGGTCAGTTTGGGAAAAAACATACACGCACTTGCACACACTAACATGCAACCAGTGTATCATACATCAGAATATGTGTTCTTGTTTACATATATATGACACACCATTGCTCTCTTTATCACATGTTCTCCAGTATTCACTGGACATGTGGAATGTTGGATCAGACAATAACACTTCCACACACACTGTGATTAGTCTACATCAGGATATACTTTCCTCACAAGGCTCATACTCCACATGTATTTAGCCATTAAAATAGGTGGTTTAGAATTATTAGATCCTCCCTGACAGGAAACAATAACTATTTCTCTGCCCCTGTCAGAGCTTTATCTTTTTCCAAGACATTGCCCAACAGCAACCGCCCTTTTGCAGACTTACAAAGAGTAAAAATATTTCCAACTAGGAGCAAAGACTGTCAGGTCAAGCATGTGAGCATGATTCTATAACTTTTGCTCTCAAAGGTATTGTTTGACACTGACTGGAGCTCCAATATCAGAAAACAAAAATGATAGAACATTTGTCATTTTAGAAAAATCTACGTTAAGTGTGACTCAGAACAAAGTGGCCAAACAGGTTTCAAAAACCATCTGAATCATGAACCTCAAAGGGTAAACCACCCCCAGCAGGTAAGCATGCATGTGCACATGCGTGCATGCATGCACATACATCAAAATTGCATGTATACACACCAGAACACACACACACTCATGCAGCCATGTGCAAAACTATCGCACTCCACAATGATCAAACTCTGAAGACTCGCAGCTGAAGCCATGGAAGAGTTTAGTCTTTCTTCAGACGCTGACTGGTCATACGGTAGATAATGGAGTCGCGTCCAGGGTCCATATTCCACATGCCGTAAGCAATAACAAAGACGCTTATAATCCAGGCAACCATGATCCAAAGGATGATGTTAAACATGGCAGGGTAGTCTTGGTCATAGTCCCAGGCCAGGTTTAAAAATGATGGAGTGGAAGGCTGGAAAACAAAAATTCATTTAGGGCATGAACCATTCTCGTAAAACCGCCCAAACAAAGTGAAGTTTGTTTTAATCTCAATTGTGTCGCCTATGATCTCTTTCAATAAATCAAAATGTGCAAGAGTGTGTGTGTGTGTGTGTGATTTCTGAATACTGGGCTGATTTACCCTTTCTTTGCCTGAAGTTTGATGGTCAAACCCTTTCTGAAACCTGTTGGGACACTTTATTCCGAGTCCGTGGATTTAAAAAAAAATGAGAACTAGTCCTGCCACTGAGCACAGAGTGCGTGCTTTTAAATTAATGTTGCTTACAATGGGTGCAACTAAATGCTCCTAATTTGCTAACAACGCTCTCTGATTTATCCAGAACTGAAAATGACAAACATAAAAATGCAATTTTGTAAGTACATGTATATTTACTGTTGTCAAGACTAGAAATGTGTACTAAATAAAAGCTGCTTCTTTATCTATTGATACAGCTTGTAGCACACAGAAATGTGTCAGAACCAATACATCTGTTGTCAAAATTTAGAAATGTTAGAATTTAAAAAAAAATAGCAGAACAAATCAATCTCTAGTTTAAAAAACCAATTATCAAAAGCCCTATGATTTTTAACATTTTTATAGTACAATGATCATCCTTAAAAAGCCTTTTCTAAAAATCAACATCACTCTTTTATGCATAATGAACTAGTAACTTCTATAATTGACACATCACCAATGATTATCCACAGCAGTCCTGACATAATGGCAACACAATGGCAACACACCGCAGCTATGCTGTTACTGCATAAGCAAAATAATCCACCCACGTGCATGGAAACACATGCACAGGGATACACACAGAAGAAGACAGAGGGGGATTGTACGTAAACCAGAGATGAATCTGTCGTCACACCTGTGGTGATGGTGTAGTTACTGCCTGCATCAACCCTCGGACTTTGCGGACCTGAGCCTTCTCAGGTGCGGGCACCGTGAGCACTTCCACCAAAACGTTGTCCTTGTATATGTTGCGAAAATCTTTCGTCAGCTGCAAAAAAAGTAAAAGAGCATGCTCCAGTTATTTTCATTCTCACACCATGCATCACTCTGTTGCAACTGAATGACATGGCCACTCAGCTTGCAACTTTCAATTTTCTTTTTCGTGATAACCTAAATCTCAAAGTCTAATCCTTTCCAGGCCACACGTGTGCTTGTGCTCTCCCTCTCCCTCTCCCTCTCTCACACACAAATATAAAGCAAAGCACACAGAACATTTTAAAGTGAAGTCCAACAGCATGACCTTACAACACTTACAGGTAGTTATATTCATTCATGCAAGTACTTCTCTTTCTTTTTCTTTGTCCCTGCACCCTCCCCTCTCACTCCCCTTCACCCACTCTTATTCGCCCTCAACCACTCATACACACTCGGTTTATATTTTTGAAAGAGGGGATGGAAATTTGTTAAATACACATAGATCCAAGCATATAAATACACTCAAACATCCATCATGCCACAAGCACATGAAAATCATCACAGACTAATTTAATATATCGTTGTATTTTTACCATAATACACAGTAAACCAATAACAAGGAACAGATCAATTCACCGAGTCAATGAAGTCAGACACCATGCGATGAGCATCGCGTGCTTGGTCAGAATCACTTCCATGGGCATCCATCACAGACTTCAGGCCAGTAATGACAAATGAGAACAAGTCTGGTGTTTTTCCAGACGTCAGAGTTTTGTCTTCATTCAGCTGTAAAATAATTTTTCAATGAAACCATCTGTGCAAAAAGCAATAAAGACACAAGACCCAGCTTTAACTCTTTGGCGACAAGTAGATAGTATACTTTCTACGGCCTATCATACCCTTGAGCCGGCGCCGCTTGCATACTTTCTACAGATTAAAAAAATTGCAGCAACACATTTAACGGTGTAAGGCAGGTAAAC
>SMGT01010265.1:177036-235821 GCA_004794575.1 Lanistes nyassanus
GTCAGACACCATGCGATGAGCATCGCGTGCTTGGTCAGAATCACTTCCATGGGCATCCATCACAGACTTCAGGCCAGTAATGACAAATGAGAACAAGTCTGGTGTTTTTCCAGAGGTCAGAGTTTTGTCTTCATTCAGCTGTAAAATAATTTTTCAATGAAACCATCTGTGCAAAAAGCAATAAAGACACAAGACCCAGCTTTAAGAAAGTATTGCAATGTTTTAAACCAGAAATGTTTGCAAACCACACGACCTAACAAATGGGATTTTTTTAAACATTAAAGATATTAACAACTGTACATACTCCGGCCAATGAATCCAAATTTTGCAACATTTTTTTAACTCACTGTTTTGACAACATGGTCAACAAGCTGCAATTCCACAAAGAGCCTTTGGTCTGGTGTGTATGAATGGTTCAGCGACCCAGCATTCAGTTTTGACAGTACTGAGTCCCCTTCCAGCAACTGGTCAGCCAAGGAGCGCAATGAACTGGGCAGTTTGCGGAAGATGTCATTGGGTGTGTTGATGTCAAAGAACTGAAAAAAGCAGTTAGTTAAAAAAAATGATAAATAATTCTAATGTTGTTATATTAATACATGCAAGTAGTTACTAATAACAAAAACGGAAAAAAAGAAACTGATAAAAATCCTTAATTTAAATGTACTATTGAATCTGATTTCTTTTTATTTTATTTTGTTCTTTTTCTTTTTTCCATTCAAATAAATATTTTATTTATATTCGGAAGAATTAAAGGAACCTTATTACTTTAGGCCACAAAAGTACTGTTTCTGGTCACCCGACTGACCCTACGATTTGCCACTGACCCTCAAAATTTTTTTCACTGATGGGGAAAAAACCCCATGTGTGATCGCATGCACACATGCACACACAATTGTTGTTCAGATTGCTGTAGCAGACGACAATATCTCCAATGACCATGCTTTGGAAAAATCTTAATACCCATCCGGCATGTCCCTCTGCTCTGCCCATTTGTATGTTATGAGTGCAAACGATAGAGGAAGGAGTCCATTGTACAGCATCCATTTGGTAAGAAGAAAAGCTAACTGACCAGGAAACAAATCAAGACTAGTTTTAAAAAATTAATCCAACCTATCTACCCTAGGTCTGGGGCCTATGTTATCTGAAACAAACAATATCTTTTTGTCCTTAATATTTTTATAAAAACCTTTGAATGTCTTTTTCCCTACTTGCAATGATGTTTTTACAAGAAGAATATCTTACTCACATTACTGTCTGCCACCAAGTCAAGCATAAGCGGTTCCTCCTCCAGGAATGAAGACTGAACAGCATTCATCACAGAACTGAAATCTACCATTGGAAGATCCTAAAAACAAGAGATACAACAATTAATAAGGAACAAATGAGGACAGAGCGCTATAAATCGTCAAATGACAACCCCAACAAAGAACTGGCAGGGCTAGACACAACCGTAAGCTGACATATGCAATCAAGGGAGCCTACCGTACCCAAACACGTAGCATCTCTGCCACGTTCCTTACTTTAGACTCTTTGCTACGTGTTTGGGTACGGTAGGCTCCCTTGATTGCATACGTCAGCATACGGTTGTGTCTAGCGCTGCCAGTTCTTTGTTGGGGTTGTCATAAGAGATACAACAGTTTAACCACAAAATATATAAAATGATTGGGTTGCGATTCACCAACATTCCGATGCGATTTTCCCAAATTAAAAATGTACACAATTCCAGAGTTGGCAGGTCTAACAACTGGCTTAACAAGAAAAAGAAAACCATGCTGTGTCCCATCTCCAGGTTTTTAAATGCTAACAATGGGCTTTAAATAGTTACATGTATCTCGAATGCTGACAATGATGTGGTACTTTAAATATTCGCTCCTAAGTCTCTCTGTTACTCACGGCTTCCAAAGGGAAAGAAGCCACACTCTGAGGTGTGATGTCACTGCTGTCGGATGTCTGTGATGTCACCACAGTCACCAGGACATTTGCTTTCGGACGCTTGAACAGTGAACCTGACTGCATGCCTGACCATGCTGTCGTCTGTGAAATAAAAACAAATCTTAATCTCCATTCCTTACAAACACTCATTGGAGTAGTTTTTCTGGGGAAAATATGCCTTTCCCACAAACTTTTCCAACACTACTTGAGATTACAGATTACAGCAGTCAATTTAGTTGATGGAGGAATCCAAGAGTGTCCGTGGGTTAGGGTTAGGGTGAAGTGGTTCCTCAAATTTAAATAGGGTCTATTTAAACTAAAAGCCTCTCCACGAGTCCTTTCATTTTTCTCTTCATTTTGCTTTACTGTAGGTATGTGTACATACTTTCCTATCATTTACTCCATGAACAACAAACACAAGCTTATGTTTTTCATTTGTAAGTTTGAAAAATAAATCTACTTTGTTGAGAAACAAAATTACAGACAGTGCACAGTTTTTAGAATCACAACCTAAAAGAGAAAAAAAATGAAAGAATAACGTTTGCATTACTTGAGCAGGCTTTTTTCATGGTGTTTTAAATTTAAGAATCATACAACTTGAATTATATTGATCATGCGGAAACAACAGCTTGGGCTATAAGATCATTCTGCTTAACTTCATGAAATTCATATTATTGTAAGCATTGTCTTGTTCTGCCTGTTTCATTTGTATCATCCTCATGACTAATTTGTGCTTCACTCATCGTTGCAGTAAAGGATAAATCGAACAATGCAGATGGACTCTGACAAGAACTGAGCAGACAGCAACAACAGTGGTTAACAAACTGTTATCACACACACAAAATGTACACCCTCTGTGCTTGTTTGGAGCCAACAACAACAATTATTCTCGACCTCTTCTGTTGCAGTTATTGAAGTCGGCTAACCAAACTGAGCTGCTCACTTCTTTCTCTTTGGCTGCTTATGTAGACTAGAATTAGAGCAATGAATTATTCAATTAGTCATGGAAAAAGAAGAGAAAACTGTTCACGAACTAAAATGTACAAAAAATCCAGTGTGGGCAGGTCTAACAACTGTTTTAACATGTAGGAACTCCCTTTAGCTTTATTGACAATGCTCGCAAACTCCATTTACTGACATTATCTACACATTATTTATGCTAATTTGTTGATCATGAATTCAATTTTCAATTATCAACAGAAATTACTGGTGTTCAGGGTGTATCAATTCATTTAGTATATGCCTGTATTTTGTGTACTGAGGGTCATACACACTGTATTTAATAATTTATAAATGATATGTTTGGCACTGCAGGTTCTAATGCAACTAACCTGAGAATAATAGATCAATCTGAGAAAGACAGACCAAAAGCTGGACACAGATTTAGTTGAGTAACCAACCACGAAGAAAGGCAGAAAAACAGAGATAACTGTGATTAATGAGCACCTTTCGATATATTAAATAATACATGTTTCATCATCATCATTACAATTACTGAGACATCACTGATCTTAAGATCACTAATACTCACTAACATACAGAAGACACGTGGGATATAAATGAGAAACTTGATACCATATAGGCATTAGAATATGTGTGCTTGTCAGCTTGGGGCGACATGTCAAACCAACTTAGTCACAATACAAGCATGAATCTCAGCATAATCACATTATGATATCCATTGTGCTGAAAATTAAAGAATGGCTTAAATGTGATTGTTGAAAATGAAATGAAATCACAGCAGAAATAATTTAAATTCAAGTGTGTAGCCAAAGTTATCCAATTTGGCTATTTCCAAGCTAATAGACTCTTACCTAAAGAGTGGGTAAAGGTAACAACTACTATATTCACTCTCTTTCTTAAACGTTTCCCTCCTCACAGGAAGCTACATAAAGTTGTAAATGGAACTACTATATTCACTCTCTTTCTTAAACGTTTCCCTCCTCACAGGAAGCTACATAAAGTTGTAAATGGAACTACTATATTCACTCTCTTTCTTAAACTTTTCCCTCCTCACAGAAAGCTACATAAAGTTGTAAATGGAAGCAAGTTGTATTACTCCGAGTTCTGCACTCCTGCACAAAACCACTGCCAATGTCCTGCCAATCAGGACATGCTATAGGCACATCATGAAGTCAGCCGTGGACTTCACACAGCACCACCAGTGAGGTGCCGAAGCTTAAGGAAACACTACGCCAATTTTTCTACGTTTATTTTCCCTGCTGTGTCCTGCTGGTTCTGTGCCCATTTCAATAGTTTGATGGGTGTCTGGCCACCCTGAACTTAAAGTTATGTACCCATGCAAAAACCTTTGTGGGAATCTTGCACAGCTGTGTTCTGGATTCTCCTCTGATTAACACTTCTTTGACTTCTACCTTGATCTTCTGATAAGCAGACACAATCAACAAGTGAAGAACGAAATACTAATGTCCTATAGATGATAACCCAAACCAAAAATATCTCTGAAGACTCTAGAAAACTCCCACAGAGGGTGCCTTGACAAGAAAAATGTCTGTATGTGGTTTTGATTTTTGAAAAAAATTAAGCAGCCCTGGAACACAAGGGTGGAAATACATTTGATCCCTTTTTTTAAAAAATGTTTATCCCTAATACTTAATAGATGCACAACTGTGGGTAACCCTGGAGTAAGCACTCCATGTCCAATTGTCATGAAAATGCACCTGTGAGCCATGGAGTCCAAGAGTGTTGGTTATAACAGCTGGAACATCACTTGTAGACAAAGACTCAGCCTGCTGCTGCACAGTCACATACGACGGAGCATGTGTAAGGATCAGTTTCTGGGCCAAAGCAACTGCCACAAAACCTGCAGGAAGATGAAATAAAAGTAAGGAGGAGGACACTGAGTTATTAGAAAATGTACATCACAACTGCCATCAAAGTCAGAAATGTAAATTTGTGTGGATGCACAAGCATAATCTGTATTAATCATTAAAAACTGCATGTGTTATTCACACTTGCAGACTGCAGACTGCAGACACCTAAACAAATGGTGATGAGAAAAGCTCATCCAGACAAACAAGTAAATTGAAGAAAGGGGAGAAAAACTGCCCAACGAAATTTAAGCAATCGTGGCACACCTCTGTAAGGTTAATAACGTATGTAATAAATCACAGTTCATCTGTAAGGTTAATAACATATGTAATAAATCACAGTTCATCTGTAAGGTTAAAGGGAAACTTAACCCTAGACTCAACTTGAGATGAATTCATAGATATTGATATTGTGAGTCTTGTCAGCCACAAAATTCAAGCTGTATCAGCACTATTTTCATAAAATCCAAGTTTTAATTTCGGTAAATAGTGGTACACGGACGTCGCCATGTTGTGGTACTCTTTCGCGAATGAAAGCAAAATATCGCTGCTTTCGTCTGGTCTGGTGACGTCAGTTCCCCAGAAGCATTACTCAACATGCCACAGTACAAAGCGTTCGGCTGTTTCAACGAACAGTGCAAATCGTTTAACTCTTTGGCCCCTATACCGCCGGTTAACCGGCGGCGGCGTAAATGAGCTTAGAGGACGCGGTGTCGACAAACTTACGACGAATTCAAAACTTTGCAGCGACGCATTTAACGGTGTAAGGGAGGTAAACCTTATATTATTGTGAAGCTCTTTCGTCGGTTGTTTCCCCTGCACTGTCTAAATGAGTTTCGGAAACAGTTTCGGCTTGCCAAACAAGGTTTAGTGTAGTGACCCTTCAGGTCTACTTCCGTCGTTCACACTGGATCTACGGGTTTAATTTGTTGTGTGTTGTTTTGTGTGTAAAAAGTGACTGTATTTGGGACCAAATAGTAAGTAGTATTTAATATTTTCAACTAAAAAGTATTGTTTCCATTGTGTTGCCGAAGAATAGATCTTTCTAAATATGTAAAATATATTGCTGTGAGTGTGGTAGTTTTTAAGCGGTAATTTTTTTTAAACGTTAAATCTATGCGGCCTCTATGCGGCCTCTGAGGTTGCTAGCCCTGCGGGTCCCTACGGGGCCAAAGAGTTAATGTAGACGGAAGCCACAAGAGCTTTTTTGGGGATTATGAATCCAGCAAAATAAAAGATTTGTATGCACTATGTAAAAGGTTGCTTGAAAATTTAAAAAACGCCAAGTTGCCTCGTCATGCGTAAGAGTATAAATGGCACAAATCGCACCTCGTGCTCGAGGACCATTTTACCAGGGAGTGCTTTGAAGGTACCTACGAAAATGATGTGGCTGCTTCGCTTGGCTTCAAGACTTTTAAAATTAAAGAAAGGAGCCATTCCGACAATTAGCAATACAAAGTGTGCCAATGTAAAAGGCATTGCAGAAAGGCACGACCGGACGGAAGCTGAGCCTGAGAGTGAGAACAGACGATTACAGCTGAGAGCGAAAAGACAGACAGCGCGGGTAAAATAAAAAATTCACATTTTCACTGCTAAACAACTAATAGTAATGATATAAAATCTTAGTTTTTTTAATCATGATATAATTTGTATGAAGTGTTATTTATTTTATTTAAGTAAATATAGAAAATACTTAAATAGGTATATACAAATAATGCATACAGTATGCTTGATTTGTTAAAATATGCCATATGTATGGCCTACAAGGCCTGTATAGCAATACAAAGTACTTGAAAACAAACGCATGTATATGCTTGCATGTGTGCATGGACACACCCGTACACACAAAAAAGGACACCTATGTAAATATACTAGTCACAACAGCACTTGTCGTCTTGCTCAGTATCGGTACTTTCCGTGTTTTGTAGTTCTTTGTCCGTGTGTTCTGGGTCGTAAGTGTAAACTACAACTCCCAGAACCATAACGGAAATAATCTTGCGAATGTTCGCGATGTCACTAACAAAAGCGTCTGCCCGATATCTGTGACGATGCTGCTTTGAGCGCTGTCGGCTGCGGGCTGCAGTAGCTTTCTCCCTGCCTGGGTAACTGACGTCACTCATCAAGGCAACATGGCGGCTTCCATGTAAGGCCGATGAGCGCCATTAAAAGCTGGGTTGTAAGTGAACAGTTCCTTTGTAGCTTGAAATTTAGGGTTAAAAAGACTCACAACATCAATATTCATCAATTCAAGCCAGGTTACTTCTAAGGTTATGTTTCCCTTTAATAACATGTGTAATAAATCACAGTTCATCTGTAAGGTTAATAACGTATGTAATAAATCACAGTTCATTGTATCTCAAAATTATAGCCTTACTCTGTAAACCTGAAAGTGAAAAAGAAAGTCAATTCTATGATCGTGATAGTATACAGATAGTACAACCTGTAAACAGTACAATACCCTACTCCTACTGTACATATTGTACAGGCAAGACTGTCGAAATTCAGCAAATGTTTACATGTAGGTCTACATAAACTGTAGAAACTAGTCCATTTCAGAGGACAGTCGTCTTATATATATATATATAAGAAATAATGTGTATATATTATTATTATTATTTCTTATTCGTAGTCAATAGATCATTACTGTAGTAATATACTAGTACTTAGTAATAGTAGATTATAATCAAGATGTGTTTCTACGTCTCTGATCTTCTATCTTGTTCCCTGCCAAGAGCAAAACCCTGCTAAACTCTAAAAAATAATACCTTCGGAACATCGCTTCTATTTGTTTTATTCAAACGCCGTAAAATCTGCAAGTGTGTGCCCTGTTCGCTGCAACGAAGACCTTCGGAAAAAGCACGCACGGCTATCCACATAATCACGAGTGATAAAAATGTAGTGATGGAAAATTTTTCAACTATCTTACATCAAATTCCATTTTCAAAAACTTGTAGTTTAATAAACGGTTGTCTAATTGTTAAAGTAACTTTATGGAATTTTGTCCATGAAAGCATAAGAATTATATCCACTTACACAAACACAGCAATGTGGGCAGAACCAAACAGGACTTAAACGCCATGGTCATTATGTCGTGTCATGTGACAACAAACGAGAGCGCACTCTACGAAGCGTAATTTACACGGCGCATTGAAGTAGCTTCCCTTGGATGAATGATGTCTTGTCAAATAATCTTTATTTCATTCTCAAGGTGTATTTAGAAAATATACAAAGGGCTCATGACAGTTGTAGTTCACCCGGCGTAGGACTATACAAGGAAATTTTAACAAAGAGAAAAATGTTACTGTAGAAAGTCTAGAACACCCACGTGTAAACATTCATGCAAATATGAACACATACACTCCTTTCCCTCATCGCGTGCACACACACACACACGTGTATTTGCTTTGACGCACTGTACCGAGTAATATAACAAAGTTGTTTAATTTTTTTAAACCATGACCCCTTTTCACAAACTGCCTTTCCGACCTGGCCATCTTAGTGAAAGAACTAAGAATTCTGTTCTGTCCTCCCCGAGTAAATTAATTGAAATGAAAATTCGACATTCATAGTGCGATGTAGTATGCCCATAGGTTAAGAAAAGCTATCCTGTAATAACCCATATTTTATAAGACATGCGCAGGTATATTTTTTCCATACTGTCTCCCCTTGAATAAAAAGCAAATATATAAAGACTAAGCATTATTTTATTAAAACGCACGAACAAATTCTGTCAGGCAAGTGGGGAAAACGTTTTAACTATGTCAGCAAACTTCCGTGAGAGATGCGCCCTCACTTGGAAATTGTGTGGTCCTAAAAAGGACCTTTAAATTTGTAGCGGAACAGGTAGGAAGGTGACAGTGAATTACGCCTTGGCTGCTTTGGGCTTTGCTGCCTTCTTGGCTGGGCTTTTGGCAGCTTTCTTAGCGGCGGGTGCTTTAGCTACCTTGGTCTTCTTTGCCGGTGCAGACTTGGAAGCCTTTGGCTTTTTCTCAGCTGCCTTTTTGGGAGATTTGGGCTTCTTAGCGGCAGCAGCTTTAGGCTTCTTGGTGGCGGCAGCTTTCTTGGGAGAGGCTTTGGCCTTCTTGGCTGCTGGCTTCTTGGGAGACTTCGGTTTCTTGACAGCAGCCTTGGGCTTCTTAGCCTTTTTCGGCTTGGCCGCGGGAACAGTTTTCTTCTCCCCCAGGCGGAAGGAACCAGACGCGCCGGTGCCTTTGGACTGCTTCAGAGTGCCAGTCTTGACCCCAGCCTTCAGCGCCGTCTTCAGGCGAGCGTTGATCTTGGCCACCTCGCTGCCTACTTTGTAGTTGGACTGGATGTACTTCAAAATGGCCTGGCGAGAGGAGCCGCCACGTTCCTTGAGAGCTTCGATGGCTGCTGCGATCATCACGTTGTATTTGGGGTGCTCCGAAGGCTTTGCTGGCTTCTTGGGCTTTGCAGCCTTCTTGGGTGCTGGAGCGGCCGCAGCGGCTGATGCATCGGTTGCTGTGTCTGCCATTGTAGACGAGTCAGTAGCTTGCGAGAGAGCTGTGCAAGAGATCCTTTCGGCGAGGCGAATAAGTCGTGAATGAAACGCAGCTGTCTGCGCGCGCTATATATAGGCCACTCGCGAGCCGCAACGGGAGCACGGCCCCGCTTGAAGCGAAATCGGCTCTACCATACGCCCTAATGCCCAAAATTGTGCTTGTTATGTTCCGTTCTCCCACTCGCATTCCCTCATATGCGAAGAAAACTTAAACATATTTGGTATCAAAAGAATCTGCAGACATTGGGCTTTCTTTTAATGTATAAATCATTCTCGTATGTCAAGGCTTGCATTGAAAAGTTTCCGACAAAAGTGAAATTGTAATGATCCCAGAAACAGAATTCCGTGAAAAAATAAAGCAAATCTACTCCATTTAAAAAAATCTAATGACAAATCTTAAATGGATAGTTGCACCATGCATTATTCTTTGTGTCTGTTACATTTTCTTCTCCATTTTTACATTCTGGATGAGTTTGTGCTTGTTTTTCTGACGTGACCTACGCACAACTAAATTTTTTTGGCGGGCAGCATTTTTGCGTTAACAACTTCAGACTGTTACAACTTTACAATATTAATCACTTGCTAGTCATTATCACCTAATTTAGAACCTTTTTACTTGGAAGAATGTTGACGAATAAAGTAAAATTTATTGTCCGCTGTCTGTTTAATCATAATATAGTCCGTTCGTACTAGGAATATCTCACGAAGAGGTACGTGTAGTGCAGTTATGTGGACCAGTGTGTTCGAGTACGTGTAATTCATCTTTATGCTACTATGAAGCAATCTAGATCTAGTATTTGCACTAACACTTACTGGAAAAAATTTAAAGCATTTTTCGTGTGCTACTGCTATATTTTTTTATCGTATGAGATAATTTGAGTACGGGTAGATGTACGAAATGCAGATTACATATCCGACAAGGCGATGTCGAATTAGGCGCGTACAAGTCAGCGCAATGTCAAATGACGAGAGATATAACATGTTTATCCTTTCTTATGTTTAATAATTGTATAATCTTAAACTTGTATGTCATATTCTACTCATCTAAATATTGTGCTTGGTCATAAAAACTGCTAATTTGTGTATTGCAAGGCTAACACGTACTGTATATAAACCATGACAGGAAGATCGAAATCAAATGTACATACTCGATCTCGATCATCCAATATGCGGGCTCCCTGAGTCCCGAGATCTTTAAGTAAATATATTTAATTTATATTATAATATCCGTGTCATTAAGCTTCAAATCAGTGGGTAAATTTATTTTAGCATTGTAAATGGCAACACATCGAAAGAGCCATTACACGACACTGACAACATGAACAGGGCATCGTCTGGCATTTGCCGCATTGTTAGACACTGTCAGTTGAACACAAAGTAATCTTTGGCAATACTTTTGTATTCTACAAAACACTATTATGTCTACGTTCTAGATCATCGAATAAAGCTGTACCAAGAATAAGGAATTAATGTAAAGAAGAAAAAATTATTTTCAGGTTATGGTTCTAGGTCAGATAAGGGAGATAATATAGCCCTTCGCCCCTTGATCACAGTTTGGATGAAAGATGTATAACTTCAATAGCTTCTGTCCTTTATCAGCTGCATCTGCATACATGCACACGTTAACTGCTTTGTACAAGATACCAATTTTCATTCTTTCACTTCAGTTTGATTTTGAAAATTGTTCGTGGCAACACACCACTGAGAAGTGCTCTACAAATTATGATTGAGGCACCCTCACCCACCTTATAAGTCACTGAATCTTGTTGCTTCTAATTTAATCTGTGAAGGTAGAAATGCATTTGCCAATAGATACATGATAGGGATCTGGATCTCCCGCTCCCACCCCCACCATTCCCTCCCACCCAGTCACTGAAGGTGATAATAACTGTCACTACACTGTCACACACTACACACCTTTCATGTGTACCATAATTTTTCATTACAACTCCACATTAAAATTTTTAATGCAGTCTTACATGCATGTATTTATATAGACTCTTTATTAGAAATGAGAAGCTAAATTTAAATTCTAAAGCTTCAGCCTGACTTATCAAATTCATTGTGATTTCAGTTGTGAATAATACATGTTCGTAATTTGTATTTGGTTGATCATATGATCACTACAGCCACAAACAGCCTGTGACTGAAAACTGCTGCTTCCACTCAGGTGATGGTTTGGTAGTTTGCAGAAAAGCACCACACAAATACCGATATATGCATGTATATCAACACATGCAACACGGATAAAACGGAACTCTCATTATGGTTCAGTTTTGCAAAATGCCATGAAAATAAATATTGGAGTTCTCCTGTGCTTTCTAAAATAGATTGTTCCCCTTGCTATAGCAATGGTATTAACATTTCTTAAAAGGACTTCTTTTTAGGTCACTTGATCGGCAACCTTTATATAATGAAATTATGGTCCTCATTAGCTTCTTTTGTCCATGTGTGCATGCATGTCATGCGAGCATTTGTAGAGAAGAATACAACAGATGCATTTTGCAGCTCCAGGATCAGAAACATCAGTTCTGTTCACATATTTATTTTGTATTTGTATTTGTGCCCATACATGATACAGTCTCTGGCATTCTGTATGGCCCTACAAGGCTTTTATCAGATGCAAGACATAAAATACACAGACACAAATATCAAAAGATGTACATGCAAAACACACACAAGGAAACAATTAACGGAATTAGACCAACATCTCATTTATACAGACAAAACATACTGGTTTCATTGACAATTATGGGTCTTGTTCAGACATAATAGGTACCTAAATTCACCAGTCATTTTCAAGGAAACAATCTTTGCTCAAAGGATTGTTTTCGTTTATTGCTTAACATCCAGTTACAAACAATTAAGGTGCATATCAGGACAATGTTGCTTAAGACTAGTTAACATGCTGCCGCACAGAGACTGCTGTTGCAGCTCAGGTTTATCTCCCACCCAATCACATTATACTAACACCAGGCAGTCCTGGTACTGCTCTCTATAGTACCAGGCATTTGGCAGGGCAACTACTAGATTTTCAATGTTTAAGTCTTAGGTATGATTCAACTGGGGTGTCAACCTCCCACTTCATAAGCAGACACCTTAACTTTACACCACCAAGGTAGTCTTTCAAAGAAAGAGAGAGACAATAAATTATGTGCGACTGTGAACGTGTCATTACAAAATCTTTACATGCACCTTAGAAGGGGACACCTACACTAGACCACTGAGGTGTGTGTCACATGGTCAAGCTCATTTTAACATGCACCCTAAGCCTTAACTACTATATTTCATGCTTTAAATCTGACATGCTCTCTTAATTCTGAAAAAAAACTAAACCCGATGTGGGTAGAGACTGGCAGCCCAGACCTAGATATATTTAATTATTAAAAGTGTAAAACCTATACAAGTCTATAACCAGAAGTTCTAGTGCAATAAAATATGAAGATTTATTGTGCAGGAGATTAAGATAAAATAATACCTAATATGAAACATATAAAGGAAGAGATAATTTAAAGAGAACTTAAGACCAGGCTGGCAGTAGGATTGGCAAGCAGAGACGTCTCCCGAGGACGAGAAGCACCATCAGTAGTACAGCACCAGAAGCCGGACACCAGCCTGCAAGCCAGGATTTAGCATCACACCAGCACAAGCCCCAAATACCACAACCCCATGGTTCCTCCCACAAATCCCTCACCCACCCACAGTGAGAAATCAGTTCATGGTGGAAACCCTTTCCCTCCAAATCAACATCACATCAATCTATATTCTACACATACTCACATCAGTGGATACAGACTGGTGGAAACCCTTTCCCTCCAAATCAGCATCACATCAATCTATATTCTACACATACTCACATCAATGGATACAGACTGGTGGAAACCCTTTCCCTCCAAATCAACATCAATCTATATTCTACACATATTCACATCAGTGGATACAGACTGGTGGAAACCCTTTCCCTCCAAATCAACATCACATCAATCTATATTTTACACATATCCACTTCAGTGGATGCAGACTAGATGATGGATCGATCTGGTGGAATTCAAAGCCACAAAAGCTCGATCTCCAGATTTCTCTGCCATCAGCGCTGTAGGTCTGCGCAACAAGAGGCGCGTTTTACAGAGGTGAGGAGGCTCGACTTTGTTGTTTGCGGTGACTTCGCACAAGGCTACATAGGCACTTCGCGCATAGGAAGTATTTTATAGAATCACCTATAGAAGCAATAAAGTTACGAACGGTGTTGGCGATGTGGAATCTCCATGAAGATCGTGAGGCTCTTCCACGAAGACGGCGGCGCAGTCTCTTGACTCTCTGTATCCAGGGTACATCTACATGGGTTGAATGGGGGGTTTCCTGATCATACTTAAAGGTGCACACGAGGTGGAAGCACATGACATAACCATGCAGGCTGTGCACTGGTTGATAAGAGAGGAAGGAGGAAGCAGGTGATTTAATGGCTATGGTACACGATCCATTTCACATTGTGGCGTTTGTATTCAAATCACGCAGAGGTCCACGTAGTTCTCATTGTAGTGCGACGAATCGAGGCATAACGACCACTTTTACGACAGATCTCACCGATACCCTGGGCAGAGTGGCACTTCCCCAGGGTAAAGACATATAGTGGCTTCCTGGACTTACGTACTAGGCTGCAATTTTCATCGCGCAGTATGAGTATTCGACTGGGATCAATCTCGTAATTAGCCCCTACCCAACACACGCCTGACACGGGGTAAGGCACGTACACACATTCCTGTTTTGGAACTGGGAAAAAAATCCATCATATCAGATCTAGATCTATACCACAAGTTGTCTGAAAAAGTACAATTGTATAACACTGAAGGTCGTTGAAGGGAAGACGCAATGATTAACAGCTCACCAAAGACCTTGATCCCTTGTGACTGCATGCTTTTTTCAAAGTTTGTGATGTCAGAACTTGCTAAACTTGGTAGTTATCTTCCTTGAATTGACGCTGTCTTGTGACGAAACTGGTTCAGTGACTGATCATTATTTCAAAATAGTCTGTATCATTTTTCTAAAGGCGACTATCGCGTGGCACTGCTTCAAGGTAACTTGTCTTGTCACGTTTACTTGACGTTCACTTGACGTTGTCTTGTCACGTTCACGTTTTTGCTTTTTTTTAAAGCAGTGTTAGAAAGTCCACCACAAAAAGTCGTGACTATAGAGTATAGTTATAGTTTTCCAACCAGAATCAGTGTTTTTGAGTGATTCACTCAGCGATACCCCCAAAGCCTAACATTTTTGAAATTTCAGTTCAGGGTCTAAAGTCGTCACTGCATGGTTTCGTTATCAAATTATTCAACTTAATCTTCAACAGCCTATCTGCAGCCTCCATCACTGAATTATGTAGCAGATCCAGGTTCTATAGCTTGAGTCACAATCGCCAGGCATGGCATGCAGTGATGCACGCACAGCTGCAGGCGGCACGAATAGATATATATTGGGGGGGGGGGTCTATCTCTCTTGTTTTCATTTCAGTTTGTAATCGCACTAAAAGCAAGAATTTAATCAGAACGACGAGGTATCAAGAAAAAAGACTACTGCATCATTTGCCGAATCTTTAGATTGCTTAAACCCTTTTAACGTCGACAGCAAGGAAAGATCTCGTGACGGAGGGTAGGACTAGGAAGGGAGAGGGTGACGAAGGGTGCTGGGGTAGAGAAGGGCCGGGTCAGGAGGAAATCGGAGTACCTGGAGACTATCCCCAACGGCCGGCCTGTAAACAGTTGCCACATGAAGAGAAAGTGGCTGTGTGGGACAAGGGATCTGAACCTTGGACAGTGGCAAGCAAGCATTTGGGCTGTGCTGAAGGCCCCCATGGTTTGGTAAATCTGGTGCAGTGTTCACTTAGACTTTTTCTTAATGAATTTGATGCTTTACTGTAGCACTGGTTTCCACACACCCCACCCCAACACATTAAAAAAACCCAGTTTTTAAATTGTTTTGTATGTTCCAGTGTGTAGGTGGGGAAAGTTTTTGTTTTTGTTGGGATTTTTCTGGAGGGGGAGGGTGTTCAGTTGATGAACGGCACAGTCAACAAATATTTTGTATGGTCCAGTATGCATGTGGGAATTATGATTCTGTTTATCTTGTCAGTTAATGGTATTGCAATCAATTCAAAAATTCAAAGGATACTTAACCTGTCCTTGGTCATACACATGAAAAACTGTAACTTTTGCTGTTATGATATAATGCTGTTACAGTTTTAATGAGCTATAATCATAATGTCCAAAAGTAGTTGATGTGTGTTAACAATGTACATGCAGGTCACAGATTCCTAATAATGACCCAGTTTGAAACTGATCTTAGTCCATAGCAGCAGGTTACTGGTCTTGGATGTATCATATATAACTGTATCCGCCCCCCCCCCCACACACACACGCAAACACACATCCCTTCAAGAGGCAACCCATATATTGTGGTAACATACCTTTTGCTCATACAGAGGGTGGTTTCAAATCCCATGTTCAACTTGGATGCTTTCTTTGCATTTGCCATCATTGTACAGGGCTAGCCATTGGAAGTGTGGTGATAATCTTGTCTCCACCCCCCTCCTAGTTCAAATAAAGCACTGGATCCACCGGTGTTGGTGGTGTACTTCCCAACCACCTCAATCCACCCCATATCATGAGGCTGGGGTTTCCCCGATTGCTGTGCTGCAGGATGTTGTTGGCATATCTCTCGTTCCATCTTCTCCATACTCTGATGTGGCCCTTGGCGTTTTATCAGAGAAGAGGATGTCTTGCCATCACTGCCATGCTAACAGTGTCTTGAAGGCAAGCCCTCAAACGAAAGATTGTGGAAACTGCCACACCCAGTGCATGTGCGACGACGCCTGGGTGGTCATCCAATGGCTCTTTCCCGATCTGCAGCGTTCAGTCTTGCCATTCTTCTGCTGCTGACAGGTGGTCTGTCTGGGAGCGTACAAGCATCAGCTTTTCTTTGTAGTGGGTAGGGCCCTCTGTTTGGAAAGAATTTTCTAGTCTTGCTGCTTTTGTTCATGCTGCACAAGCGAAAACCACTGTCGGTCTACAGCATGCCAGAAGTGACATGTTTTTTGCACCAGGCACATCATTATCAAGGACTACACTCAACAGACCAACTCAACCTCATGCCAATCTAACTTTTGTTGCTATCATTGTACCCAAGTGCATGAAATTTTACTACTACTTGCCTGTGTGTCAATCTACGTTTCTTTTGGTTTTGAGAATAATAACAGTGGTAGCAATGATCACATGTAAAAAAAAAACTTGTGTGCACGTGTGTATGCATGTATGTACACATGCATGTGTGTGATTTGCTTTTAAAGGATTTCACCTGGTTTGTACAGTAAGACGGGCAGGATTCCAGCAGAATGGCTCATTTCCAGTTTGAAAAGTCTGTAACTGACTTGATCCGCATGGATGGACCTCTTCAAAATGCACCCCTAATGAGATGGCAACGCAAAGCACAAGAAACTCTTCTGCGAATTCATCCTTCAGACAATGGTGGAGTATTCTTTTTAAAGTCATGTTGTTTGCTTTTGGTCTGTGGCAAGATTAACGAGATTTAAATTTTAATGAGTGGATCAAGTATTGCCAAGAATTTTTTGACACTTTTTGTTCAAGAGTTGAGATCCTGGGGTATGTGTATGAGTGGGTGTGGGTGTTAAGTTGGTAAATAAATGTCACTCTGCATCTGCCAGGTGTGTTCTTACTGTTGATGTTAATAAGGTTTTTAAACCTTGAAATTTTATGAGTTTCAGGGGAAGCAAAAAAATTCCTGTTGGCCATTTTTAATCTTTAACCAAATTGGACCAAATAGGGGCATCCTGGTTGGCAGACAGCCAAGCTAGCAGATGGGCAGAGAGATTTTAATCCTCTGCTATGATATGCTTGACATATAAGAAAGACCAGATCATGTGTTTCTGCATTAGGCTATTATTAATTTGTTCTTCTTTTTGGTGTTTGCCTCTTAAAGGCATTTCTTCACCATCTAGACCAAGACCTGCAGCATGGACACCCAGCAAACTAACCAGAACACCTGGAAAAGGAAATAAAACACCCGGACAAAACAAGACACCAGGAAGGACTTGTGTAACACCTGGAAGTGCCAGGAAGTCTAAAACACCGAAAGTCACACCTGGCAGACACTTGGGATCAAAGACTCCAAATAAAAAGCTTGCTGTTACACCTGGCAAACAGCAGGACAGGTGTGATGCTGGGGGAAGACTCCTGAAAGGTTATGCTACAGACTTAAAATCAAAGAGAACTATCAGACGGATTGGTCCCCAACTCCCACCCTATGACCAACAATGATGCTAGCATACCAGACCACAAAGTCACTTTTCATTCTTGGGGAAAAAAAGCTAAAAAAAAAGCTTAAATTTTATCCATGAAAATCAGTAGTACATAGTTGAGTATTTAATTGATAACAGAATCTTGTATTGATGATTTCACACAAGAGATCCTGTATTTGAGATGGCTTAATTTAAATCCCAGCGTATGTGACAAACCATGGCCAAAGATGTGAATTCATGTCAGTAGATATCACTTTAACCACACAATATGGTACAGTATCAAACTAGACAAGATTCTTCCCAAAGAGTCGGAGTTCCCAAAGACAAAAGAGATCCCACGTGCTGGTAGTATTTGAAAAAGAAAAAGGATGTACATGTACACATTTGGCACATCCTATATCGGTCTTTGCTGAAAGCAAGATTCTGTAGCCTTTAGTTGCATCATGACACATCACCTACTGGGATTGTGTGCATCTTGACAGCTCCGTTTGAAGTCATCTTCACTTGTTCAGTAGATACCAGCATAAGTTTTGAATAGAAATATCCGATTGCATATGTATATTTTCACAGTTTTGGCAAGTGCATCTTTATAGTAATGTCTTGAATTTTGGACTTCTGTCAATGCCATCCCAGAGGTGTTGCAGACTAGCTGAACAGATTAAGATCACGCTGTTTTGCCAGGTTTATCCCCAACAGAGCTACCACAGACCAAGAGATGAGTCACTTCGCATTGCTTAATCTACGAGATGAAGACGAAGAAAGTCAGGGGTCAAACAACACCACCACCACCACCACCAACAGCGGCATCAGAGGCCAGTACCAGCAGCAACTGACGGAAGCCATGCTTCCACGCCATGCGGGCATGGACGCCAAAATTCTTAGCTTCAAAAATAAACCCAGTGAAGCCAGTTAGTATTTGAGACCTCTCACGGTTTACCATTCTGTTCGTATGACATGTTCCTCGATTCTTACCTTGTCTTTAGCCCATGTGACGCTGGCAATGGTTTAGTTATGCTGGGTGCATGTTCCCAGAACTCATTCTAGTTGGATAAGGATACTCCCGCACTTGAATAACTATTACAAAAAAATTTTGTTCAGACATGGTTGGCCGATGTGTGAAAACAGCCTGATTCTGTACTTTACCCTGTATCACTTATTTTGCATGTGGTGCTGTCAAGTTCAAACTGAAGGTAAATTCTTGCATTTTGCTAAGATAATGGGGATGATAAATTTTCTTCATGCATCCCTAGAGTCAAACCATGGTACAGGTTTTCCTGTCCTCACGCTTCTTGATATTTGACTTGAAGGATACAAAGCCTATTTCCTTTCAGGAACTACAAATTTTCATCATGGAATCGTTTTTGAAAATCCTTAAGCGTTTTGTCATAGAACAAAAAAGTTTTGTTAATAGTTATAGTGATCTTTGTTGGCACAAATGGATAGACTGACATGAATACACTCTAATTATTGCAGGTATGCCTCGAAACCTTCAAGTATTATACAGCACAGGAAAAGCACCAGTACCAAAATCTAATGCTGTGCGCCATATTTCAAACAAGCCTGAGCATGTTTTGGATGCCCCAGAAGTCTTGGATGATTACTGTAAATAATTTCTGGAGGATTCTTTTGTGTTCATCTTTTATTTTTGGTGGGGGGAGGGGGCGGTATTTGCCTGCCTATTCTTTCTGTTATTAATACCTTTCTGACTTTCTGAGTTCCTTTTAGATTATTTTATATCTTCCTTTCTTTTTTAAGTAGATTTTAAAAAATGTGTTCTGAGGTAAACGTTTTCCTAGGCAGCATGCCAGAGTAAATGTATATGTGTATATACAGTAAGACCTCCCCATTAAGACTTGAAAATGCACCAGTATCAGGTCTTGAGAGGGGTCTAAATAGAGAGTACATTTCGTGTAGCCCAGGAGGAGTCAAAAAAAATTCGGTCTTGCCTAAGAGTTGTAATTGGGAAGGTTTTGCTGTGTGTATATATATATCCCCATCAACCACCACCACCACTTGAGAGAGAAATATCTATGGTTTGCGTGGGTAAAGATTTGTTTACGAAGCTTAATTCATGACTTGCACAAAAAAGAACAAACATGCAATTATAAAAGTTATTTAAGGTCTCATGCATCATCATCTGGTATTAGAATGGTAACCTCTCTTATGCTATCAAATGAAAGCTGCATCTGTTCTAATGAGCGCATGGAAGGAGCAGTGCATATATAGAACTTTTTTTTTTAGAAAGGTGGTAAATGAGTTATTTGCTCTAATTTAAGAAAAAGGTAATTTAAAATCCTTTTCCGACAGACTTGCACACCCTGGACTGGTCAAGTACCAACATTGTTGCTGCAGCCCTTGGTTCAGAAATCTACCTTTGGAATGCCAATGACTCAAGCATCACGTTGCTGATGACTGCTGAACAGGAACAGTATGTTTCAGGAATTTCCTGGATTGCGGATGGCTCCATCCTTGCTGTTGGCTTGTCTGGTGGCAATGTGCAGGTAGGCAGCATGGAAGAGGCCAAACACTCTGACAGCCACCAATGTGAGCATACAAATTCTGTCCTGAGCTGTTTCATTCCCTTCACCCGATGCTTGCTTATTTGCAGCTGTGGGACGTCAACAAAGTGAAGCTGGTGCGGACGATGTCTGGACACTCTGCTCGAGTGGGATGCCTCGACTGGAATGCTCATATTCTTACAAGGTGATTGGCTTTTTGTTACCCCACTGTTGGTAATTTTTGTCACCCCCCCCCCCAATACCTTTTTCCTGATGCAAGCATATGCTTCCTGCTTTGAACATAAATATCCATTTTTTGTGGGCCAGTTTCAGCGTAGTACTGTCTCTAGTGCCTCCAGCCTGCTAATCTTGGTGAGATTGTGTGTCCACCTATTTCAGGACCTTCATTGGGAAAACTATAGCATAGCAGTAGCCAGTAGCACACGCTTGCCACTGATACAGAGGGTTATAGGTTTGGATCCCATGTCTGGCACATGCTTTCTCTGCCTTTGGCGTCTGTTCAGAGCGCTGGCCAATGAGGGGTCTTCTCTTTAAGTACTCTGGTGTCATTCTCTTTCTTCCTTTTGTGCAGACACCTTACATTACCCTCTCCCCTTCCATCTCTGTCTTGAGTCTGCCATTGCTACTGACTTGACGTGAGCAAGCAACACCTTCATTGCAGCCTGCTTTTGTTGTATTTAAGTTCAGGATGGTGCTGTCTATATTTTTGTTTTTCATTGCTGGATGGAAGATTTCATAATTATGTGTATCCTTATAATTATTATAATTATACTTTGCGAGACTTCGATCGTTATTCTTTTCAAGTGAATCTCAACTTTGGCTACACTTATTTCATTATTTCCCTTAGGTGAAGATATTGGATTGCACTTTTTTAAAAAAGTGATTTTGCCTGTTCGCTTGAAATATATTTTCTTTTGGCCTGTCTGGTCTACCCACTACATGCAGTGGCTCTCGGACAGGTGCCATTCATCACCATGATGTAAGAATGGCTGATCACCATGTAGCCTCCCTGATGAACCACATCCAAGAGGTTTGCGGCCTGCGGTGGTCGCCAGATGGTCGGTACATGGCCAGCGGTGCCAATGACAACACTGTGAACATCTGGGATGCAACATTAGGCATAGATGTGGTTCCCATGCACACTTTTACAGAACATCAAGCTGCTGTCAAGGTATGCATCAACCAGCAGTCTTCAAATTACTTCTGCTGCTTGGCACACTTATTAACATGTATTTGCTAGTTATTGTCTTGTTCCCGCTGCTTGGGAGTATCTCAACCTCATCCTTCATCACCAGTGTATCTGCACACACATTTCTTTCTTCAACGTCTAGCCACATTTTCATTCTAGGATTAAACCAGCTGGTCTGGTCTCAGTCTGTCAAAAATCAGTAATGTCCTTAAGCAACAAAAGGAGCCATGAAATGATGCATGAAGTTTTTTATGTCTTGTTTTTCTTATTGTATTTGTAGGCTGTGTCATGGTGCCCTTGGCAGTTAACTCTTCTAGCAACAGGAGGAGGGACCAGCGACCGTTACATTCGATTCTGGAATGTGGTCACAGGGTCATGTGTTAAGGCTGTTGACACACAGTCGCAGGTGAGGCACAAAGGGGCATGCATCCCTGCTTGCCTATAGCCTTCTCCCCATGCTCACATGATGAGTACAAGAACATCACTGTGGTTGCTGGTTTTTCATCCAGTTTTCCTCCCATTTTTAAAACGTTTCAGCTTAGCCTTGTTTTGTCTTGCTCTGTGCATTTACTTAAATCAAGAATTAAGAATTAACAGAAGTTAATAATGAAAGCCATGACATGGACATGGAACACAATAAGTTAATCAAAGAGTGATGGAGACTTGTTACAGCAACTGGGGGTGGGGGGGGGAGATAGACAAAAAGCATTTACGCAACACATCCTGTTGTTAATTGATCTGCACCATGCCTGTTCCACATGCTGGAAGTGTAAAGTGCAAAACAAGGCAGGAAAAAAGCAGAGCAGAAATGAATAAATGAAAACTAGAAACATTGTCAATGCAGAACAAAGGCGTAGCACTAGTGAGGCATGGCAGCAACAGTGCTGTGGTGAATGATTGAAAACACAAAAAAGCAGGATGATGACAAATCCAGAAAGAGAAAAAAGCAACACACAGAAAAGTATCAATGAAAATTAGAACAACATCACTGCAGAACACTGACAAAACTGGCAATGCTGGGAACACCAGTGCCAAAAAGAATAAATTGAGATTAGGAACAGTACATGGTTTCATAAAATTCATGAAGAAAACCATCATTCTCCATCACTGATTACTGCCTGTGACTGTCCAGTGGCTGGCTTACTTGCTTCGTGTGCCTGCAGTACCCATCTACAGTCTCAAACTAATAGCTTGAGTTGCATTCAGAATCTCATTACGTCTAGCCTGGTTAGGTACTTTTTGTAATCTGCGCAGAGGTTTTGAGATGTAGGTCCACCTTCCTTTCGTTGCAGGTGTGCTCTGTGTTGTGGTCTAAGGAGTATCGTGAATTAATCTCGGGCCATGGCTACTCCATGAACCAACTTAGCATCTGGAAGTATCCTCACATGACAAAGGTCACAGATCTAATAGGTATATGCTACCACCGCTAACTTGTGATTATAAATATGTCGACCAGTTTGACAGAAAACACCACATGGTGACAATGTATCGCTTGCACCATTCGCTTGAGAAGCAGAAGGGAAAATGAACAGTTAAGTCTACTTCCTCTCATTTTAATTCGTTTTCATGGGGATGTGAAGTGTTATAGTCTTATCCTTTCCTTGATTTTTGACCAGTGTTTCCTTTTGGATATATACCAAAACAATTTCTCATGCTAGTTAGCAGCACAGTCACTAATGCTGCTTGTTTCGAAATTGGGTACTTTGTAAACCAGCTATTTTTATTTTCCTCTCCACTTTGCTTTCAGGTCACTCAGCCAGAATCCTGAACCTGTGCATGTCACCAGATGGCCAGACTGTTGGAAGTGTTGCAGCAGATGAGACCATCCGACTTTGGAAATGTTTTGCAGTTGATAAAAATGAGAAGAAAGCCAAGGTCGTTGCTAAGCCTACATCTACCTCTAGTCTGCACATGTGCATTCGGTGATTTCCTGGCAGTTTGTAGTTTGAACTTGCCAGTGTTACTGACATATGAAGTCTAGTTGACAGTGTCAAGAACTTAAAGGGGTGAAGGATGAAGGTGTGGCAGTTTGCTTTTTATGATTTTAAACACTTCTTTGACATAGATGTTGAAGTCCAGATTAAATTTTTCTGTATTCCACAATGATCAGTGCTGCTCAAAACATTTAGACATTAACTGTTAACTTTCAAAATGATGTTTCCTAGTCAACTTAGTCCGTTATTGTTTAATCACCATTGAATCACAGGTTTGCTTTGAAGTGGCAGTTGAACAAAAATAAAGCTTTCTTAAATGTGCAGGATGGATAAGTTTTTTTTAATATGAAGTTTTCTGTCGTTTCTTAAAAGCTTTTTTTAAAAAAAAATTGACCTGTTCTGTGAAATTGTTTACACTCGTGCAGAAAATACATTTCCATACTGTTTTTGATAAACTTCATCCAGCATGATATTGTCTTTGATGATAGTCTACACATGCCTGGAAAACCCGAAGAGTGAAGAGCGCAGTTCACTAATGGCTAATTCAGTCTACATACTTATGCCAAACATTTCATTGTTAAAACATCTACCATGTCTTAAAGAACTATAAATTCTTATTTTCTAGAACAATTTTTACGTTTCCTGACATTTTTGGAGAAATAAAGTGGAGTTGATCAGCATTTGTGACTTCCTGACTTCTATGTTTTTATTTTTATTAAGAAAAAACGATCCAAATACTATAATCCATGTGTATGTGTTGTAATATAGAACACTTTCTCCAGCATTGACATACAGTGCTGACACAAATTGATAGAATCGACCTGTGTGGCTTGCACTGGGAGTTGCTAAGCTGCCTCCCAGCCCAGTCTCCGCACAGCACTAGTCCAGGTCTTTCCAAAATCAATGCACCTGTTTTCTGATGGTCCCTCGTTTGGTCCTTTCTGTACCTCTTGACCATTCAGTCTACAATGACGGACAAGTTGAGATAACCCTCACAGACACATTCTAATGCGCCAATCTTGGCCCATTTTCGTGCTGTTAGTCTAAAACTGTAAGTCACCTGTAGTGATTTGCACCACGTAAGACTAGGGTAGAGATGGGTAATACTAATTTTTGAAGATTTGGAGGGAAGAGGATCGAAGGAACCATGATATGACAATGTTGGTGTCGTAGTCTGGACTGATGGTAGTTCATAGTTGACTGCGTTAGCTTTGATCCCATTCCAAACCTCATTTCTTTTTCCGTCAAAAATATTTATTTCATTTTCTCTCTACTCTTAGTCGCTACTGCAAAACTCACAAAGTCTGTTTCTGCATATTAACAAAACTATAAGTGTTATCTAATCACAATTTCAAGTGCATATTTTATTTAAAATAAAAATGCACAATTAAAAATATGCCGCCTGGAGGTTCGCTTTTTCTGTGAAGGCAGTTTTGAAAACTGTTCTTATTAGACAACACATCATTGCAAAAGTCAAAACTTTTAGCACAAGGGGCCAAATATTGTGTAATTTTGTTTTCTGTTGCATTTGTTCCGTCTCTGTTCCTCGCTATTCAGATTTTTTAAGATTATCTCCCCTTGTCCACACGCCACATTGGTGCAGTAAAATGGCGGAACGCCAGGGCAAAAGCGGCTCCAAAAACAAGGTACTGCAAATAGGTTTTCATAAAAGCGTAAGCTTTTGTACAATTTTCAGTTGTTTTGCTTAATTCTAGCGTCTGCGTTAAAATGTTAAGCAATTACTGACAAAGATACCAACAGACATGACTTAACTCCTCCAAATATTAATGCTAAACAACTACTGAACTAGTTCAACTACTCAACTAGGGTAGGTGTCGCCGATAATGGTCTCGATAAAAATCCTATTTTAGTATTTATTGCTAACTCCCACAGGTTAACTTTAGAACGTATTTTTTGAATAAATTTAATCGAATATGCATGCGCTTCTAAAGTCTAAGATTTTACAATCGCCTTCTATAATTATTATTAAAAGAAAGTATGAGTTATGTCAGGTATGCAAAAGAAGTGTCATGAGAATTGGTCATTTGCCAGTGCCAAACCAGCGGAGGCCGATTTTCACGACACAGCTTGAGCAACAAATTACAGATAACGTTTGTCTACATGTCAGTTTCATTACAAGTTCAAAGCTTATGGTATGGTATTTTAAAGTAAGCAGCAAAAACAGCGAAAGTCACTTATTTAGTATCAAGTCAAGGGTCATCGGTCTCTCACTCTGTGGCTGTTTTGTTGCTATTCATCAAAAGAATAATGAGGAATTACTCATAAGTAACACACGCATAAGATTTTAAATGATCTGTTGTGCTTTTGCTTTTAAAATGTTGTCTTTAACTGTGATGTTCTGCACAGGTGAATTTCTGTTTGCAGGATCCAGGAATAAAAGGTTTTGAGTTTGAGATTGGTTCAGGCAAAAAGATTTTGTCTAAGAAGGAACAAGAAGAACTGAGGAAAAAGGTAGTAAATGAATAATACTTCCTTTTTTCCTCATAAGATTTCTGCATCTTATCATGATTTGATTTCGCCAAGGCAGTGAGAACTATGAGTTGTTTGGGTTCATTTCTCTTCCTCTGGTTCACACTGGTACAGTAGAAGTGGTATAATCTGTAAGGGGCACCTGTTTACAGGACTGGTTTCTTTTCATAATGTAGCATTAGCTCACAACTGAAACATATAAAAGAAATATGTTTGTGTATATTAATCTGTTTTATTAGAATTGTTGTGTTGGATTACAGAGGGGGTGGATACAAGAAGCATGATTTAAAATTTCAATGGGGTTTGTGGTTCTAACTCCCAGTATGATAATTTCCTCACTCAGAAGTTTTAGATCATTCTGTTGATGTGGGTATTGTCGTTTCAACAGAACTACATCTGTTATCCATCTTATTTATCCTTTATTCTAACCCTCTTGAGAAAGAGTGGCTCAGCATTTAGGGTTATGGACTGGGATCTCGTGTCCAACCTAAAATACATGTTTCCAGTGTTTGTGGCACCTGTTTATTTTCTATGCCGACTTCTTGTGATGGTGGTGGTGGTGGTGGTGGTGGTATAAAATTTTATATATACAAAATATAGCCATAGATGTGAAGCAAAACCTTTTCTCTTTTGCAGCAAGATGAAGAAGCAGCAGCAATGGTATACGAAGAATTTGTTGCTGCCTTTGAAGATACACAGAAGCTGTCAAAAGCTTGGGTCAAAGGAGGTGTGGTTAACCCAGCAGAGAAGTCAAGTAAGATTATAACATGATAATGATGTGTTCTTTTATCTGTAAGTGTAAGACTATGAGTATTTTTTTTTTTTTACTAGGCCTTGTTAATGACTTCACTGACCAGTAATTTTTCAAAAGCAAAGGAGTGATATGTGTTCTAAAAGTAGTGTGCATGTTATGATAAGTAGTATACTTATGAACACTGATACATAGGGTCATGGGTTCAAATCCATGTCTGTCACATAGCTTTCTCTCTCAGGCTTATCCATAACCTCAAAACCTGAGGGTACCTGAGACACTGTGCTTGTAAATTTTAAGATCTCTTGAGAAGAAATAAAGATTCTTGTATGTTTATGATTATGATTTAAAAGCACATGCTGGGTAGAAAAGATATCTGCATTTTTTCAGATTTCTGTGTAAAATGGATACAACATTTTACATTATGGGGAACCTTATTTCTGCTTGTCCCACCTGTTTTAAGAGCTAACTGTTGGGAGTTCTTTGAGGAGTAATAATAATAATTATAATGGGGATTTATGGTGCTTAACCTTGTAGGAGCTCGTTGCATATCACACACACTAGCACACACGTTCGTTAAGGATAGTGTGACTACAACTGTGACTAGAAATTAAAAAAATATCAGACAACAGTCAATCAGACAGAGAAAAGAAACATTTAAGACAGGGTGTGAAGGTGGAGATGGTGTCTGCATAGTGGATGGAGTACTTCGCTTTCTTCCTTCACCACTCTACCATTCATCCTACCCCCCATCATAAGATAACTATCGCAGCTAACTTGACTCAGTTGATGCTAAGCTGTAAACAAGCATTATGGGTAGGGCTATAACAGTTATGCATGTTTTGTGTAACTTGTTCTTATTTTGTTCTTAAGGTTGTCAGATTGTGCAGTCTTAAACTCTTTGTGGAAAAGTCATGCCGTTCTCTTTGCCTTCTGGTCTTGTGATATCTGTTCTGTCTGGAATTGAGAATGGCTGTACTGGAGATGCTGTTCTCTAGACTAGACACCTGTGTTGTTGACAGAAGAAAATGATGCTAAAGAAGAGAAGAGTCGGTTCTATCGGCCTACTTCCAAGGTATCCGACGTGTCAAGTTCCTCCCAGTCACCAAAAGAAGGAAAGAAAGAAGAGCGAAGTCGTGATCGAGAGTCGAGATTTGAACCAAGATCAGTAAGCTCTGTGAGAAGGTTTTGCCTCCCCCTCCTTTTTTTTGTTTTTAAGTTGATGGTGGGTGTAACTGTAAGTATTATTCCTATGAACATTCCAGGTTACAGTAGAATGTGCCTTGTGGGGACACCATTCTGCCCAGAAGTGTCCCTAAATGACAGGTGGTTTTTCATCACAGATGCCTCTAATTTGCATTGAGGAGCACAAACTTCTACATATTTTTATAAAGGCCACCATCATGAAATGATGGTGGGGGAGGGGGGGAGAGAAAAAATAGAGGACAACTAAAGCATTAACTAGGTAGATGTGTGCACACATTATATTTACAAAACATGCTTCATTATGGTGTCTGCAAAAAAAGGCACAACACAGAAAATTTCACAGTCTTTTCTGCCAGGATTGCACCCACCGGTTTAATGGCATGAATTCACCATGGCCCTTTTGAGCTGACATGATAAGTGTTTTCTCCTAAACATCCCCCTCCCTCACTAAAAAAAAAAAATTGAGGGTGCATAAACAAAAGATGTAGTGTTCCCGAAAAATTCTCAAGCACTAAACATGCTCTGAAGTATAGTACAAAAACATGTGGCTGAGAATGTGAACCTAAATCAGTAAATGTCGATGTTGAGTCAATGTGCTTGCAAAAAAAACTGCACAAAATCTATGCTGAAAGCTCAATACATTTATTTGCAATGACAACTTTTAAAATTGATGAATGATTTAAAATTGCTTGACGATTCAAAAATCTCTAAACACATGCATACCTAACAGAAAAAATGATCAAGGAGTGGGAGGTGGAGAAGGTGGGATTGGATAGTATAGAATCGTGCCTGCATCAGACATCCGCTAACTGTAAATTGTTCAATCGCCAATGCAGAACCAGTCCTACATATATTTATTTATATCTTTGTAGATCATCTTTCTTTTCTTGATGTATTTCTAATCAGAGTGGCCATCATTATCGAACTATAGGCCTACACCCGCGATCCGATTTGATGAGAAAAATCTTCGTCTTCCCTCGTACCAAATGCTTTGCAGTATTGCGTGAAGACTTTTTATCTCATTTTAAAAATGTACACACTGATCAAGCATTAGGAATTTAATTTTTTTGTCCAGTTGATTCCATGATCATTCACTGACTCAGTGACCCAAACTGTAATGTGTGATGGCATTCTAAACAGGAACCTTGTGGGTACGAATTCTGGGATGAGATCATGTATGCAAATTGTAAAAAAACATTGGGGGAGTTGGTAGAGAGGTGAACAGTATGTAAAGTTGTCCTCTTGGGACAGGTAAAGTTCAAGTTTTGTCCCTAAGGTCACTGTCCCTGTCCGCGTTTGGCAGGTGATTGCTGGTCTAAGATGATTTAGTGTTAGACAAATCCATGCCGATCATAAGTCTCCCAAGACTACAGGTTGCTGTTCGTCTTGGGGGCAGCGCAGGGCAGGATTTATGTACTTCCCCTGCATTCCTTCCCCCTCCTGTGTCTCTCTCTCTTTCTCTCTTGCATGCATGTGCACACACATACACACATCCTGCCAAGAAGTGGTTTGTGGGTAATCACCCTGTATTGCAAGCATGCTGATGTAAAGGGCAGATTTGCTTTTCAAGACAGCCCATTTAAATTTAGCATTAAGTATATATTGGTGCAGTAAAGCATAAATGCTTTTAAGAGAAATGAAACAGGTGACTGTGGCTTGGGTTAATAAAGGTACAACAAAGATAACTTGGCCAAGCGAGACAGACAGGGAGTCAACCTTTCAGGACAGCACAGATAGCGAATACCAGATTGTTATTTGTTGTTTGTGCTTTCCTGGAGGGACCATGCCCCGAAACATTGACTCCCTAAGTCTTGCTTGGCCAAGTTCTGTTTGTTGTACCTAAAAATGCTTTTGAAGAAAAGAGCTTCTAGCATTAGTATAGGACTAGGAGATTTAATTGCCAAGTACTTTAGATTCACTTATGTTCTTAAAAACCAAGTATAAAATTTGGCTGAAAGTGTATCAGTTGTTTGATCACACTCTTATTTTTGATATGAAAGAAGGTAAATTTTCACGTCCCTTCTGTCATAACCCTTTGCAAACATTTGTGTTTCAGAGTGGATTGTCCTCATCAAAGAAGAAGAAAGATGAGAAGAAGAAAAGTAATCTGGAACTGTTCAAAGAGGAACTTAAACTGTGAGTTTCCTTGACTGCAACTTAAATGTTCTGCTTTTCAGCCATCAGCGGTTTCATTTTGAGCGATTAATTATATATATGTTTCTGATGTTACTTTTAGTATGGTTTTTGATGGCTTTTGGCAATTCAGTCTTGCCAGTCTCATTTGGAACCCACATAATTGTGTCCTCACGATCTCTTTTTAAAGTTCCCATGTCTTTTTAGAGGAAGGTTCAATTATCGGATGCCGTCCACATCTCACTTGTTTTCCATGTGGCATCTTGCCCTTTGTTGTCTTTTAACTCAACAACATTGTAGGTTTTCAGACCGTTACTCCATTGCAATCGCAGGGGGACATAGATTTCGGCACGTTTGAAATTAATCCTGTTTGAAAACCTACCACAAGTGTAGTAATCTACTGTACATATTTCGAAAGATTGGTTTTTGAACATCAAAATAATTATACAATTGTACTGAAAACTGTTAAATAGTCCTTACTATTTGGTGTTGGACGTAGTGATAGTATTCACTGTATTTGCCTACTCGATCTTTTCCGCCATGACCTCCCCTGTTCTTTTTATGTACCTTATTAAAAAATGTAGAAGAAATATATTGATGATACAAACATAATTCCAACACAGGCTGAAAGAGAAATTTCAAAAGAATAAAATGATTCGTACCTAAAATCCATCCAGTATGAAAAATGTATCCAAGCAAAATGACGGTCGCAATTGCCTCGCTAACTCCTAAACAGTATCATGTGGTCTCGCGAGCACAGTGTAGAAGAAGTCATGTATTGTGTGGTCTAAGGGAAGGAACTCGATAGAAAAATGATTCCACTATAAGAAAACACCAGTCACATCCTTTGTCGACCAACCACGTTCAGTTTAAACATTTGTAAAATGTGTTTGGACCAATCCTAGCGACCATGATCCGATGTGTGGGAAATACTGTTCGTGCGATTTCTGTGCTCCACAATCTCACTGTTAAGATAGTCTGGTCACACAGAAGTTAAGTGCTTGTACCAAGATGCTGGGCTGTGAGTCATTACCATGCATGCTTCGTCTGACTGGACATGGCACCAGCTCACAGGACTAGCTGCTTGTTGTCGTATTGTCTCAGTTGATGGCTTGGCTTTCTACATAAACCAAGCTATTCTTAACCTTCATTTCCAAGCTTTTCTGATGTCATACGTTACTGTATTTTACCTTTTTTTCGTTTGCTTGTTTGTTTTGTTTGTTTTTTTAAACTGTACTGGTCCTACCGTACGTGCATCATGGCTGTGTGTTTAGGATTCAAGAAGAGCGGCAGGAGCGGCACAAGATGAAAAGATCTGTGAGGGACGAAGGCGAAGCAGAACCCCCTCCTCCTGTTGAGCCACGGCCTTCACGTCTCGGTTTGGATTTTCTGGACATGAGCGTACCTTTCAGCAGAGGCTCAGGTAAAGGTGCCCCCTCCACACACACACACCCCCCATCCTGTGATTGGTATTTTATCATAAGCTTGCAGACTAAGCAATATCCATGCATCTTCTAAAATGATTTTTTTCCACACCCATCTAAGAAGTGACAAACTTGGAAGGCAGGTTGGGTGGCACAGGTGTAAATATGCAGAGGATCGCTAACATGCAGTTAGATGCAGCACATCATTCACATTTTGTCAGGAAAAGCAGGCTGTGCAAACTAGACCATGAGTCAAGCTTTTGCACTACTTACTGTCCCTGTATCCTGGTACAGACCTTAAGTATCATGTACAAATATATAGTCTGTGTTTACTTTGTGTCATTTCAGCGCCGGTAGACCCTGGGGATGAAAACACCACAAACATTTACGTTGGCAACATTAATCCAAAGGTAAGCGCATCCTGTGTCGTCCCAGTCTGTGTCGTGAATGATTGTTTATGAGAGCTGGATGGTTACTGAAAGAGCAGATTTCATTTTGTTATCTTGATCACTCATATGTAGCTATATCATGTTCAGGGATGGGGAAGTTGCCAACTTGTTGCTTGCCAGAGAGGTCAGTAACGTTTGAAATTCACCAGCCCACTGAAATTTTTACTTGCCAAGTTTTTCTTTTTTAATGACTACACCAGGCAGCAAAAAAAATTGATACCCTAATGGACTAGTTAGTGGTTAACGAGTCCCTCTTTTCTGCTTGGTGGTGTTTATCATAATCACATGACGGACCGTTGAATGAAGTCGTTTTTGACACCCAGCCTTCATATTTTTTTCCACAACTTGTGCTAGATTGCAAAAGCATCATAATTGAGCCTTAGTTACGTGTGTTCCAATAGTGCCTTGAATGACAGGTTGAATACCATTGGAATTGGCCATCTCTCCCCCAGTTTGCTATATGAATAAACAGACTATAAATAGAAGCAAGGTCCTTCTCCAGTTTTTCTGCTGATAAGGGAGTGCTTAACTGAGTTTTTCAAGTAGACTTGCTCCAGTTTGTAAGTAGAGATATCCCAAGACCTTTCTGTCATCAGAAAACTGTTTGTTTTGCACAGTTACAGAAGATTTTATATGATAAAGGATATTGTCTAAACTTAAATTCTATAATTTTAGTATGTTTTCAACACAAAATGTTGTCAACATTTGCATTGGATACACTTACAAACAAGATTTTCCTGGAATGTTTTGTGGGGTTTTTTTGTGTATATTTATGTCAAAACAAACTTGTAAAGTCCCAAGATAATTGTTTTTCCACTCTTGAGGAACACTCTGATCTTAATGGCCTGGCAAGATTTCCAGTTATCTCGGACCACCAGACAATTTCTGTACCTTTAAAAAAAACTGTTCCTCTCCTCCCCATTTTTCCTGTTCTCATTGTTATGTGTTTATGATTACAAAATGCACCTTAGAAACTAGAGACAATGAGAGCAATCAAAAGATAGCAATGAATGTCTAGGCAAATTTAGTAGCTTTTGATATGTGATTAGAGACTGCTGATAATATATTTTTGTTTTGTTTTTAATCATTCACTTAGGTTCAACCCCGTCCCCACCTCTGTCACTTTTTCCATAGCTGGTATTTTTGTCAATTGTGCTGGTGATGACAGTTTTTAAATATATCACGTTATGAGCTGTAAGCTCTGTGCAAACACACAACATAGGTAGAATGGGCACTTAACTCCAGCGTTGAAGTCGCAGGAAGTGTCGCTCATCTGATTGGTAGCATTTAAAACTCACCTTGATCTGTAATTATTCTACAGATGACCGAACAACAGCTTTGTGAAGTCTTTGGGAAGTATGGTCCTCTGGCCAGCATTAAAATCATGTGGCCGCGTACTGATGAAGAACGATCAAGGGGGAGAAACTGTGGTTTTGTGGCATTCATGAACCGCAAGGATGGAGAAAGAGCCATGAACATGTTGAGAGGTAGGTGACCTGCACGGAGAGAGTTCTAGAACATAGTTTTCTTGCTTTCCACTTTGAACTCCACCATCATATAAAAGGTTGGTTTTTTTTAAAACTGTACCAATGGTTCCAAACTCTGGAATGTGGATTTGTAAGATAAGTCCTTTGCCTTACATTAGGACTAGATGTTTCCTGCTCTAGCTGTCTTCACTCTTTTATTCATTGGGTCGACCTTTGAACTGCTTTGATGCATCAGGCAAGGAAGTGCAGGGATTTGAAATGAAGCTAGGATGGGGCAAGGCAGTACCCATTCCTGCTCACCCGATCTACATCCCACCTGCCCTTGCTGAGCTGACACAACCACCTCCCCCTTCAGGACTGCCCTTCAATGCGCAGCCTCTGAAAAAAAGGAAGAATGATCGAGATAAAAATAGCTACAGCAACATGCCACCACCAGGCCAGTCGTCAGGAGGGGATAACAGCACCTCAAGAGGAGCAGATGAACCAGAGGAAACGGAAAAGGTAATGATCAGGAAATGGTGATGTAAAGGTAGAGGTATTCTCAGAAATATTACTGTCATCTCAGTGCAGGACTTGACATGAAGGTTGCCCCATGGTCAAAGAAACTTAAATTTTTCTTGAGGGCAAGGAACATTTCTGACGACTTCACCCAGATGTGGAAGTCACTAGTGTAAAACCTTTCCCATTATTTTTTAAAATGGTTTTTGGTTGGACAAGTAGAGGTCATCTTTGAGCAAATGACCTTTATAACTGGCTATTGGGGTGAGAACAGGTGAGTTTAATGTCAAGCCCTGCAGCAGATGACAGATATTTTTGTTGCTCGAATGTTTGTTCTTGCTGAACCATTATCATGCCTGCATCATTTCCTCCAAAGTACAACATTAAAAAATGAAGTGAATGCACATGGACACACAAAAGTGTTATATAGTGCCCTTAAAAACAAGATTATTAAAAATGATACAGATTATTAGTGATAAACAGTGGGTACGATTTTTCAAGGTATTTTGTCTGGAGCTGCTTTGCATTTTAACATACTGCTAATATCTGTCCTTTTTTTAAAACTTAATTTACAGAGGACGATACAGTAAATTTAAAATTTTGCTTTTGAATTTTCACCATTTGAACTTACGATTAATTTCAGTAAACACTTAATATTGTCCGGCATTGTGAAAGCATTGTAGTGCACAAAATATGAAGGATCTTCCACATCTTTGGCTCAGCAACAGAAATTATTTAGATCACCCTAAGGGTAGCTACCCATCCTTTTTGGGTGTTTAGTTATATGACCAAGCTGTAAGGTGTGAAAATGTTGTAGGAAGTGTTTTATTTTCATTTGATAAAGCAACTAAATCTGTTATATTTTGCATGCAGCAAAGTAATTAAATTTCATTTGCTGGAAAAGAACCCTTCCTGAAATGAACGTCATGAATAATAATTTAAGAGTGACAGTGATTCTCTGCAACCAACTCTTATTTGCAGCACATTTCACTGAGAATTTTTAAACGAGCAGGTCTTTTATTTTGCCAGTCTTAAAAGTCTTTTAACCGTACAGCACACTTCAACTATAGAGCATTTTCCACGTCAGCATATTTGTAGGGAATGTGTATTCAGTCCAAATTTTGGATTAAGACTTTCCATAACATTGAAACATTCCATTAAAAGAGGTTTTAAAAAATCTTTAGTTATTTATTCGGTATTGAAAATTTGTACATTATTTGATAAATATGAGAAAATTTTAATAGAAACAAGTATGGTAGAGATTAATTGGACTCTTTGAAAAAATACTGGTACGTACTTATGTTTGTGCAAGCGTTTGCCCACATGTAAATTGTAATCTGTGTATCACAAAATGTTTCATTGTGATTGCAAAATACACTTTCACCATGCTATACCATTACATACTTATGAGATAAAAATGATATTTTATTTTCTTCGTGAATCAAAGGTCACATTTTTAATACTAGGTGAGAAAATAGCTTTCAAATGAACTTGAGCATAATGTGCTTATGAAACAGTTGACAGACAAAGCAGACTTTACCAATAATCTTTATTGTAATGGATCATAATTAAGAATTTGTTTGTCATTGAAAAAATTCTTACATTTTAAAGATTCATTATACGTGTACTGAGGTTTAGTAATTATTTGTTGGAATTATTTTTGGTAGTAAATTTGTGTTTGTTGTTTTGCGTTGAGCCTCACTTATGCTCTGTTCAACTACCATTTCCGCAGACCTTAGCCAATGCAGTTGTCAAAGTGGTTATCCCAACAGAAAGGTATACTTCCAAGCTTCGTAGCTGAACAACATACCTTCAAGTCTGATTGTTTAAAACATTTTTTCATCAGCAAAGTTTTGTTTGGATGAGAGCTTGAATCTTCCAGGAATCAAGATGTCTTTTAAATATCTTAATATATACTCATAAAACCTTGTTGCAAAAAAAAAGTTTTGTAAGTAACTTTTCTTTTTAAAGGCACTATCTGATAATCTTTTCAGAACGGCTCAATTCAAAATACCAATGTAAGATTTAGATTAAAAAGAAAAAAAGCTTGCTCATGTTCTAAACATGAATAATTATGCAACTTAAAATAATTTCTTTTAGTCCACTTCAGCTGGTGTGTAGGCTTTTGATTTTAAAATGAAAATGAGCAGCGGTGCTTTTGATTTGGCATAATTTCCTATTGAAGTGAAAAAACATACAAATAATAGTGTTTTCAAGCTCTTATCTAAAATCTGGGGCTGGGGGTGGGTAAATCCCACAAAGGATAGGCTAAAGGGATCCAAAAAAATCTCTCAACCACTTTGGAACCATGGCTGCTTGGACGCTTCAAGGGACGTGAGGACCGACGGCAAAAGAAGAAGAGCAGCTGATCAGTTTTGATGATATCATCTCTTATATCTTCTGTGATTTTCTTCATTTCTGTACTTGTCTAGCAGATTCTTAATCTGTATTATTCGATAGCCTTCTGTGTTTTAACAGAACATAGTTGTGACAAAGGCTTTTTTTGTGTAAACCCATTTCACAGTTTTTCAGTCAGTCTTATAGCTTGAATCTGTAGCTTGTCCAGGTTTCCTACCTGGGGCTGTATGCAACTAAAAGATTCATGTCATAGACGACCTGGATAAGGTTGACTGTGTTCATTTCTTCAGGCTGATCAAGACTTGACTGAAAAACACCTGTTGTGTGCTCTCTGCTATTTTCCTTAATGCTGTAGTGTGTGCCCATGTGCGCTTGTGGGGCATGCTTGGGTCTTTGATTATTGTGTGGAGTGTATGTGCCTGTATACAGGTGCATGAATGTGTGTGTGAGAGTGGGAGTATTGTGTGGTGTAGGTACATCGATGCATCTGTACGTGTATGTGCAGATGTACATCTAGGACACTTGAGCATTCTTCGTCACTCTGTAAATTGACTCTTGTCAAATAAAAGTTGTGCTCTCATCATTTTTCGATGCATGTCCTGCTACCTTTAGCCAGTACCATTTTGAAACTGTGAACATAAAATAAGTATTTTTTCAAATAATGCAGTTGCATAGAATAACTCATGTCCATTGATATATTTTCTGAAGATAAGTATGGAAGTGTTGGAGTGGAGAACAAAGTTAAAATATGTGAATGTTTCATAACTTTAAAAAAATTGTTGTCATTATGACATTAGAAAATTTAAGTTCTGACCTTAGAATTCAAATGATGGTCATATGATGATGGCCACAGTCACTGCTTTTCCCAGTCTGTAATGGAGATCTTGCTAACTTGTCATGTCTTCAAATATTGGAAAAAAACTTTATCAACAGAACTTCCCCATCCCCCCAAAAAAGGAAAATATAAAATTTGATCTGAACAGAGGGCAACTTGTAGAGTAGTGGTAATGTATGCTTGTCACAAAAACAATAAAGGTTGTAGGGTTTAAATCCTCTGTCAGAGCAGTATTTTGGATGTGGCACCTTTTTACAGGGTGAAGGTCAGGGGTGGTGTTGGTATTCTTGTATCCTCCACCCACCAACGCACTCCATTTCTTCCCACTCCATGAGATAGTCTTTGTTTGATGACAATGTGTTAGATAAACATCTTAACGAAAGTAAATGAAATGCGATATTTTTCCTTCCTTGTAGTTTCCATCTCTTAGTAGTTTTTGGTAAAAAAAACCCTTTTTGTGGGGGGGGGGGGGTTATATGCTTAGGGTTAAGAAATTTTAGGTTAGTAGTTGTATTTTTAAAGTCCTTGAATCAGTTTTTCAGGACTATTTAGGAAGTATTTTTACATTAGTGCATCGTGTGTTGTGCATTTGTTTTTGAGAGAGTGCTCGTGGTTGGTGTGTCTCTGCACTAGTGCACACGTTTGTGTGTTAGTGAGAGAGGGGGTGAGAGATCACAAACAGCTCAGGGGCAAACCCCAAGGGCGCAGCAATGTTGAGTTGTTGTTTTGCAGATCACAATTGTGTCTCATCCATCGAATGATCGAGTTTGTCGTTCGAGAGGGTCCAATGTTTGAGGCAATGATTATGAATAGAGAATTGAATAACCCCCAATACAGGTAAGAGTTTGAAATAAGAGCCTTTTACATATTTCAGCATCTAAAACTTTGGTGTGGCTGCTCTGATTTGTTTACTTTTTAAAGACAACAAAACCTAATGTGTTTTAAGATTCCAATATTTCACAAGTACCTTTAATAAAAGTGAAGATTTTTTGGTACTGCTGTAACTTAGAATGCACATTTTTAGAATTGTTAGATTAAGAATAAGCTTGCCTGCTCATAAAATATTTGTTGAGTTTACCCAGCACTCCACCACACTCTTTTTTTGTGTCTTGTAGTACTAAATGTGCAGGTTTCATGCATCATAACATTTTTGGTGTCTACATAAAGAGAACTATTTTATACATGTTTTCAATCAGATGTTGTATTTAGGGAGGGGAAGAGATTTTAAATGTCAAAACATTTTAGGTCACCCATAATTTATACAATGACCTCTTATTGTAAGGATTCTTCACCCTTACGCTGTTGGATATAATGAAATACCCAAATAAAAACCATGCTTAAAATTGAAGGATGCATGGCTGCCACAAGCTTTATATCTTTGAAGACCTTCAGAGATATCACAAAAAATTCAGCTTCGGGGGAATCTTTTGTCTCGTTGCAAAATGCTTGATCAGTGACAATTTCATTACAGCTTCCTTGTCTGTCTAGCACTCAGAACCACTTTGGATCACTGCACTGCCAGTAAACAACAACAACAACAACGATTACATTCATACAGTGTCATTCTTTGTGGTGTTGAAGACATGGTCAAGAGTTAGGGATTATGACTTTATGTCCTGTTGCAAAGTGGAGGGGTTAGCTAAGGAAAGTTCTGAAATTCTGGGCTGGGCTGCATGAGCGTTCTTGCATGATTCATAATAGTGGACATAAAATACATGATGTGAATGGGCGCTCTATATGACTGGAAAAGAAGCTACAATCGCTCATGCAAGCCAGTCCTCATTGTCTAGTACGTGGATTGCTGGTCGCATGGTATGGTGAGTAGTGATGCCAGACATTTGAGCATGTCGGAGACACCGTGAACAGCTACAACTGTTGGTGCATTTTTTTTTTCCCTAGAGTCTTCAGTTGTTTGTGACTATTGTCTTCTAAGTAAAACGATAGTGGGGATACTTACATTCATCATCGTAAAGTCGACGATATACGTACATGGTGGGCAATTGAAAGGCAAGAAACAGGAGCTGTGCATGATCTATCCAGACAGGCAGACATGCCCACACAACCACGGGCACTGGCGCAGCACATTTGTCCCGCAGGGTGAACTTTCCACATTAAATAGGTCAAGGCAGTAGAGAGGATGGTCAGCAGGTTTTCCAGAGCAGGAGGTCGGGGATGGAGGGTGGTAGGGTCAGGAGAGCAAGAGAAGGTATGGGGAGAGTTGGGAAATGGAGGGGGAAATCATGGATTGGGGAGATGACTTTAAGCAACTAGCACAGGGTGGAGCAGTAGCTCTGCCCAATAGTTGGGAGTAGTGAGTGTAAGAGGTAGGCATCGTTTGATGCTATGTGAACAGTCTTCACCTAGCCCACACCAACAACTGGCACAGTATTAACTAATAAAGGATCTGGACCCACGCTGGTTTCATGTTGTGTAAACAAATGAGGAGAGAGGCATCCTAATAACTTCCCCTCTCTGTTATATATTCATAATCATACTTAATTGTGTAAGTCTTAAAACATTCTTAGGGTTTGGAGGCAATGGAAAAAATGTTACCTATTATAAAAGCCCCCGAACTCTCTTAACTGCCTTATTCAGACTTTCGTCTTCCTGTGTCTCTCTCTTCATCCACACTTAACTGAGGAAAAACGCTGAACTGCACACTATATTTCTCTCGTTGATACATCAATGTTTTTTTAACAAATGTACAGTGAGCTTTGTTTCTTTAAATTCTGTTGATAAATTGTTTACCTTTTTCTCATATTCATTTTGCTGCGTAATGGTTTTGGTACAGATTCCTGTTTGAGAATTCAAGTCCAAGCCACATATACTACCGATGGAAACTTTTTAGTATTCTTCAGGTTTGTACAAAGTCTCTTTAGTTTTATGTTCAGTAATAGTTTTAGAAGAGTGAAGCTGATGATTCTTGATGGTCATTTTTTAAAATGAGAAATCTTATGCACTCTGAAAAATTCTAGGAGTGAAGTCTTTCATTCTAGCCAGGCCTCTTGGAAGTTAAGCTAAATATTTACATATAAAATATTTAAATATAAATTAACAGTTTTTCAAAATGATTGTAATATGTTGCTTTGAATATAATTTGATATTCGATGCATCACATTCTGTATTTCTTTCAGAATATTTGGCTAGGCCTGCAATCCTTTCTTTGTTAGCCTTATTAATTTGATCTGAATGGATCATATCTAAAATGGTAAGTGTTACTGCATCACAGGGAGACTCTCCGTACAAATGGAGAACAGAGGAATTCCGCATGTTTAAAGGAGGGTCACTATGGCGACCTCCCCCCATTAACCCTTACACCCAAGGCATGCCCGATGAACTTATTAACAAGGAGGGGGACGACAGCCATAGCCTACCCCCCAGCCTTAGTAAGAAGGGCTCTCTTACAGACAGGTAACCATGCACATCTTTATTAGATCTTTGTTAGTCAAGAATAAGTTTCCTGTTATGTGAGGGATGCATGCCAGCTTAATCGCGCATGAAACTTTGCTGGCATCCAACCACGTGCACAGCATTTATGAATCCAAAATTGGAATTTTATTTTTCTGACTGCATAAAACCTTTTAATGTTTTACAGTTTACAATATCAGTAATTAGTGCCTTTAGTTTGACTACCTCAGTGGTGGTCTGATGGTTAAAGCATCTGCCTCTGAGACAGGAGCTCAGTGGTTCGCACATCTGCTGTCCTAAGACTAAAAGTAAAAATTAGCAATCTAGTGGCTGCCCTCCAGATGCCTGGCACTATAGGGAGCAGTACTGGGACTGGCTGACCCAGTGTCAGTGTAATGTGACTGGGCGGGACTGAAGCCTGTGTTGTGGCAGCAGTCCCAGTGTGCCACCACATTAACTTATCTCAGGCAACATAATCCTGATATGCACCTCCTTTTGCGACTAGATGGTCAGCAATAAAACCCAACCAACATTCTCCTGCTGCATTATAAGCTTGCAGAGTTTTCGCCACCATTCTGTAAGAGTACAAGTAGACATCAGTACATGTCCATTTTCTTGTTTTTCAGCCAGCGAGATAGATTGGAGGACATGCTGAGAGAGCTGACTCCAGAGAGGTTAAAGGTCGGGGAGGTCATGGTTTGGTGCATGGACCATGCAGAGGCAGCAGAAGAGATTGTGGAATGTATTAGTGAAGCTCTGTCAATCCTGCAGACACCACTGCCTAAAAAGGTTTGTCCTGACATCTCACAGGACCTTGCTTGTTTGTGCATGTGCAAGTGAAAGAGGGAGAGTGAGCTTATGCAAAGATTGTCGTTGTGGTCTTTACAAAAAAAACCCCACTAGTACAGGTGAGTGTGGTGCAGACGGCATCGTTTTGCTGAACTGTTAGTTGTTTGCTGTCTGTTATACGCCTGCTGTACTTCGAAAATAATTTTCAAAGGTGTGGTAGGTATAATATGACAGTGACAATCCTTGTCCTGGTTTCCAACTTCATACCTTGCACTTGGACTTTGTATCAACATTTTGCACATGTTACAAGGATGATTGCTGGGAGTTTCTGTGGCTTTCTCTTCTTTTTTGTCTCCCCCTCCTCCCCTTTTGGGAAAGCGGATGGCTGGGCAGTTAGAGAGCAGCCCTGCGAACCAGAAGTCACTGGTTTAAAACGCTTCCCCCAGTTGGCCCAGCTGCAAATGGGTATGACACAAAGGTTAGGGAAGACAAGACAAGGAGGTGAACACCACCCTCACAATGCTGACCCATGGAAAAGGGGTCGTCTCCTACACTTCCACCCCCACCCCCCCATGACCCTAAGGTCCCAGGACATCTTCCTTCTTTATCTTTCCTGACATGATTTCCCACCCTTTCCTTGCCATCCTCTGCTGTGAGATGGGTTTTGTTGCTGACACAGATAGTGGTGAAACCACCAGAATATTTCTTAAAACATTGTAGTTATTGGAAGTGTTGCAGCTACACTCATTTTAAATATGTAGAGATGAGAATCACCAGGTAATTAGGAAGCTTCTAAAGCAGTTCTTGAGAATTGTCAAACAGCTGAAAACATTTTGAGAGTGTGTATTAATCGACAAGCACTTCTGGACCCTTGTCTTTTCAGAAAATTGTTCTTTTGCACATTTTCACCTCTGATTAGCATTTGGCTTATATTTGGGATTTCTGTGGATGCAACGCAAGGGTAATAGCGAATAGGACATGCAATAGTGAGAACAGGGAGATGATTGGAGGCATTGAAAACAGCACAAGGTGCAGAGGCAACAGCAATTGGTATTTTTCAGATTGCTCGCCTCTACCTGGTATCTGACATCCTCTACAACAGCAGTGCAAAGGTTCCTAATGCATCTTTCTTCAGAAAATGGTGAGAGGTTTCCCTTCTTTTTGTTCATGTATCCATTTATGGTGTGTGTCAGTAAATTACAGTGAAAATAATGCCCTTTCTGCTCTATTGCCAGTGCCATTAGAATTTCAAAAAGAAGTTTGGCAGTACAGTGCTTCTCTGTGTTAATGTGTGTTGTGCTTGCACCTGAGTATATGTCTTGAAATAAATGTTATCACTTCATTTATATGTATGGAGGGAGAATGGGATGAATGAGTGACCAGACATCTTGATGGCTGAATGGAGGTCAGTGAATCCTTAGGTGTAGTAATCACTAATGTTGGGTTTTCTGTTTCAGCTTCCAAACCAAGTTATCCGACATTTTCAAAGATGTCCATGAGACATATGAGAAGATTGATGGAAGGCTAAAAGCTGAGCAGTTCAAGGTAAACCAAACATACCAACATCCAGATATTTTTTATATGCCTTTTTTCAGTGTAAATTTTTTAAACCTTAAACTTAATGTTTGAACTTGATGTTAGTTTTGGGTATTTCCAAATTTTGACTGATTGACAAGAATTTATGATCTGTTGACAGCAAAGAGTAATGGCGTGTTTCCGAGCATGGGAAGACTGGGCTATCTATCCTAACGACTTCCTTATCAACCTGCAGAATATTTTTCTTGGGCTTGTCTTCTCTAAAATCCGGTTACAGGTATGCGTTGTACAGCTATGTTAAAATTATTTATCTGCAAAAAACGATTGCTCTTTGGGAATTTTTTTTTGGTGAGGGGACTGAAGGAACATCAGAAGCCTAATGAAAGTTGCTATTGCATTAACAACTATAGAATAATAAAGACATGCATATCCTCGTTTTGTAGTAGTTTCAGTTGAATTTTGTTTCAACTCCAGAACTGGTAATGCAGCAATAAACAAGAGTAAAGAAGGATTGATGGTAACTTACCATCGTGATGAAAGATGAAGTGAGTTGTTTTGGTTGGGATTTCATGTCACAGGAGGAGGAAGAATCACCAGAATACAAAGTGACCCCAAAGTCCGAGGACTTAGATGGGGCTCCTATTGAAGACCTTGACGGACTGCCTTTGGCTGCAGATGCTGTCCCTGTGTTTGTCAAATCGGTTTCAGAGGATATTGACGGAGATGCCTTGTCTGAGGACCTTGATGGGCTGCCATGTGAGTTTCATTGCCATAAAGACAAAAGAAAATGTTTGGTTGTAAAGGTGGTAGTTTTAGTTTGGGAGTAGTCAGCTGGGGGAAGAATCTAAGATAAAGATTAGAAATAAGTAGTAGCTGGGAGTTTCTTTGAAACACTGTACTCTGTGGAGGTCTGATTGGATGCAATGCGATGCTCAGGGAAATATACTGAAGAGATGTGCGTGCTTTGTTTAGTGCCTCAGACAAATGAAGACTTGGATGGACAGCCTCTCAGAGAGGCCCCCAAACCAGCCAATGAACCTGCCTTCACGCGCTCTAAGTGGGAATCGGTGGACGAGACGGAGCTGGAAGCACAAGGTATGTTCAAGTGGGAATCCAGATTACATGTACAGATCGAACTAGAGCATGTTTACATCACAGTCAAACACCCTGCTGTCTTTACCAATGCCCCCTTTGTCTCTCTGTTCTCCATCTTCCTCTTGCTCTGTCACTCATGTCTGCACAGAATACAAGGTGCAGTCGCCTTCATTTTTCATATTTATCTCCATGCACTGTAAGCTAATAGAGGACAAAATCTAGTTGACTTAGATTTGTAACTGATGGAAAGCATAATTGTTGAGTCATGGATGGGTGTGTCTACACAGCAATGACAACCTCAAAATGGGATTTACTTGAGCAAGAGAGCGACACCGAGAAGGAGAATGTTGCAAAGGATATTGATGAAGACATTGACGGAGCGTGAGTTTTTGTTTCAGTAAAATATGCATTCAGCCTCAAATGTTAACTCAAGATGGACAATACTAGCTGTACCCATGGTCAACTGGTTGATGAAACACACAAAGAAAACCCTCCTGCTGTCCCTTTCCAAAATAACTGGAGTGCTAACCTTCGTGCTGCCTCCTCGTGACACCCTTCCTTTTGCGGACAACCCTGGCTAGTTCTTTTCAGTAGGCCCTTATCTAATGACTGAATCAAGCAGACCCAGTATCTACTGCTTAACCTTTGGGGCAAAAGTTGTTTCACCATTTAGAATTCCTGAAGCCTTCTTTGTCTGCGCGTGTTGTTCATCGTTAAATCATCTGGCTCACTTGTGCAATAATGGAGGTCAGTGTTGTGGCCTTTTGTGGTGCTGACCTTGTTGCCGCCATGCTGACCTTGACTGGTCAGTGTTGTTTGCTGCACAAAGCCAGAGGTCTCATGCGCATGTGGATTCAAAAAAGACCCAAACTCTTTCTACTCAGAAGTCCTGTCTGTAGAAATGCTTGCCAGTACACTTTACTAACTCTCCATCTGCCAGCTCCTGTTTCTGTCCACAATGATCTCTTATTATCAGGAAACCCAAGACCGAAATTTTTGTTTTAGAGATCAACAATACTACTTGCATGCGCATGGTCTCTGGTGTACAGTTTGTCAGCAAGACTTAGCAGTAAGGTCTACATCCTTACCTTGAGCAAACCTCAGTCCAGATACTCCAATGATATTACTGTCATGCAAGCAAAATGGAAATCTGTAATATTTGTAACGTTTTCCCGCATTTTTATGTACTTCCTGCCAAAATGATACACGTACACAAGCCCATAGTGTGCTATTTTTTTGAATTTTCTACCATTCCTTCCTTCATTCTTTCTTTCCTTACTTCCTTTCTCACTTAAAAAATTGTCGTGCTAGACTACATCAGAAACCTTCCAGCTTTCTTTCTTTTCCATGTCTGACATGGTAACATTCTGTGATCTTTTAGCTCCTATCGTCACTATGATGTTTTATGTTATCTTAAACATGGCAGTTAATAAAGTTAATCTCAAAAAAAAAAAAAAAGAAGAAAAAGAGGTCTCAGGGTGGACGTTTAGATCAGCAACACAGATCTTCAGATCAAGCTTGCTGTAAGCTCAGAATTAGATATGTCTGCTAGCCTAGGACATGACCATGGCATTCAGCTGTGAGCACTTGACATTGCTGACACTTCACATAGAAGAAATGTGTGTGAGTTGCCTGACAGAATAGAGCTGTCTTTACCAGTTGGCATACAAAGAGGGAAAGAAAGGAAAAGAGATTATCATCAAAAGAGAGGATCTTTCTGGCATGTTGGCAAGCAGAACTGACTGACTATAAGCTGATAAGCATCAGTGGATTGTGTTTTGGCAAGATAGAATGGCTGTGGTTGCAGATTTTTGAAGTAGCCCAAGAAATAGTACTTCATGCTCTGAAATCACATCCACATTTGCTTGCTCCCATATGTCTCGCTGTCCTCTTGGACAACAGCATGCTGCACTTCAGCAGTGAAACCTTGGAACGTGTATAGAGATTACAATCTCGTGCATTTTTTAAATAATGTATTGCCACAGCACATAGAAACTAACAGGAACTTATTTTCTATCTTCCATTATGTTCCAGTTTAAGCTAAATATAGTGGCACTTTTAAAAGCAATTTAATCTTGAAAGTCATCTTTTATTTGGCCTTTATTAAACAGAGGAACCTACATAGTAATGCTTCTCTTTCTGTTGCTTGATTGACTAAATCCTGATTCCTTTCCTTTTTAGTCTCTTTGGCCTTTTGTTGTTTCTCCTTTTGGCAAATTTTATCACTTTACCAACTGTAAGGTTACAGATGACTCGCAGTAAGCATTAAAAGTATTCTGCATGTATTTGATTGATTGTTTGATGTGTGCATTTTGGGGGAGGTAAGGTGGGTGAGGGTTTGCGCATGAAGTGGCTCTGTCATTGAATATCCTTTGATACCTGTAGGCCACTGGTAGAGGAACCCCCATCAGTACCCAGCGAGTCCAGTGATGAAGAAAGTGAAGATGGCAGCAATTCCCAGAGACAGCAAATGTCTGAAGAGAGAAGAGCAAAGCTCCGCGAAATCGAGGTATTTGAATTCATTTTTGTTTCAAAGGCATGAGTTTATCATGATAAACAGCAACAACTGTGTTCATGGGAATGAATATAGGACAACGACACATACAGAGTGATGTATTTGTTTTAATTTAATTGGATGTCATCATTATGGTGAACTTTGTAGAAGCAACATGTCGTGGGAACAGAGATTGAAAACTACATTTATCTGGTCTTTCATGCGTGTGTGCATATATCCACAAGCTACTATGTTATTTGCACTGTAATCCACCCATCTGTAATTTTTAAAATAATTGTTTTCATCAGATGAAAGTTGTGAAGTACCAGGATGATCTTGAGATGGGCAGAAGATCTCGAAAGTCACACATGACCATTTCAGAGCAAGTTGCCTACTACCGGAAGAAGCTTTTGTCAAAGGTAGGTTATTAGGGCACTTTGCTTCCCTGTGTATAGAACCTGATAAACAGGAAGTGTATTTGATTTGCTTTGTTGTACCTGAAGACAAAATCTAGTTTAATTACAGGTAGGAGTTTGTTGCTAACATGCTGTACCTAATGTCTCTCTTTTTTTCAGATGTTAACTGTGTGGTTAATACTTATTTCCAGTGGAGAATTTTATGCATAATCTGTTGCATATCCTGTAAAAATGATTTGTGGGGATAAAATCATCTGCTTTAATTCATTTTTCATGAAGGTTTTTCTTGAGTTCTCTAAAATTCTTAGTTTCCATTTATTGTTGAAGGAGGAAAATTTAGAAGGTGTTGACTCGCCTAATTCTCGTGATGGCCGCAAACGCCACAGGTCCAGATCACCAGCCACTCCAGTTCAGTCCAGATCGGTGTCGCCAAAGCGTTCAAAGAAAAACAAAAGGTAAATTTTTTCTGCCATGTTGTGCTGTGACTCGTCCCTGTGACACACTCCACTAAGCATTATTTCCCCTCCTCCACTTTTCTTTGAAGTAAACTAAAGTCTTCCTCAAATTTCATATTAGATGCATCATCACTACTTGGATCTAATGGCAGAGTTAAAAGATTCATGTTTAGAGTCCGTGTTTACAATCCAAGATGTGAAGGAATCGTGTCTTTGCCCCCAGGACCTTTGTCTGATCTCGGTAGTGGGTGTAGCTCTTAGCATCTGTAAAACCATAAAGTAGCATGTTTGATCTTGTTTAGTGGGAGTGCGGGCAGTCCAGAAGTGACACAAGTGCTTGGCTAGGATCTAAAGACTGTTTTGTGACTTGGCATGCCATTTAGACATCTTCATCTTAAAATGTTCTCCACAGCAAGTGTTTTATGTTAGTCATGGGTTTTCTTTTTTTTAAAAAGAAATTTGTTTTATCTGCAGTCCAAAACGTTCAAAGAAGTCCAGATCTAGGTCGCGATCTCCGCGGGGCAAGTCACCACATAGTCCCAGCCGCTACAGGCACAAACACAAGAGCCGCAAACACAGAGACTGAGTCAGACGTGGATTGCTTTAAACAGCACTGAGTTTACAAGATGAACACTTCCTCACTCCAAGAAAAATATCCTTGGCTCTACAAGACAGATCGGAGCAGTTAATCATTGGAAATTTTTCAGCATCAGGTGTATCCAAAAATAGACAATGGAATGTACACACATATGCATGTGCTGAGGTTATGTGAGCTGTAGTGAGCATCTGCAGGTTTGTGCAAATGCATTAAGGTTTGAAGAGAGCAAACAGCTCAAAACTATGTATTTGTGTTACTATATTTGATTGTTGGATTGAAAGAAAAAGTGATCAGTGCATGTGGACATGGGGCAGATGCATATATGCATGTGTGTGAGCAAGAGAGGTGGGGGTACAGCAGGTAGGGTGGGTGGATGTGTGCAAACGTTTGCTTATTGATGATGATATAGAATATGAAATTTCTCCTGTACAGTATTGTTTTTGTGCCATGTTTGCTGCAAAAACTGAACACCCTGCTGGTGTAGGTGTAGAGTGTAATGTTAAGAGCAATTTGTCCAGTATGATCATTAATGGCATAGGCTTATGGTAACTGCTACAAGCAAAACTTGTGTCTCACAAAATGTTTACAGCTGTTTTTTCTATCTAAAAGAATTATTTTTTTTTTGGGGGGGGGGGTGTTAATTGGGTTTGGGGTTGGACAATTAACAACTGCTTGGTACCTTCTCTGTAAGCAGTTGTACCTACAGTATAGTTGGTCTTCATGTACACAACATAAATCAGTATGGATTACTCTGTTTTTGAACTGTCTACATTTTGTTCTTTAGAAATAAAGTGTGTGTGTGTATGTGAATGTGAGATCATTGTATGTTCAGGAGCATAGTCACAATCATGTCCTTAGCTAATGGGTTAAATCAATAAAGTTTATTCGCTCTCTCAGCTTTAGCTTGGCAGATGGAAAGTGCTTACATCATCTTATGCCAGTCATTATTTTGACAGAAATTGACATATAAGGTATCCTCCTCTGCATGCATGACATCATATTTCTGCTGGCAAGTTGCCGCCCTTGTCTCTGTGCCTTGGTCACTGCTGAAATGTGCTGCTAGTGACTAGATGTACTAGCCGTGCTGTACCCGGCAAAGCTGCCAGTAGACATTGGCCTCTAAGCAAGCTGAACTACTTACAACAAACGCATGCGTGTAAGTCAGAATATGGACGTGCGACTCTGCTAAGGGGAGAGAAGAAAGTTGAAATGCATTACTGGACAAAATACTTCCTCGATACAAACAAGATCCCACGTCCTGGTAGACCCTTGAAGAAGAAAAATAGGGGCCACATGCACAGCAAGTATGTGTACTTCGAAAGTACATGCAGGCGGGATTCAGCATGGGTCTTTACATATCCTTTTCACCCGTAAAGGTGCACGTAAAAAACGGGGCGGGTGGGGCTTACGACCACTGTTCAGACTGGAAGGGTAGATAACGAACGCTTATGGAACCCGAACCCGTACCATCTGAATCGGGGACAAGCATGGGTTAATGCCATGGTTTGGGTCGCTCCTGGTGGTTGCAAGAGTAAAATGCGTGAGTCGTTTATTGTAGCCTGCAGACTAAATCTAGTGCTCCTTGTCATTCTCCATACCATTGCTTGTAACTGTTGATGCGCTGATGAGATGTCCTGTTTGACCAGGGACCGTACCTTTGTCGGGATAATGCATTTTAGGGCCCAATCGGGTAGCGGGGTGGGGGTGGGTGCCTTGTGTGCTTAAACACCCTTCCCCACTTCACAACTACCGTGTAGCCTTTGTGTCGCGATAGACGCTTCACCTGCCGGAAATCAGTGTATTGTGACAACTCCGCTTTGAAACACCTTCACTGACTCTACAACCAGCTGTATCAGGGACAGGCTGATGAAGGATTTGGGGTGGTGGTGGTTTTGGTGGAGGAAACTGGAGAAAGCCTCCAACGACCAGCCCTGTAAAGAGGTGCCACAGCCCACAGGCATGCAATATCAAGGGCTCCCATCCCATCGCCAAAACTCTCCTCCTCGACTTTTTCTGAACAATAAAGATCACCATTTCTTCGACTCGCTGTCGTCAGTCTATGAAGAGATATTGGGGAGCTAGCTGACTGATAGTTGCTACTGTGAAAGAAAACTAGTCATTTTAATAAGAGGGAGTGGGGGAAATGCCCTAAATGAGAATGAAAGCGAAACTGTTTTCTCGAAGGGAGACTACTCAGTCCTGGTTTACGTACGCGGGAATAGGTCAAAGGTAAAGGTAAGTTGCCAGCAAGGAGAAGATGGCGGCAGACGCGCTGCAGTTTCAGCTGCTTTTGCAAGGCTTACTGAGCACAGACAATGACATCCGGACTCAGTCAGAGGTAACAGAAATGTTGATGAAGCATTGACCTGTAGTTTGTCTTGTGATCTGTTTCGCGTACTCTGACTAGTGGGACTTGCCCCTACTTCCTATCACCAACACGCTGACAACGTGCAGTCAATGGGCGTGCATGGCGCACGCCATGTGCGTCGGCGAATGAAAGCACGTGCGATCATTAACTTGTTACCAGTCCAGGTTCTGTTTCTTAAGACTAGGCGACACGTTGTTCATTAAACTTATTCTCATGTTGTGTTTGAGATCTGTTATTAATAAATCTCATTTGTTCTTTGTTAAGAAGTTATTTTCATCTGCTAATGAGTGCTATCCCTATCAATCCCTATGGGCTTTGGGCGTATAGCCGTATGGCTATGGTATCCGATTTGGTTAAAACAGAAAATAAAATATATTTGTATACTGCCCGTTTCCAGTTGGAGATTAAAATCAGTAGGTAATTCTGTAGCAGCATTTTCTTTTAGTAGAGGTATCAGAGATCAGTTTTCCTTGACAACAGTGGAGGGCAGTTGTCGATGTTGACCGTTGTCAGTCGGAATGCAGTCAATACTGGGGTGGGGATATAACTCCCTCAACCAAAATAAACTGGGTATCAGCTGTGTGTATGATCAGCATCACCTACTTTAATCAGCATTCTAACAGCACATCAAAAGGTTTACGGTGTAGTCTTCAATACATGATTATAATGAGAATAGTAGAAGTGTTCAATATTTTTTATTCTAAACATTCTAGAAAAAAGTTATTAATATAGACAGATTTTAGATAGAAGTGCAGCAGTTAAGCTGTTGCATAAGTTGCAGAGTGATCTGATAATTGTAGAAGTTGTTAGTTTACTGTCTTATTAAGGTCTTTTAAACCCAGACAGCCAGAGTATGGCAGAATTTGTGCTGATTGTGCAGAAACTAGACTGCACAGTTACTCTCATGACCATTTATGACTGCGACCAGTAGTTAACACTACAAGTCCATCCATAGTAGCATAACTAGTACTGGTATAAGGAGGCAGACATCACAAGACATTTAATTTACGTTCAGAAACATAAAAGTAAAGAGAGCATTTTGGAAGGGCATTTTTTCCTGTTTGGTTGGTTGCTTGTTTTTTTCCCCTTGCTGATTTGCTGGCTGTTGTTTTGGTGTTGTTTGATTAATGGTGTTTTTAACTTAAGGCCTGAAGGATCATTATATAGTAACATTTTGGCAGAAAGTTCCAGTTGGTAGAGATCATTTGGTTGTTGTTGATGTGCATAATTACAATAACTTATTTAATTTAGTGTATTTCTTGATATGCCACTGTTGTTGAATGATAGCAGGTATTTATGTAAATCTCTTTGTTGCTGTGTATGTAATAACTGTTGTTGATATATGTTATAATCAGTACCTGGAAATCTTGGGACTGAAGGCAAATGGCTAATACTGTAATTAGCTCTGGTGCCTAATCTATCTGAGCTGTAATTGATCTGACCCTGTTGTTGTTGTTGTTGTTGTTGTTGTTGTTGCAGGCTACATTTAATGGCCTGCCAGCTGCAACCCGGGTTGGCTTGTTGGTGCAGAGCCTTCGCAAAATTGATGCACCTTTTGAAGTGAGTCTCTTTTCCTTGTGTGTGTGTGATTAACTTTTTGGGGGGGGGGGCTTTTGTGCAGGATGGTGAATGCCTTAGTATGCTGGCAAATAAAATCAGAAAGATACTAAGATAGGAATGTATATAGCCCTCTAGATTTATATAATTTTTTCTGATAGGTAAAACTGCATGTATTTTGGCTTCATAAGTTCTCTGTTACAGTGTTAGCCTACAGAATATTCTTTTTCGATTAAAATACTCAAGAAAGGTAGCAGAGAAAGCCATTCTGCCCAACCAGAAATTGGAGCATCATAGTCTAAAACTATTATGTGATTAGTGGAGCTAATTGTCTAACTGTTAATTTCAAAATTATTGTGAGTCATATATGCATAATATCAGACCAGTCTCCAAGTCAAGACATAATATACTAAGTGAAGAACTTTGTTTTTGGAGGCAGAGCATCTTGTCATGAAAGAGAATCATGTCTGTTCTGTTTTTCCTTTCTTGTTGACAGAATCGCGCAATGGGCTGCATCCTCCTGCGTCGCTTGTTATCTTCAAACTTTGAAGAAGTCTGGCCCACCTTTTCACCTGAGATGCAGGAAGGGCTGAAACAGGAGCTGATGCTGGTTGCCAGAGAGGAAGCAGAGCCAGGCATCAGGAAGAAAGTTTGCGATGTCATTGCAGAGCTGGCAAGAAATATGATAGGTAGTGTTTCACTGACGTGTGTAGTAAACACAAAACAGCATAAAAGCTTCAAGCGTTATCAGTTGGCATCTTTAAACACCTTAGGCACATCCCAAAATCAGTGCAGGCATGAGTCTCTAGAGAGATGGGGAGACAGGCAGGAAGTAGAAGGGGTTAATGTGCAACGGACTGTCAGCAAGGCCAGGGGGGTTTTCAGCAATATGGGGATAAATTAACTATACATGTGGGTTTGCAATTAATAAAGCATACTTTAAATATTTTTAGCATATGTACGAATTTGCATTAACTGACTTGTTTGTACAGATGATGATGGCAACATGACTTGGCAAGATATGCTTAAGTTCATGTTTGAGCTGGCCAACTCGCAGAATCCTGACCTTATGGAGGCTGCTCTTCACATTTTTACGTGAGTAGCTTAAGCAGGCCTTGATTTATATTGTGAGCATACATACAGCTACATGGACTTTAAAGTTATGATATTTAGAGTTGAAAACTAGATGCAGTGTCAGCGGCGGGATTGAGATCTTCCTGCAGTTTATGGAGACTTCTTATTAATGTAAACAAAACTCTTTGCCAGCTCATAACAGCAACATACCTTTTTCTACATTTTCTTCTTCTCCATTTGGGTGTGCAGAACATTTCCAGGAATTTTTGGAAACCAGCAAAACCATTATTTAGAAGTTATCCGACAGATGCTGCTGCAGTCCCTTCAACAGACCGCCACGCCACAGGTTCGTATCCATGTTTTCTGTCTCACTCAGGGCAGGAAATATTCATAAGTTTTCTTTCAATGTAATGTTAGTATTTAAGCATGCCTAGTGTCGACCCATGTTTCTCATAAACATGCCAAAATATCTGGTAGTAAAATAAGTGTGGAAACAAGATCAGTCACTGGATTCCTTGGGAGGATTACCATAATAATAGAAAAAAATAATAAACTACAAGAACGTTTGACAAGATAATTCTGTTTTGACTCTTGCTGTTGAATACTACGTCTGTGTAGAGCGAAGTGTTAAGTCGGTATTATTAGCACATTTGTAGGACGTGAAAAAATGAGGAAAGTTAACTGAGATTGAGTAATTCTTTGTTGTCCGTCATATGGAAGGTGGTATATGAAGCTATAAAGGCAACAACAGCTTTCCTTGTGGCCAATGAAAAGGAAACTCACGTGCAAATGCATCTGAAAGACCTTCTGCCTCCAATAATACAGGTTAGTCTTTCAGCAGGGGGAATGTGGAAGGATTGCTAGCATGAGAGTCTTTATCAGATAAAGTTTGGTTAAGAAAAGTCTTAAACTGAATGGGTGAAACTCTAATAAAAACATTGAGATTTACCACTGTTACAAATTCCAGAAAGTTCATTGTTTTATTCTTTCTTTATAAAAAGCTCCGACAACCAGCTAAAATTTAAAGATAATGTGAAATTGCCAACATACAGTTTAGAATTTTCATTCTCGAAAAGTTTTGCCCATACAGTTAAGAATTTTGATTCTCGAAATGTTTTGCCTATTGATCACACACTACATGGTTCCGCTTATCGCAAAATTGCTTCTTTATACCTACATGTCTGTTGATGGTGTGGGATTTTCTTAAAAGAATGCTGCTGTTTTGTGCTGTGGAGAAGTGTTTGGTGCTTCCTTTTGCCACATAGACATTTTTTGTTTGTTTCACTGCTGTCATAGCATTTTGACAAGCATAGTGCAATTTCAGATGGCTTTCTATTTTTGTCGTGTGCAGTTTTCATTGTAAAGCGAGTGGATAGAAGGATGAAGGGGGAGACAGGCTATATTGCCAGCATCTCTTAATAGTTTTGTTGTATCAAATTTTGGTGTTGCTATCTTTCTAGGGTATCGCACACAGTGTTATGGAAAAAAAAGATGACACTGTGCTCAAGTGTCTGATTGAAATTGCTGAAAACACCCCAAAATATCTTCGCCCTCAAATGGATAATATCTTTCCCTTTTGTTTGAAGGTGAGTAATTTTCAGTACATGGTGATGTACTTAGCATGACTTTCGTCTTTTTTTATTTTGGTACCTGTTACATGAAGGATTGTCAAGCCAGTTGAAAGGCATTTGGTATTGCTAGCATCTGGTAGTAATCTTTAACGTGACATAACTTGGATAAAAGGTACTTCTTATTTGACCCTGAGTTATGGTTCAGTTTAAAGCCAATAATAGTATTTCTCAAAGTCATAGGCATTTTCTTTCAGTGCTGCATTTTATAAAGCATAGCAAGAAGAGTAATGTTACACCATGATGCTTATGTTTTAGCTGGTGTCGGATGAAACTTTAGATGCTTCTTGGCGTCAGCTTGGCCTCGAGGCAATTGTTACGTTGTCGGAAACAGCACCTGCAATGGTTCGCAAGTTCAATAAATTCATCCCACAGTTAGGTGAGAGATTCGTATTTGCATCACATCCCAATGATCTTTAAAAAAATTGCTCTTTGGTGGTGGTAGCACTTTGCCTTCTTTTATTCAACATCATTTATTCTTTCATTTTTGAAAAATTGTTTGTTCAGACAAGTGTTATATTTTTCTTATTCTCATCTCTCCTCTCCTCCTGCAGTTCCTCAGGTTTTGTCGATGATGGTCGAACTTGATGAAGAAGAGGACTGGGCTTTCCAGGATGAAGCAGACGATGATGATATGGACAGGTTGGTAGGCAGTGAAGCTCTCATAAATAAATTGTAATGCTTTGAATGGAATTTGATTAGTGGATTCATTTTAATGATGTTGGATGTAAATATTTGTTGATAGATGTATGTCTGACTGAAGAAAGGCAAATGTGGCCTATCACCGAGAGGTAATACAGTGAATACACACACCCAAGAACTGTGTGGTAGTGTGATGTTCTGGTGGCCCTTTTTAAATGCAAAACTGTTCTTGCAACCCTGATGCCCTGCATGCTTGAACGACTCACACCTCAGCCACATTTTGATCCTGTATTCACATTATCTCCTGCACTTCAGGAACAAGTAACACACCATTTTCCTGCTAAGAACTTTTTGAGCTGGAAACTCTTACAACGATCAGCAACGACATGAAAATGTTGATTGACAGTGGCAGTGGTAATGACGAGATTAATAACAAATTAAAGAAAACTAAAAGTGACAGAGCAGAAATGAAAATCATGATAGCAGGACGAAGAGATGAAAGCAGTTATTGCTTGAGATGACTGGTGACTGGGGAAAATAGGATTAATGGTTATATGTTCTCTGCAGTGCAGCAAGACTAATTTACACTCATCACGCTGAGTCTGCCAAACATATTTAGCGTTGTAATCAACTTCCAGTCAGCACCTCCATACACTGCAGAAAGAAGGAAATTCTCGAATATGCCTTCTATCATATTATCATCAATTATGACCTTATGCTATTTATCAAACAAATTGAGGACAAATTCTCCCTGCCTGAATTCTGGCTGTACGGCTAGCAGGCAGACCTGGGGCTTTATGCAAGCATCCTTTTTCAATGAAATTATTGTATTTTTGAGTAAATAGGGTATCAAAGTGAATACCGCTTAACAGATAAAGTTAATTTGTCAAAAACAGTACATATGGTTTACAATATATTTGCAGTATACAGTGTATTTTATTTCACAATTCTGTATTACCAGGAGATGCAAATTCCAAACCTCTGATGGCATACTTTTCTAATTTAAAAAAAATGTTTGAGTGGGTCTGAGATAGCCCAGTTTCATACTGTAATAAACTTAGTAGAAGAGTGACTCTGCTGCAACCAATATTTAGCATTCCCATGTCATTATTGGCAGTTCCAACTTGATGTACAACTTAGACACCCGTGCTACTGACCACAATATCGGAATCTGTCTGACAAGTAAAGGGAGACAACACTTTTTATTAAAAAAACTCTGCTTTTATGTATCTAATACTTGCTTCTGTATGTGAATAAGCCAGTTTGTTTAGGACCAATTTTTTAAATAAATTTTTAAAATAAGCACTTTTAAAGTCCCATGTTACTGATATTGCTTGCAGGTAAGCTTTCATTTCGTGTCTTGTTCTCACTGCTTCACATGCTCTTTTACAGTTTTCTGTCAGTAGCATTAATTATATTCATCACAAGGCAGTAAATAGAAGACTAGAATGGTGGGGAAACCTTAATTTATAACCCTCAATGTAGACACATTCTTGATCATTTCTTTAAAAACTGCATATATTCCTAAACAGGCTTAGGTATGGCCCCTGAAAACATTGGTAGGTAAGCAAAAGTGAAAGACACCGGTTGAATGACGGGTGTGTTCTGTTTTCTCCTCCTTCAGTAATGCCATTGCAGCAGAGAGTGCTCTTGATCGCTTAGCATGTGCACTGGGCGGCAAAATCATGCTTCCACCTATTATCTCCACCATTTCACAGATGCTTTCTCAAGGTCAGTGTCTCCCTGTCCCCTTTCAACAGTAACTGGACATTTTAGTTATAGCCTTGCAGCTCCATGCTGCGTTCGTGACACAATGTTGCTGTGCTTTTTAGACTTAAAAATATAAAGGGATGGGGCTTGATATGCTTTGACACGATGCTTGTAGCAGTCTTCTGAGTTCTTGTGTTTTCTGGTTTAAAATTAAGTGTGACCGTACATTTATGACAGAGGACTGGCGATATCGACATGCTGCGCTGATGGCTATCTCGGCTTGTGGGGAGGGCTGCCATTCTCACATGGAGCTGATGTTACAGAATGTCATCGATGCCATTTTGCCATTTCTCACAGACTGTGTGAGTCTTTTAGTGTTTTTCCTTTTTTTTTTTTTGCAAATGTTTCTTTCAAAAAAATTGTGCATCTGTATGTTTTGCATATATCCTTGCTGAAAAAAATGAAGAAAGAATTGTTCTGGACTATCTTATGTTCTAATTAATAAAATGATGATTCAGGACTCTGCAGTTAATAAATGTTTCAAATTTGCATGAGCTGTTTTGGTAAAATCTTGGTTTTTTTCCTCCTTGTTTAAAAACAGCATCCAAGGGTTCGTTATGCTGCATGCAATGCTTTGGGTCAGTTGTGTACAGATTTTGGGCCCAACTGTCAGCGAAAATTCCATGACAAGGTAACTGGTAATTAGTTTAACAAGAATATAATAGTTTAAATGGTTATGCTGTCTGGTATTTTTCTTTATTGTGTAATCTGGGGAAATTGTACATGCATCATGATTTTTGTTGTTGGGATTATTGCGAAGAAGAGGCAAAATGTTGCATTTGATTTAATTTGCACAGCTGCCATGAGTTTTACTGCATTCAACGGGGAAAGCCATGATTGTGGCCCTTCATGCTGTAGGGGTTAATAGGCTTCAGGTTTGCTGCTGAATGAAAAATCGCCCATGCTTTTTGGTTGTGCCATTTGCTTTTTTTTAACAATTTTTTTCTGTCAATAAGCTCTGGACAATCAGGGTTCAAATTTAACTTTTGAACCCTAACCCTCAAAAAATTGTGCCGCATGCAGTGGTAATATGATGGCCAGTGTTAATACTTGTTTGATAAAACATACTATTTCCGGAGTGTAGTTTTCGGCTGCAAAGTGTCATTGGCTGTGATGCTCCGCTCAGTTACAAAATGCTACGGCCACTTAGTCAGCCATGTAGCCTGATCTTTATAGGGATGAACTTCCCCCAAAATGTGCAGATCTTGCCAGCCTTGCTGATGGTTTTGGATGACAATGCCACACCTCGTGTGCAAGCCCATGGAGCCGCAGCATTGGTCAACTTTAGTGAAGACTGTCCTAAAGGGATTCTGGTACAATACCTTCCTGCCATTATGGAAAAGCTCGAGTTCTTGCTGACTAGAAAGTTCAAAGAGGTAAGATCACGGTGGTTTTTTTTTTTCAAAAAGATAGTTAATGACTTATCACTATTATCAATGACCTAGTACTGAATGGTTTTGGAACTTGCGGTCAGGAATATCCCATGCATTTGTACTATCTAGAATCTTCTTTTGTAAACGTCTGTATTTTTCTGGTCTTCTTTACAGGAATACATACAGATTATTGAACAATTTTTTTTCTTAATTGTATCATTCCTTACCTCTGTCACCAAAATGTTTGCAGCACCTTGAAAAAGGCCACAAACTGGTCTTGGAACAGGTTGTCACAACTTTGGCATCAGTAGCTGACACTGCTGAGGACAAGTTCACGCCATATTACGATAGGTGAGTCCACTTGGTGCTGATTACAATAGGTGAGTCCCACTTGGTGCTCATTACAATAGGTGAGTCCCACCTGGTGCTGATAACGATAGGTTAGTCCCACCTGGTGCTCATTACAATAGGTGAGTCCCACCTGGTGCTTATTATGATAGGTGAGTCCCACCTGGTGCTTATTATGATAGGTGAGTCCCACTTGGTGCTGATTACAATAGGTGAGTCCCACTTGGTGCTGATTACAATAGGTGAGTCCCACCTGGTGCTGATAACGATAGGTGAGTCCCACCTGGTGCTCATTACAATAGGTGAGTCCCACCTGGTGCTTATTATGATAGGTGAGTCCCACCTGGTGCTTATTATGATAGGTGAGTCCC
>SMGT01010265.1:236595-280652 GCA_004794575.1 Lanistes nyassanus
CCCACTTGGTGCTGATTACGATAGGTGAGTCCCACTTGGTGCTGATTACGATAGGTGAGTCCCACTTGGTGCTGATTACGATAGGTGAGTCCCAGTTAGTGCTTATTTGTGTTTTAGGGTGGGGGTTTTTTAGGGGTGAGAGTGGGTGTGGTACTTTATAAGTGCTGAGTTGGTAACTAAAGCCAAAGATATCTGACAGTAAGCAGCCAGTTCTGTACAACAGGCACCACATACAGAAGAGCCCATCCGCCAGAGCCTAGATCTGGATCTACAACATCTAGTTTTCCCGTGTCTAGCTTGCAAGTGTTGACTGTTTTGGCATGTTACTGGTTCATTTATTGGCCCAGGTGTGAATACATTGGCTTGGAGCTAGCCTTCCTGCATGTTTATATCCAGTTCCTTTTGTAACTGCTCCAAGAAATGGGTTTTATTGGTGACAGCGTTGGCGCCTAGTCCTTTATTTGCCAGAACCTTATGTAGAAATGGTAAATGGTGATGCATTTTCTTTGACATTTTTTCCCTTCAGTTTCCCTCCTGGACTTTTCCCCCTGAAATCTAAGGGTCTAGCACCAAAAACAATTTACAGGAGACAAGACTTTTTTGTGCTGGCTTCACAGTGACTCTGAGTGATGCATTGCAGATTCATGCCGTGCCTCAAACACATCATCCAGCATGCTGTGTATGCTGTGTCTGACAAGCTGCTGATGCTGAGGGTCAAAACAATCGAGTGCATCAGTCTCATTGGTCTTGCTGTTGGCAAGGAGAAGGTGACACCATCTGCTTTGTTTTTGTCCAGTTAAAGCCTGTGCTTCCCTCTGCAGCTGTTGGTCCTGCTTTAGGGGCACTGAGACTTTGAAGATTGCAGCTTAAGTACAAATTGTAACCTGCAGTTGTAGTATGTGTGTATATGTATAATACGCGCAGATTAATCATTAAACTCCTAACCCCTAAGGTGGATGCTAGCTAAAAAGTACCATTCTTTACTAATTATGTCTAATTATAGTATTAGGTTATATATATAGATGTATATACACACATATTGTCAAATTGCATAGTGAAACAGCTAAAGCACTGGTGCAGTGCTATTTGTCTTTGGTTGCAGTTTATGCAGGACTGTAATGAAGTGATGCAGCTTCTGCTCAAGACACAGACTGACCAGCAGAACTTGGCAGACGATGACCCACAGGTGAGCAGACCAGCCCATTGCATAGGGGTAACATGCTTGCTGCTGATACACGGAGTGATGGGTTCAGACCCCATACCTGGCACATGCTTTTTTTTGTGCATGTGACATTTTTTAACTGGGCTGGCCATTGGGGGATGGGGGTGTTCAGTGGGCACACATCTATACTCCTCCCCCAACATTCTTTATCATCCTCTCCTTTGCTGGCTGTCATGAGAGAGCAGTTGTTGCTGACTTGCTGTCAACCAGTAAACAACCTGTGGTCTTCGCTCTGTCTCTCCCCTTTCTTTGTCTCTGGCAACACTTAACTCTCTCAGTTCTCTGCACCATTCAACTCTTCACCATCCTGCCTTGTTTCTCCCTCTGTGTCCTGCCGTGATACAGCCCTTATTGCTGGCACGGTGTTAAACAGTGTTAAATCCCCACAACCATCCCTCTGTGTTCAGTTTTGTATTTTTTTTATTTCTGGGTTTTTTTTAATCGTTTTATGGTATTGTGAGGTTACCCTTTTGGGGCAAAGGTGTGCTGTAAATCCCCTCCTGCTATTGACCGTATTATTTTAAATCTTGCCAGTCTTTTTGAGACTACCTCTGTCATAATTACAGATGTAATCCTTGAAGTTTGATTGAAAAATCACTAACATCGTTTCTGCTGATGCATTGCCCTCGTAATGCTGATTCTGAGAGGTAAAAATAAGGTGTTAATAAACTGTAAGTTGGCTCTGGTTGCCAAGTTTGCAAATAATCATTGTTAGACATGATCTTCTACGCTGTTCATTTTAATCATAAATTTCGACTTTCTCTTATAGCTATATTTTTGTTGCTTTTGTCTGTTTGCCTGCAGATATCATACATGATATCGGCCTGGGCTCGCATGTGCAAGATTCTAGGAAAGGAATTTCAGCAGTATTTACCAATGGTGATGGGTCCTGTACTCAAGGCGGCCTCACTAAAGCCAGAAGTTGCAGTGCTCGACAGTGAGTCTGATATTTAATTTATTTGCTGCCTTTTTGTGTGTACGTGCTGGGCTTTGTTTATGCTGATGTGAGCACTGTTCAGGTACTTCTTAGATTTAGGATGTAGATCTTTTCCAAAGCTTGCAAATTTTTTCTTTCTTCTCTTTTTTGTTTTTGGGTTTTTTTTTGTTTGTTTTTTGTTGTTTTTTTATTTTTTGATAACTGGTCACTACTGTGTGATGGATATTTGACTGCAGTGTGTACGTTTTTTCAGCTGATGACATGAAAGGCGTAGAGGAAGATGAAGATTGGCAGTTTGTAACCCTTAGTGACCAGGTGAGTTAACTGGAAACAAAACCTAGTGACTGTGACGGTCTGTCTCAAAAATGTTAAGCTTTGTTTTTGGTGAGTTTTCCTTAAATTTTCTTAAAGGGTACATTTATTAGTTTATGCCTTGCTGTTTTCAGCATTAGCATGCAGACTCATTTAACTCTTTGGCCCCGCAGGGCTGAGCATAGAGGCCGCATAGATTTACACGTTTTTAAAAAAATACCGCTTAAAAACTACCACACTCACAGCAATATATTTTACATATTTAGAAAGATCTATTCTTCGGCATCACAATGGAAACAATACTTTTAGTTAAAAATATTAAATACTACTTACTATTTGGTGCCAAATGTAGTCACTTTTTGCACACACAAGAAACGAAACACGTGTAGCCATTGTTAACGACGAAGTAGACCTGGCCAGCCACTACACTTAACCACATTTGGCAAGCCGAAACTGTTTCCGAAACTCATTTAGGCAGTGCAGGGGAAACAACCGATGATAGAGCTTTACAATGATACAATGACTTCCCTTATACCGCTAAGTGCGTCGCTGCAAATTTTTGAATTCGTCGTAAGTTTGTCGACACCGCAGGCTTGTGGGTCATTTAGGTCGTCGTAAGTTAGCCGAACCCATAGGGGTCAAAGAGTTAAATCATTGAAAATGAGGTTGCACTGTTCTTTTTTCTTTTTTTTTTTTTCCTTTGACATGATTTTGTTAATTTTCATTCTCCTTCCCCCCTCCCCACCCCCCAACCCGCCTACAGCAAAATTTTGGTATCCGCACTGCTGGTCTTGAAGAAAAGGCTACAGCGTGCCAGATGCTGGTGTGCTATGCGAGAGAGCTGAAAGAAGCGTTTGCTGAGTACTCTGAAGAAGTCGTGAAGATCATGGTGCCACTTCTGAAGTTTTACTTCCACGATGGTATCCTAACCTTTACTGCACATGGGGATGAATTTTCTTGCCTGCAAGTCTGTCTGGGAGGAGGATGCATGCATGATAAACTGGATTTGTGCAATATGATTTGATGAAGTGTCATTGTTGCTGGAATTTTAAATCCACTTCATTTTTGCAGATGCAGTTTAATTATAAAATTATTTGCCAGAAACCATCACAATCAAGGATAAATAGAAACAGTATGTCATTGGCCCTCAGAGGTGCACTGATTATTCAGTCAGTTACATGTTAGGTACCAGCTCATATTCACAGAGTTGCCCAGAGGAGCCTCCCTCTGGGGAACAGGAAGCCTAAAGTGACAAACATTGTCGATTAACCTTCTTAAGCATAATGTGGCTTATACAGTTCTTTATAGAGGACACATTGTCTGACCCAAAAGGTGAAACAGAAACATCAGTTTTGAAAACTTTGATTTTGCTAAGTCATTTTGGCCTTTTGTTTTTTTTAAAGATGTTTTTGATTAGACAATACATATTTTATTTGACTGCCATATGATCTTGGACACAAACTTGGGACCACAAGAAGCTAAAGGCTTTTTGTTTGGGAAGGTCAGGGAGGACTGTTAGTACTGTGTTTGCACAAGAAGTACAGGTTTGTTGTGTGGACCTTGACCAGTGCAAAGATGTCAGAATAGCTGCGTCGGAATCATTGCCTTATTTACTGGAATGTGCCAGCATTCGAGGGGAGCAGTACGTAGCAGAAATGTGGGGAAATTACATCTGTCCTAATCTGCTGAAGGCCATTGAGATTGAGCCAGAACAAAGTGTTTTACCCGAACATCTCAATTCCCTCGCCAAAGTAAGTGTTTTGTTTTAATGTTAAAGGTTGTAACCATTTTTTAAATTTGACAAGTGGAGAATTAGGTAAATACAAACTGCCTAGTAAGATCTAAAGCAAATAGTGAGAGCATATAGTGCATGATGAAGATTTGCCTTTCGCTGCTGTTGTGTGCATTATTAACAGCTATTGTTTTCATCAGTGTGTAGAAAAAATGGGAAAAGGTTGCTTGTCAGAGGAGGATGTGGGCACTCTGGTGGGCACTCTGAATAAATTGCTGCAGTCTCATTTTGAACGACAAGCCCAAAGACAAGGTGAAGTTTTATTGACATTGTGTGTTTTGCATCTGCACTAAATTTTTGAATGTGACAGTGCAGCATTTCTGATAAATTCTTGCATCTGACAGTTTACCAGTTTAGGACTCATTCTGCATTTGTTATTGGCTGTATTTACCTCAGACTGGTTTAGATCAAATTATTGACAAGTTTTAGACCATTTGAGATATTAAGCTTTGTTCTCAAAGCAAATTCTGTGTCAAATTATGGAAGTAAGTTTCAGCATTTGGTTGCAAAGTACTGGTTTAATGTGTGCTGAGCTAGCTGTGTGACGGCTGTTCCTCTGTGTGTGCTGAGCTAGCTGTGTGACTGCTGTTCCTCTGTGTGTGCTGAGCTAGCTGTGTGACTGCTGTTCCTCTGTGTGCTGAGCTAGCTGTGTGACTGTTGTTCCTCTGTGTGTGCTGAGCTAGCTGTGTGACTGCTGTTCCTCTGTGTGTGCTGAGCTAGCTGTGTGACTGCTGTTCCTCTGTGTGTGCTGAGCTAGCTGTGTGACTGCTGTTCCTCTGTGTGCCATGTAACAAGCTCCATAAGGCCTCCTTCAATACTTAGCCCTTTGAAGAGTGAATGGAAGAGCAAAACTTAACTAGACACTGCTTTCTTCTTTCCTTCTTCCAAAAGAAAAGCGTAAAGATGAAGACTATGATGATGTTGTGGAGGAGTCCCTCATGGAGGAGGTAAGATGAAGTTTGTAGCGGTACACACTTTGTGTGGGTTGTCGAATTGTGTTGATGGTGGTATTGGAGATAGTTGTGTCCAGAAGGAAAAGATTTAACCTTGTTCAAGAAGACAAGGAAATATAGTAACATGTTCTTAGAATATAAGCTGAAACATTGATGTTCTTCTAACCATTTGATCTGGTAACCCCCCCCCCCCCAAAAAAAAAAAGTGTTGGGGTGAAGGTTACATGGCAACAAAAATATTTTAGGTAGTTGGCACATTATCCCCCCTCCCAAAGAAAAAAAAGGCAATCTATCGATGCAGGCTTAGAGTTTTTGGAATCCTTTGTTGTGGTGGTATCTGCAGCTCACCTTTTGTTGTCAAACAGTGTAAAATCAGCGGTGTTGCTCATGCAGGTGTACTGGAGTAATTTGTGTGTGTTTTATCATAAAGGTGACTTTTTTGTCTGTTTTCTTTTTCTTTCTGACATGTTTGCCAACCAGGATGACGAGGATGTGTACATTCTCAGCAAAATAGCTGACATCATCCACTCTTTTTTTGGCACGCACAAAGAATCTTTCCTGCCAGCTTTCGAAAAAATCATGCCTTTCTTTGTCAAAATGCTGGTGAGTACAGCCAATTACAGTTGTATAATCGATGGTAACAGTGCATGAGCTTGAGGGGTTGGGCTGCACACGCTGGGGGCAGGAGTTACAGGAGGACTAATGGCGTGGGCATAGCATCAAGTGTGAAAGTCAAATGTGTTGCTGCACCACAAAACCAGTCTCAAGTTGTAAATTGGTTTTTTGAGTTAAATATATTTTTGGAATCTATAATGTTTCCCGATCATTTTGATATAAGAACCATTGTCTTAGCTCAGTTTATAAGAGATATGGCCTGTTGAAAGTCAGAATATGAGTTGCAGTTTGAAAAAACAGGCTCCAAAGTTTCAGCATGCAGTACTGTACCAATTTCCTTGGCAGTGGGGATCAAATTCTTTTCAATGTTCACAAAATTGCACGCAAAGGCTAAAGAGGTAAATCTCCACAAAATAAACTTAAAAAGGACATTTCAGTGTCCTGGGTTACAATAAAATAACGGGGAGCTACCTTGAGAGGACGAAACAGATGTCTGAAAAACTGGCATCCACATCGGAAGGATTCTTAAACCACGAGCTGACCTGCTATTAGAACATGTCAAAACACTAATAACTTTTTACTGGAGCTATTATAAGCGGTTCTAATCGTCAAAGAGGACATTTAACAAAGTTCGTCCACTACAACATACACTCTGTTAGCACGGTAAGCAAACCACTAGTAGTTCCTGTACTGTTAAGATTTTATGCAGCAAAGACCGTTTTCATGCAGTTACAGGCCGATAAACATACATCCATGCCAAACATCACCCTCTGCTGGCCCAGACACCTTGATTTGCTTGCACCCGGCTCTGTTAGACTTGCAGGACCGTGCTCGAGCAAGTATGTGGATGTCATCTCGTCCATATTATCTGTTTTGCCTTGTCCTCCTTGCACATCAACATGAACGTGAAGGTCGTTGTCATTGTCACGGTTGTTTTTAGCATTGTCAGTATCGCCACGTCGGTTCCACTTCATCATCACTGTCGAAAAACTAGTTGTCATTGTCAGAATCGGCCAAAAAATAATCTTGCAGCTGGTCAGTGAGTTGTTGCTGGTTCCCGGCAGGTAAACTACCATCTCTGCGTGAGTTCAACAAATGCACAAAATGCAATTTTTGATTCATTATAATCATGACGATAAGCGATATTGCAGTCAAAATCAGAAGCACAGAGAGTTGCCCCTGACGAGATTAGCCAATCATTGCCATCGGTTCTTTGCTGTTACTAAGGGTGCACTGTTCAGAGAAATCTGATTGGATGAAATCAAACTTTTGTCACAATTCCCTTATTTGGAGAAATGTCATATCTTTTTCTCAATCGACAGTCAGAGCATGCGAACGTTTATTCATAAACCTTTCCGATGTATAACGTGGTGGGGTTCTGTAAGTGTTAATAGTCGTTTGCAGGCTGTAAAAAGTAGCATTTGTGGGAGATTGTATGAGTCATTATTGATCAGTTGAGCATACAAACACTCAATTTTCACATAATTATGGTTACATTTGAGGGGAAAGTTTACATCTACGTGATAATTTACAATCTCAAGAAAGCTTTTCTTCTAAAAAAGTGAAATTGGACCAGATTGATCCCACTGACCTATTTCTGCTTGTAGTTACAAACAGGCCATCCAACTTCAGACTGGTTTGTGAAGCAGTGACACAAATGCTCTTAGATTGCAACTAAACCAAGCTGAAAGTAACATAAGCAGGTAATGCTCTGAAACATTGATGCTGTTTAGTTTTTGTTTATTTCAGCTTGGTTTAGTTCCCTTGTCACCTTGGGTTTTATTCCAAGTGCCAGTCATGTGCTTCTTCTCATTTTCGCTCTTATAGTTTACACCAAAACCTCTGAGAAATATTTTGAGGATGTTGCTGTTATTTTCCAATGCCTTGTTTTTCATCCCCCAGGGACCAGAGCGACCATGGGCAGACAAGCAGTGGGGGCTGTGTGTGTGGGATGACGTTCTGGAGCACTGTGGTCCAGTTAGTAAACAAAATGTCTTCTGTTGCACATATACATGCATTTGCGTGTTCACACATGGCATGCTGACTTATCTCTCTTAGTTAGAATTGCTGGTGTACCAATAGCTGATATATGGTTGTTGGTGATTAAAAAAATGCCCTGATCATTATGAAACTAACATGGTTATTGGATGGTGTGGGGGTGAGGACTTGGTGCAATTCCATGATCAGAAACAGCACACAGGTCTGCAAAGATCTTCCAAGTAGTTGAGAGATTTTGTGGGTGGAGGGGGGATAAGAGCATTTTTAGATCAGAAAATATCATAAGTCTTGAGTCCATCAGGCTCGTGTGAGTCTGTGTGCATGTGTCAACTTCTGCGGTCGTGCAAAAAGGAAAAACAGGCCAGTGGAAGTTTGTGTGGGCTCATGTTAGTCTGTTGGGCTGTTGAAAAATGTCCCCATCCTTGTCCTAGTATGAATGCATTCGTGTCTTTTCAGGTAGCTGCCAACTACCAGGCATTCTTCCTTCAGCAGATGGTAGGGTACCTGACGGACAAGCAGCCTGAGGTGCGGCAAGCAGCCACGTATGGCGTTGGAGTCATGGCTCAGTTTGGTGGTCCTGTCTTCGCTGATGTTTGTGCTGGTAAGGGTTTTCATGCAGCGTTCCTAAGACTGTCCTGTCCATTTCTGTTTTGGATTTTCTCATTTAGGCTGCAGAGTAGCTGAAATTTCTTTTAGTGGCATTTTATTTCTCCTGTGAGGAGTCTGCCTTCCTGTGTTCTCATAAAAATTTGTGACAGAAATGTGTTAGTAAATATGTTTATTTTTCTTGCACAGACTGTGTGTATGATAAAGATTTATTTATGTTTTGTTACATGCAGAGTGTATTCCTAGGCTTGTCAGTGTGATAGAGCACTCCGACTCAAAGAGCATTGAGAACGTGAATGCGACAGAAAATGCAATTTCTGCTGTGGTGAAAATTTGTAAATACAACCCGTCGAAAGTCAGTGTGGAGGAGCTGGTCCCTCGCCTTGTACACTGGCTGCCTGTGACGGAGGATGCTGATGAAGCCGTTCATATTTACAACTACCTGTGTGACTTGTTGGAAGCGTAAGTTATATGTGGTTCTGTTTTGCAAGATTGCTTCCCCTTCACTTTTTTCAATGGGTGGAGGGGGGGGTGACTGTTTTGCTCATTCATGTGTTTGTCTTCAATATGGACATCCCTGGAAAGTTATGGAACATTTCTTTTGCCCTGCTGGTCCTCTAAAAATCATGGAATTTTTTTTTTAGAAACCATAGACCTTATATAAACCTTAGCTTTGGGCTGTGATTATAGATTGTCAATGAAACCATTGACTTGGGGATGCATTGCAGTAAAATTAAATTGTATTGATCTCCCTTGGTGAGCATGCAGGTTGTGTTCATCTTTTTGCTGTGACTATTTGCCCGTCTCCACCTGTTTACCAGATGAATGTGGTTATTGTCTGTAGCAGTTATATTTGTAAGCTGTTGCACCTTTGCATAAATCTTATGAGACAGGGTTCGACATCAACAGATGCCCATCCACCTAGGGTAAGTAATTTCTTTGGTCGGGAAAGTTCGATGCTTTCTTCAGGTCAAGGTGATGGGTGCAGATGCTAAACCAGCTGATTGTATCGCCTGAACTTGATTGCGAACAATATTGCAGCATGTGCAATGAAATTAATGTTACAAGGTTCCATCTTTGTGTGTTGCATGTGGATATACACATGCATGGGGACTGTTGGCAAGAACAATGTTAATGTTGACCTTTGTACGATCACAAAAATGAAAAGGGCTTTTAAGATCTGAGAGACAGAGAGAGAGAGAGAGAAAGAAAGATTCTTAGAAAGGTATTTGATTCAGTTTGCAAGCTCAAAAAGATCAGTTTTGATGTTCGGCTAGCTCATAGGCTGAAAATGCTTCTCCTAAAGCTGGCTTACTAAGTGTAACAACTAAGGGAACCCCTGTCAGATACAAATAGAAGTGTTGAGGACTGAGGGGCTTTAGGACAGACAGTTTAGTCAAAAGCAAAGAACAAAGTTGTCTAGAGCATTATCTAGTAAAAGCTTGCATGAGGTCTTGGAAAGTTGTGGAAATTTATCAGAGTAAACGTGTGAACCTTCGATGTTGCATTGTCCCACAGTCAACCTATGCACTTTTCCTGTTCTTTTTTGCCGAACGATTGATAGGTAATATGCATGTGTGTGTGTGGGGGGGCATTGAATTTGGGTAGGTGTGTGTGGAGAGTGTATACTTGTATAAATATGTGCACTTGAGTTTAAAAGAAAAAAACAATTGGTTGTGCCTAGGAACCATCCAGGGGTTATGGGTGAAAATGGAGGCAATCTTCCCCACGTATTCTCCATCATTGCGGAGGCCATCATGCAAGAAGTGGTTGAGGAAAATTCTGAAGTCTATCATCGCCTGCTGAACATTGTCAGACAAGTCCATGTAAGGTTACCTACATAGTTACATAGATCAGTCAGCTATGCACATTAATTGTCTAGTAATTCTACAGAAGTTGCTAATTAGTATCATTTTGCTGCATTGTTTGATCTTATGCAGTTCTTGTTTTGTTAAAGCTGTTGCCTTTAGGTACACGTCTTTGTTCAGTTTACAAGAAATGTTTTATTGCAAGTTACTTCTTGCTGTACTCTCTGCCTGTGATCAGAGTGCTCAGTCCTGGCCTTGGATATCACCACTTGTCAGTCATTTCGAAGGTTTTGAGCTGGTTGGACACCTTTCAACACCCAGAAATGCACTTGTGTGGTGTGATTAGATTCTGTCGTTAAGCAATTTTTTAATCATGAAATAAGTGAAGGTTAGAAGGGGTACTTCACATACACCCTTCCTCTCCCCAGGTTGGTGGGTGGAAGAAACAATTGATGATGGGGGGTGGGGGCACTGAGTTGTGATATTGAGGGCCAGGGCCAAGCACTCTAACAGCTGTAGAGTTATCTGTCTTGGCCACTGACGACAAGATGGTGGGCATAAGTGTCAGGTTGGGCAAAACCACACCTAGAAGTAAATCTTCTAGCCTTGATTAAAACTAATCTTGTGATAGGAAAAACATGTACATCTGATATGCACCCAACAAAAAAAAATTGTGGATTTCAGACCAACCAGGGAATGTTATAGTTGTGACCTGACAAAAAATGTTTGCATATTTCATACCAGAGATATTTGGTTTCAACCTGACAGAAAAAAGTGTGTGTGTGCATTTCAGACCAACCAGGGAATGTTCCAGTTGTGTCTGGCCCAGTGTTCACCAGAGCAACAGCAGGCACTCTCAGAAGCTCTGTCAAAATGATGCTTCAGAATTACTGCATCTTTCCTCGGACAACGCCTCGCTCTTGAAGATGCTTTGCCAGTTTGCAGTTTCCCAGCTGGAGTGATTCTGTATTGCTAATTCGGCTTCATCCTGGTGTTCTTCGGATGTTGGAAAGCACCCCCATGTGATTCTGACATACGTGCAGCAGTCAAAAATTTGTTCTTCTGCGATGGATGTTTTCTGCCAATGAAGCGATGGATTGGAGGAGGTGGAAGTCAAAACCATGGTGCACATACATGCTCATGTGTAACAGAAACTGTGGAACCACTTTCCCACCTTGCACGTGCGGTTTGTGTGCAGCAAACAGAATATTGGGACGCTAGGGGTTGGTGAGGGGAGGACGAAGAAATTGTAATTTATGTTTTGCTTGAGAACATGCAATTGCTTCTCCAAATGTGGTACCATGTGGTGTGTGATGCATGCGTGTATATATGCATGGGTGTAATTGGTGTGCTTTCACACACCTGTGTACATACACAAAGGCATGGATGTTCATGTGTATATAGGCATATAAGAGTTTTATGTGGGTAGGGGTGTGTGTGCATGTTCAGGTGTGTAATAACTGCTTCCCTTTGTCTCCACACCTTGCAGTTTACTCACTTCCCTCCTTACCCTTTCCCTTCAGAGTGGTCTTTTTTTCTATGAAAACATTTAAATATTGTTTTGGGAATGAATCGGATTTGGTAACCAACATAAGTAGGTTACTCAAAGAATGGGAGATTAGGGAGACAATCTGTACTCTATACTGTTAATCTGTACTCTATACGTTACATGCGTAGCTTAAAGGGAAACTTAACCTTAGAAGTAACCTGTCTTGAATTGATGTTGTGAGTCTTTTTAACCCTAAATTTCAAGCTACAAAAGAACTCTTCACTTACAACCCAGCTTTTAACTTAATGCCGCTCATCGGCCTTACATGGAAGCCGCCATGTTGCCTTGATGAGTGACGTCAGTTACCAAGGCAGGGAGAAAGCTACTGCAGCAAGCAGCCGACAGCGCTCAAAGCAGCATCGTCACAGATATCGGGCAGACGCTTTTGTTAGTGACATCGCGAACATTCGCAAGATAATTTCCGTTATGGATCTGGGAGTTGCAGCTTACACTTATGACCGAGAACACACGGAGGAAGAACTACAAAAGACGGAAAGTACCGGTACTGAGTAAGACGACGAGTGCTGTTGTGACTAGTATATTTACATAGGTGTTCTTTGTTGTGTGTACGGGTGTGTCCATGCACACGTGTTTGTTTTCAAGTACTTTGTATTGCTATACAGGCCTTGTAGGCCATATGGCATATTTTAAAAAAATCAACCATATTGTATGCATTATTTGTATATACCTATTTAAGTATTTTCTATACTTTACTTATATAAAATAAATAACACTTCATACAAATTATGTCATGATTTTAAAAAACGTAATATTTTTTATCATTACCATTAGTTGTTTAGCAGTAAAAATGTGAATTTTTTTATTTTACCCGCGCTGTCTGTCTTTTCACTGTCAGCTGTAATCGTCTGTTCTCACTCTCAGGCTCAGCTTCCGTCCGGTCTTGCCTTACTGCAATGCCTTTTTCATTGGCACACTTTGTAGTGATAATTGTCGGAATGGCTCCTTTCTGTAACTTTTTCTTAAAAGCCTAGAAACCAAGAGAAGCAGTCACATCATTTTCATAGGTCCCTTCAAAGCACTCCCTCGTAAAATGGTCCTCGCACACGAGGTGCGATTTGTGCCATTTATTCTCCAAACGACAAGCCAACTTGGCGTTCTTTAAATTTTCAAGCCACTTTTTACATAGTGCATACAAATCTTTTATTTTGCTGGATTCATAATCCCAAAAAAGCTTTTGTGGCTTCCGTCTACATTAAACGATTTGCACTGTTCGTTGAAATGGCGGAACGTTTTGCACTGTTGAATGCTTCTGGGGAACTGACGTCACCAGACCAGACGCCAGCAACGATATTTTGCTTTCATTCACAAAAGAGTACCACAGCATGGCAATGTCCATGTGCCATTATTTACCGAAATTAAAACGTGGATTGTATGGAAATAGTACCGATACAGCTTGAAATTTGTGGCTGACAAGACTCACAATATCAGTATCTATGAATTCATCTCAAGTTGCGTCTAGGGTTGTTTTCCTTTAAAATTTAAAAAACATTTTTTTTTTGACCTTTTGATATCAGAATAATGGAAGATGACAAGTTGATGCATCTTCTGGGTGTTTGGTTTTGTGCAGAAAATAATTTGTTGCTTGAGGTTCCATAGAGTTTCAGAATTAAAAAACCAGGCAAATCCCAACACTACGGGATTTTGGGGGAGGAGGCGGGGTTAACTTATTAATGTATCAGTGCTGCTTGTATTTGCATGAGGTGTCCAGTTACCGTTTCCGTTGTCTGCCGTTTGTTGAAAGGATCTTCCGCAGGTCCCACTGTGCATTTGTGCCTGCCAGTCTCTTCAGTTTGCACAGACCTGTTGCTTACATAGCATGTGCTCCACCTTCCTTGTGCCCCATTCTCCATACAGATCTCAATTGCATGTGTCTGGTTGTGACTTTAGTAATGAAAGTTCATGGCTGCAAGGAGAGCTGGTGTGCGAACGTGAGCTTGTGAGTATGCAGTCTTATTGCTAAAGATGTCAGTTCGCAGCCATGAGGAGTCGTGCACTGTGTCCGTCAAATCCCAGTCACCTCTCTAGAGATCATATCCACGGATAAAAAGACAAATCGGTTTTCTTTCTCTGTGAGCAGGCACAGTGTACAGCGTTAGAGGTTAGCTATGCTATGTAAAGTGTCTGTATCCTGGTTGGACCACCCAAGCTGTGCTTCTTAAAGATATTATTTTGATTTTCTAGGGTTTGGTCTGCGTGTGTGGGTTGGTGAGGGGGAATGATATGCAGTGGAGATTTATCTTGGCCTTGTTGAATTTTTGCTCGGTGAAGTGTCGCCCATTTTAGATGTAGGTACAGATACTGTCCTTAGTAGCTGTTGCTCGAGTACTCCATGCTCAGAGCCTATCAAAATGTTTTGCCTTCTGTATGTTGGGTGTTTCGAGGAGAAAAGAAAATGGGCCTATGTAAAATCACCGCAGGATTGATGGAGCCTTGTTTTCTCCCATACACCAGTCTGGAATTAAAAATTACACATCTTGTTGCCTATTATTCATGGAGTTACAAGAGTCTTCCCCTTCCCCCATCAAATCACCGCTAGTCTCTTGCAAGGCCTCCCCAGTGACTATACAGCAAGCACACTAACGCAGCTGACCTGGCGTTGAGGCACTACAAGGGTATCAGGGAGCTGAACAGACTTTTTGTCTCTGCTGCTCTTCAGTGTGTGTTGCTGCCCAACATTCTTCATGCTGTCAACTTCCACCATCTACTAAAGTCCACCTTAAGCACTTCTGTGTATGCTCCCACCTCTACATCCCTTTACTCCCCTTGTGTACCCAACTGCTGCAGTCTAGACAGCTAGCCTGTAGCTTGTAGGTGTGATCTGTGGTGAAATGATCTGCAGCAGATGTCTGAAAACCAATGGCCAGGATCAAACTCAATTTAGAAAATAATATCTGTAAAATAATTTCACGAGCATGTTCTCCTTAATGAGGAGGGCGTTGGTAACATTTTCTTATTTCTGTAAAACTGGTGGTTGCTCATTTTATATGCTCTGTGTGTGTGTGTGTGGATGCATGCAAGATTTCCCAGACAACTCAGACATGTAAATGCATGGTATTGATGCCTAAATGCCCAAGCGAGGGAAGATCCGCCTCTTGTTTTTCCGTGCAAAGCTTGATAATAAACCAAACCAATTACCAGACTAGCGTGTTTGTTTTAATTACCTCAGGGTTTCCTGTAACAGATGACATAACTGATTTACATTAGTTTTGTTAGGACAAACGTTATTGCAAGGATCTCTGGTACACAGACTATTTTGGAACACAATGGATAAAATTATTCACTAGTTTGTACCATGACCTCCAAAATGTAAATAAAGTTCAAAATTGTAAAGATCATTTTGACCTGTACAATTTTGTTCTAGGGCAAAACCCAACACATACCATGATTGCTGACAAAACTAAACAGGTGGAGAAATACAGTAACATGAAAAAAACTTTAACAAGAAGACAGTGTGTCAGTTACCATGTTTATTTTTTATACTGAAACCTAACTAGTATTTTTTGTTTATTGCTTCAATAATTCCCAAGTGTTGTGAATGCATTGTCTTGTGAGCTTACAGAGGTAAGAACGGACATCTTTTTGCCTGAGAAACCAGGGACTCAGCATCTGTACAATAGCATAAAAAGTCATCTCTCTCTCTAACACACACACACACATGCGTACATGCACACAAGCATTTCTGATTCAAAAACATGTCTCACATTAAGAGGTAGGAACATGAAAACTGAACTGTTGGCATCACACAGTCATATAAACATTCACAGCACAGATGCATAAGTCACAGAGTTTAGAACTACTTGTTATGAAATGATTTCAGGCCTGTGGGGAAAATGACGAGTTAGAAACCGACAAGGACTGCTCAGCCCAAATTGCCGCAAACTTATGCAACTGCATGTACTAAGCCATACTGCTATCACACTGGTAAAGAGTAAAGAACAGTGAAAGCACTGGTATTTGTAGTTGACACTGGATGTACATACAGTTGCACAGGCACATTAATGTATCAACACAATATAAGTATTTTTATTTGAAGAGAATACAGAGATACTGTGTATAATATATATGCTTATTTTACTATGCAATACTGACAAAAATATTGACATTGACACAATGGAGGTGACAACTGCTGGGATAAATTACCACCAGTGACTTCAAGAACACTATATTTTTTGTTTTTTAAAAAAAAACATTTCATCCCACATTTCCCCTTCACTGATCAAACCAAAGCAGCCGCAATGAGAAGAAATGTTGAGAGGGCAATATGGAGTCTTGAGCTTCCGTTGTTAGCTGCAAACAGATGTAACAGGGGCAGTGAATGCAACAAGATTGTAACCGGAAAAGCTACCAGCGCAGCGATAAATGGCATTCACAGCACAGAATATTGCTATTACAGTGTTTTGTGAGGAGTGAGGTGGAGGACTGGACAGCACTTTGATGCACACTTTCTACCCATTAGCTCTTAAACGTAATTCCATGATAATTTTTAACGCTCTTTAAACTCTTGATGCATAATTTTAAGACCTAATAAGTAGCTAGACATGCGAACTGAGACCTTGTGCATAAGCTTTGTTCTAATAGATCAGAGATCACTTTCTTGTGCATAAACTTTGTACTGATGGTTATGTATTTGATATGCATTTGCCTGGGCCAGGATGTGCTATCAGTATTGATAGCTGTTGGGGGGTTTTTTTTTTTTTGCTTATGCTTTTTATTTTTGGAAGAAATGGATGTGCAGAGTAGCACAGTGTTAGCTACATGTCATGTCTGCCTGCTTCCTCACCAAGCAGTTCCATTCCAGATGGTCCACAGGCAATGACAAAATACAATGTAGTGATCCATGGTGTTGGCATTATTACGTTCAAATTTACGCTCTCAGGGAAAGAATGACAGTTTGAAGAAGAGTTTTGCATGTGTTAGTATTAGTGAAGGGAGTGGTACAACCAAGTCTTGGTTTATGGTCGATGGTGGGCGTTAATCTTTCTTGTCTTGTTTGTACATAGTGGATGATGTGGTTCAAGACAATAAGGCTAAGTTTACCTTCTTCTTCTCTTTGTGGGCATGTTCCACAGGACTTCTTGCAGTTTTCCTGGGTAAACCAGTTGTTGCCACAGTACCCACTACGGGTCCACGAACCACAGTACTTATTGTTGTCGACACAGGTTTCTGGAGAGAAAGAGACAAAAACACGCTACATTGCTCAGGCTCGTAGCTACTGTACAGTGACAGAAGAATAGAGTGAGGCAAGCTGAAATGGCAAGCTGATCTACATAGAAACCAAACATACACTTTATGTTGAGCAGTTTCCAAGTTTTTCACCCACCCACTCTTCTTTTTGTACAGATTGGCTTGTGGTCATACACAATAGTGCATAAAAGCTTCAGCATTTTTTCCAGTATTTGGCGGCGCCGTACTAATTGTCACCAAGTTTCAAGTTCCATCACACCATGTCTCATTAAGAATCAGGTTATTTCTAACCTGTACTGTACTTCAACATGTCTCGTGGTCATTTGTTGATGCCCATCCTCCCTCTATGTCAGTGCCTCACATCAACAAGTAATATGATAGGATGAGGCCATCCTAACTCTTGGATTTGAACAGAGTGCTGTTTACCCAGTCAGAGAAATTGGCATTGCAGCAATGGAGTGCTTGTCACTAAGACGATGAGAGCTAAAGATCCTGGTCTGACAACCTGTTGCAGCCACATATTTCCTACGTCATCTGTTCACTTAGCCAGCTGCCTGCCATGAGAATAGCTTTGGCTGCCAAATTGGATTGACACACCAATCTTTTTTTTCCCAGTGACAATCATGTGCAAGGGGAAAGTAAAAATACTATACCTGATGAAGTGCTACCACATGCACCGCATGCTTCCTTGCAGTTTTCTCGCATCCACATTGGGTTGGCCTCACACTCTCCTGTATCTGCCCATGACTTGCACTTGGCATCACCATACACATTTTCACAGATGGAACCATCTAGATATCAAGGAAAAGAAATCAGAACAGCTTAAGCTGAGGGAGCTCTTCATAGTGCACACCCTCCCGTCCACCCACACCCATGCACACGCATTTCCATGAATTAGAAGTTCCAGTTCTGTTTGACAAAATTTACATCTGCTTCTTTTTCTTTGCCTCCACCTCAGAGGTCAGGAGAACTGTGAGGTACATAAATTTAACAAACAGTATTGTTTTTTAAATAAATGTTTTGAAATGTTAGCCTTTGCACTTTAATTTCTGAAATCCAGATGAGACTGTGTACTTTTCCCTGCTCATGCTAAGCAGCCATAATGGACAGTGAAGCTTGATGTTGTGTCTTGAAGGTCTGTGTTTGTTCCTTTGAGGCTGAGAAAACTCCACCTTTTTTGGTCTTTGGCAGCAACAGAGCTGCTGGGGAAAAAAACCCCAAAAGGATAAACAGCAAAATGAAAGAAATCTGAACACACCTGGTTTACTTCCACTGTCGGTGCCTTCACATACTTTGCAGGACTTTTTGCAGTTTATTTTCATCCAGGACGGGTTTGCGTCGCATTCCCCGCTGCTTGCCCACCCATCACACTGCTCGTCATTATGGATATTCTTGCAGGGAGTCACATCTAGGTAGGCAGAAAGGAAGACAAAGAATGCACAAACATGCTTACACTGATAAGATTTTGTTCGTTTTATCATGCAGCTGGATGCGAAAACTTTAAGGGCTTAGCAAATACGTATTATGGTTTGACCATATATATAGACTATAGCTGACAGGTTCACTGAATCTAGTTGTATACTGGCTTCCAAGCTATATTAATAGATTTTAAACTTTATCACACAGTGACTACAGATATTTTTCTTTTTTGATCCTTCTCCTATTTGTTTTATACTTTATTTTACTATGTTCACTTGTTTGTGTTGTGTTTTGTCCTGAAGAAGGGGTAATGCTCTGATACATGTACACTGGTCTTATGTGGTTTACATGTTATTGACCAGTTTCTTTGTGGTTACCATATTCCACACTTCAAGCAGCAGCCACTTGACAGTTTGTTTAGGGGAAAGTGCTTCCACCTGTCAGTGATTTCGCACTATAGGGGTGAGGGGAAGGTGGTGATTGGGGGCTGGGGACGTGCTCTGACTTCGGCAGCTGTGACGTGACGGGCCGTACCTTAACTTACTGGACTCGACTTCTCCAGATTTACTGAACAACCTTTTATGGTGATCTCGTAAAGAGCAATCGTCACCAAAACCTTTACTGCCTCAGGTCAATGGTTTCTGCACCAAAGGGTGATGACGCTATGAAATAATGTGAATTGCTAGAGAAATCTACCGAGGGAAAAGATTCTCATACTCTGACACATTCGCTCAGTCTCACACAGGCAAAACACTTCTTGCTCAAGAGCCCCCACCCTCTTAAAAAACACAACTACAGCGAACAGTTATTCAACATATACTTCAAACACTAACTGACTCGACAACATCAAATATATCTACAGAATATTTACAGAGAATCGCCTTGCTCGTGTCTAGGGTAAGACGCTGCCTGATTACGTCATACCACGAGGTATCACACAAAGAAGAGAATCAAACTCAAGCCAGAGGGGAAATCAAACTGCAAAACGGCCTATGATCCTGATCAATACACAAATACAGCAAGTGACCGACAACAGAGCTCCTACTCTCGTCACTAATGAAACAACTACTTCTGCAATACACACTTCCAAAGCTATTCAACGACCAACAAGGAAGCTATGACACTGCCACGACCAGCACTTCCTCTACCTCCTCTTTTGGCATACGTCCGGCCACTAGCGTAACGTCTCCTGTCTCCGGCACGATAAAACCACCTATCTTAAATCAACCCAAGTCCCAGACTCTAAGATAAGTTTATGGTAAGAGCAGTCCTATAAGGCGCAACAGCAATCACTTACTAGTCGGTCTCGTAGTCGGCGAAATACACCCTGTGTATCTGGCATGAAATGCTGGAGCCCTTTACTCTTTCGATGTCTTGGCTAAGATGGCGAGGGGCAGAGGTCCGTGGGTCTACACATGTCCGCATTTCTTGGTCCTCCTACATTAACTCTTTCTCCATGTCCTGTCCGAGTCTGTATCTCCTACAGTCACATTTTTGCCTGCTTAAGTAGTAGGCGTCCTGACACCTTAACCTCAATTAAACCGGTTCTGGCCAGCCTAGGTTGGGGAGGAGCTGTCAGCCTGTCTATGACGTACCTTCCACCTACCAGGTGTGAAGAGAAGGAAGGGGGAACAGGCTTACCTAGGAGTGACATGTGACAGCGGCCAAGCTGGTGGTGGTGGAGGCTGTTGTTCTGGTGTCCTGGCTGCTGTGGTTGGCTGTTGTCGCTGTCCTGATGGCTGTTTCCTACTGACCTATCCCTAAGTGCGAGGCGTTGCATCTTCCTTATATTCTACTTTTTGGTTAGGGTTATATTTCCCTCCTTTTGTAAATGACGCTTTGATTTTTATTTTTTTAAAAAAAAGCAGCCACTTGTTTCATTCGTTTTTTTTTAAACTGTGCATGTACATGACCAACTTTAGCTAAAGTAAAACACACATTTTTCCAGTTAAGAACAACCTTTCAGTTCTTAACAGCTGAGCATGTCTAGTTTGGCATCTTAGTAAAGAACTTCCTAGCAGTTCTGCAGGTGTAAACATTCTGATTTGGTACCATTTGAGCCAGACTGATTTCACATCATCCCACTTGCATTTGGAGCTGGGTGCATCTGTGTTGAGATATCCTTCCATATGTAAAGATACATATATATACATTCAGAGTGTGGGAGGACTCTACTGTCGGCTTTATGAATGCAATAAAGTAGATAGGACTGCTCAAGCAACCCAGTCAGCGGTGGGCCTGGCTGAGCAGTCACATCTCCATAACACATACTTTTTCATGTTTGTGAGGCCCACTCACTATCTTGAATGTGTGGAAAGCTTTGCACACCCAAAGGAGAGAAAAACACTTGCTCAGACCAACTCGGGTTTGCAGTCGTTGCTTTGCACATACCTGGTTTGCCAGTTCCTGTGCATACTCCACAGGACTTCTTGCAGTTTTCTTTCATCCAGAGGGGGTTGGCATCGCACTCACCATCCTCTGCCCACCCATCACACTGCCCATCGTTCCAAACGTTTGAACAGTCTCCATCCCCACCTGTAAATAGAACCAGTTGATGTCATTCATGTTGCTTGCTGTTGATGTTAACAATGACGAATTCTTACAAAAGCCATAGCCATGACGATGACAGTGAGTCTGGAGTTGGTTAAGTTAGGGATTATTTATTCCTGGATACTGGTTGCACATACTTAAGTGACACAAAGACAAAAATGACATTTGAAGCTACAGATTGAAGTAAAAGGGATATATAAATAATTTTTCCTCCAAAAATGCAGTGATTTGTTTCTTTATATACTGTGTGTACCTAATCCTTAAATGATATGCAAGTATTATAGATACTGGAGGGGAGGATGAATACTGTAATTAGATTATCCAAAACTAATAAAGAACAAATGATCAGAGAGGACCGAGTGTTTAAATTATCAAATTATCACTCCAACAGGAAGTACTTGAAGTACTTCCTGTTGGAGTGACAGCCAAAACTAGTCATATTATCTTGTTTGTGCACAAGCACAAATTAAAATATTAACCCTATAGTCTTTCAATTTTTGTGGGCCGGATTACCGGATGAAATATTATTAAACACTTCAGATTCACAGCTCGTACCAAAATATAGTGCTAATGTGCTGTTCTCCTTAATAATGCATCCTGCACATTTTCCTAGGGCAGAATTAGTAAAACACATAAAGATGACTGCTAGATGGATGGGATGGTTGACAAACAACTGACCAACTGGTAACTGGTGACACTATGCAGACAAAAAAAAAACCCCACCTGAAATAATTTAAGCTACACTGTATGTTTTAGGCAGACTTAGCAAAGTGCCGCTGTCAAAAGGTCTCACCAGTGGTAGGCGAGGTCACAACGCCTGTGTTGATGTCTTCAGGTCGAACACATTTACAATTCTTGTCCAGGTAGCCTGGTTCTTGGCAAGTTGGATCTGCCCTACAGTGTTCTGGGAAGCAGAAAGGGTATTCCATGATGCAACGGCATTTTCTGTAATTTTTATTTAGCAGTGCTCTATATTCCCACCCTTGTTATACTGACTAATTCTCTGGCTAAAGGGCTGCTGGATTAAAAACACTGCAAACGTTTTCAGTTTTGTGACTAGCGTACTTACTACTGCACTCGTACATCAGGTTGACAACTTTAATGTCTGTGAATGAAAGTCCTTTCAGATACACACGACCGATTTCCCTTTCTTTGGTAGGGTCGTGAGTTTGGATGGTTTGTGCTGAGCCGTCTTTAGAAAACGCCTGCACAGTTAAAGCGTAGATTAGTGAGTTTACAGTTATACTCAAAACCTAAATCAGATCCAATGAGTGTACACTGTACAGGGTGAGGATAACCTAGATCCAATGAGTGTACAGACAGCGTAACCTAGATCCAGTGAGTGTACAAGTTAAAGGGTATCGGTGAGATTGGAGCTAAAAAGTAGATATGATTCAATGAATACAAAGTTAAAACGTAGGTTAGAGTTCAGAGAGGTCGTGCCAAGCTGAAATCGAGGACAGAAAGGAGGAGGGATATAGATGATCCTGATGAGCAATGATTCAATGAACGATCTGACAATTACTGAATTAGAACTTTCCTGTGCTCATGCCTGCGCAAGGTGTTTATTTCTGAAGTGCATATAAATATATCCAGTCTCAAATAAACAAAAATCGTAAGCAGGTTCAATGGAGTTTTCTATTTAAATGTTTGGGAACTTGACGCCTCCGTACCGTGACTCCGTAGTGCATAACGGAGGAGTACTCGAACGGTACGCCATATTGGTTGACGTCATCAGAGGAGTACTTGTTGAACCAGATGCGCATGCTGGGAGCCACGTTGTCGTAGATGATGCGGATATACTGGTCACGGTCCGGCAGCTGGTGTTCGTGTACCAGCCCAATGGCATGTCCAATCTCGTGCAGGTACAGGCCGCTCTGAAACATGTTAGTGTGGGGGTAAGAGGTGAGCAGGAGGGATCCCGAGGATATAGACGTCGCAAGCCGAGCGTTCACTGGGCTGTATCACAGTCGTTTTTCGTTTATTGTAATGTGGAAGTTTGTTGTCTGATGTAAGGCCCTCCCCAATTTTTGTTGGAATATTTGCATCGCTGCCTTTATCTCTCTCTCTCCCCCGGCCCCGCCCTCTTTCCTCCCTCACCGTTTGCATCTGTGGGCGTGCGTGCACGTGCATCCAAAAGCAATTTCTTTCCCCCTCCACTCTACCAGTCCCTGGCTATAATTCCGTATTTACACCAGAGCTACAGATTAGGCGTTACTACGGTAGTAAATACTCGCATTTCAAGAATTCAACGATAAGAACAACTTACAAAGCGACATCCTGGACTCTGAAGATTGATGGATTGCACTCCCCTTACCATTCCAAGCTGCGAATTACACCTGTGTGTTTAAAGACAAATAATGTTGAACATGTTTAGCAATAATAACAACACCTCAATTTACTAGTATGTTTATGATTTGCTTCCACAGCATCGGAGCTGCGCGCAGTGTCCCATCCGTTCGCCAATAAGCGTCACTCACAAGATCAGCTTGCATTTTAGCGAATGGTTGAAAGTAGTGTAAATGCTGGGACAGCGCATGAGGCTATGGTCGCGGCATATATATAGTTACAGGCATTCTGGACATATATTATTCACAATTTTGGCTGACGGCAGAGGGGGAGCATCCTAAGACCATAGGTTTCTCTAACAGTCTCACCATGCACCTATTTGATTTTACGATCCATCCAAAAGGATGAGATGGCCATGCATCCTGGAAGAATTGTTTTTGAGAGGCCACAGCTAGGGGTCTTACTCACCCGTTACCATTCTGGAAACGAATGCGGTTGGAGTCCGACTGGGTAAAGGGTTTGAAGGTTAGACACGTCGTGTTTTCCCATCTCTGCATGGCCTGCTTGATGTAGAAGATTTCGTCTACGTCTGTATACCCGCCATGCAAGAACCACGATGAAATGTATCATCTATCCGTCCGTCCGTTCGTCCATCCATCCATCCATCCATCCATCCATCCATCCATTTATCCACCTATCCATGACGCTATTTGAATGCTCACTAAGTATGTAGATAAATCAGTAGGAAAGAGAGTGTCTGGTGGATTTTGAATGTATTCTTGGGTGGGTCGATTATACAATTTTTTTTTACTGTAACATTTAAAGTTTCAGCAAAGAATTCTTCAGAAAGAACCCCCATTCAGACCCCTCGGGACGTTGATGTTTCGTCCATAGTAAAGGAATCAAATCCCAGCCCCAGCTTACTGAAGTGGGAATAGACGAATTCATAAGGGATGACGCGATTGGTCCACCGGTAGACTACAGGTCGCGTGGCCTTCCTCTTGAAACGACTTCCCTCCTCACTCTCTGTCTTCTCCGCCCTGTCGGAGTCAAAGGTGAAAATGTCTTTGTGAAACGTCACCGTGATCATCGTCATCTTTAGTAAAGCGTCATTAGAAAAGTCACACAAATGGGTATGTGATGTGGAGAAAAGTACAGCAGCTGAGCGTCACCCACCAACAGTGTAAGTGACAACAACAGAAGATACGGGTGCAGGGCTGGTTGTAAGGGCTTTCATATCGCCTTTCCATAGGGAAACGACCCTTACAGCTACTTTTACGACCGGAAGGGTATAGATACTAACGGCATGCATGGGTGCAACTTCCTGTGTTTTTTTTTAATTCTCGGCAGAGTTCTAATAACATTTTCCTGCCCTAGCTTGGCCACAGCCGTCAGCAAAAAGCTTTTATGTTGTCCTGATCAAGGGGTAATACCCCGAAATGTCAACGCTGTCTTTGTTAAATTTAGCTTGGTTAAGTTCCTTAATTGGTTGTCACCTTACGTTTTATTCAAAGCCGCAGGCACGTGTTCCATTTCAAAAAATTTTTCAATCTGCCGTGTCTTTTACCCCATTTAGCTTTCCAAAACAGAGAAGTATCAGAGTTATGCAGAGTTCAAGAACCCTAAGGCCTGACTCAGAATAGCGTGAAAGCAGTTGAAGTCAGATGAATGATGCGGCGTTGTAGATGTGGGGACGTATCAGCTGGTGCTTACAGGAAGCAGCAGACTTCCTCAGGAATCAAGGAATCATCCCCTCTGCCCGACTTTCCTGAGATCAGTGGCACGTTTTTCAGACGCAATGAAAACCTAAGGGGCTGTATCCGGGGCAAGATTGCGGCCACTTGTGCTGTAAAACCACAGACTGTATACTAAGAAAGATAGTCTATGGTAAAACGCGTGCCAGTCAGTAGGGACAGTATGTGGCAGTTATCGACCACACAGACTATAGCGCTAATGGTTCTAATATCAATTATTAACTAGTCTTATCAATTTCCCCTCAACCAGGTATTGAACGCAACGGAAATTTTCTTTTTCTTTTAAATCAAGTGTTGTCGTTTACCCACTGCCATTACCGAACTACCCCGAGTATCGACGATGCCTGTCGAAGCTAATGAAAAACTGAAACGCTGTAACAAAAGTCGATCAGTCGGCCAAGACATAGTAAGCTTTTCCGCTTTGAGGACGACTTCAGAAAGCTTATTTATTAACATCAGTGACCATGGCCACAACCAAATTTAAGGAACATCAGTACATCACCCTCAGCACAAGAGTCGTCATCTTAATCTCACGCGAAACCTTCCTCAATTTCACCTCGCCGCGCCTAGCTTGCCGCCAGGAAGCACCCTACGAAACGCTTTCTAGGCGCGTAGTATGCGCGTAGACCTGTAAACTCCTCCCCTCTCTGGTACTCACCTCATGTACATGGACTTGAACTGCTCGGGCGTCAGCACCAAGTCTAACTCCACTTTGATGTCGCCCCGGAGGTCGAGGAAGTTCTCGGTCATGTACACTGAAACACAGAAGTCAAAGGTCAGCGTCAGGCCAACCGCGTCTTCCGCTCTCATTTTGTAGCGCTGCCTCCTGAAAATTATGTAGGGGGAGTTTCCGTGGAGATGAGGGGGCCATGCAGGAAGCTATAGACAAACGTCACAGACCTAAGAAATGGTTTAGTCTGACGTCATTGGCTAGTCTTGCGTGAAGTCTTCACTTCCATGCAGAAAGCATTGGTGGTGAGGTGTGACTAGAGTGGGGTTGGCGTCGTTATAACTAGCTTAGGGCTGTAGAAAGTATCTCTTAGATGTCCGTGTATGCTCGTTTAAACGAGTTGAGAGTCTAAACTGAGTGGCTGGGTGAATGAGCGGAGGGGGGGGGGTATTTGTTGCTTAACGTCCAGCCGCAAACTATGTGCATATCAGGACGGTGTTGCTTAGACAAAGTTTATGTGCTGCCACACGTGGGACTGCTGTCGTAACACGGGCCTCAGTCCCACCCAGTCACATTATACTGACACCGGCCCAACCAGTCCTAGTACTGTTCCATGCAGTGCCAGGCGTCTGGCAGGGCAGCTACTAGATTGCCAATTTTTAAGTCTTAGGTATGACTCGGCCGGGATGCGAACCACCGACCTCCCGCCTCGGAAGTGGACGCCTTAACCACTAGACCACCGAGGCGGTCGAATGAGCGGAAAGAGCGTGTGAGTGTGAGCGAGCGAGCGAGCGAGCGACAGATCTTTGTGTGCTTGAGAGAGAGAGTGAGAGAAAGAGAGAGAATCAGGTGTGGCTCGAGAGTGAGAGAACTATATGTGGCTCGGGAGATAGAAGGAGAATTATATATGGAGGGAGAGAAAAATAATACATGTGGCTCGAGAGGGTGTGGTGGTGGTGGTGGTGGGGGGAGAGTATATGTGGCTGGAGAGACAGGAAAAGAGAATCATATGTGGCTCGAGAGAGAGAGAGAGAGAGAAATATGTGGCTCGAGAGAAATAGAGCTGGCGAGATAAAGGGTCTTCCTGTACTGACTGCTCAAGCCGCCGTAGGCTTCAGTGATGAGCTGGTCTATGGTCTTGTTGGGCACCACCTCGGGTTTGGGTTTGTAGTTCGGGTTGCTCAGCGTGTCTTTGTAAGGCTCTGCCGCCAGGTAGGACACCCCACTGACCGCGGTGCTCTAGAAAGTTCGCTTTAGTTAGTACGTAAGTGTTAGTCCTCACACGGATAACATATATTACGGGTATTGTCAGTGGTCAGCTGGACGGGTAGCCATGGGTACCCATCATCCAGCAGAAGTGATAGCTATACCTTGTAACAAAAGATACGTCATTTCATTTATCTTTCCATATGCCTCCCTGTCTGCTTTCCTGTCTATCTGCCTGTCCGTCTCTTTCTTTCCCTCTATTAGTGTAGCTTTTCTGTGTGTTGTGTTGTGCTGTGCTGTTGTGCTGTGTTAATGTATTGTTGTTGTGTTGTTGTGCTGTGCTGTTGTGTTGTGTTGTGTTGTGTTGTGTTGTGTTGTGTTGTGTTGTGTTGTGTTGTGTTGTGCTTATCCCGAATAACGTGTACAGGCCCGAAAAATCGACTTTTAAAATTCTACTTTATCTCTTCTGTCAAACGGTCTGTTTGTGTCCAGTCAAAAATGCGTTAGCGAAAACAAGCACAGGCATGCCTGAGGCCACGCCAAGACACTCGTAGTCTTTCTGGGTTAAATTTTAAGTGATGTAGTTTAAATATTTTATTAGTTAGGTTATATGTATATATAGAGAGAGCGAGAGAGAATTCCAAGTGCGGCTATATGTAGGTCCCATAAAACAGATGTATAAGCCATTCTTCAAGCTTCCTGGCAATTCATTTCTCAACAAATGTCTTCAGGTCCGTGCATGCAAGTTTTCTAGCAAATAAAACGATTTTGTCTGTGTACTGGGCACAAGCGATAGCTGGGGCGGGGCCAGGAGAGATATAGTACTATAGTGACATGTACCATTACGATGCTATGATGATGATGACGATGACGACGACATTAGTATTTGCGGCTGTTCCCCCTACTTCTACTAATTCTGCCGCAGATGCTTCAGTCTCGATAGACTGGGTCGTGGAAAGACTGAACCACTTGTTGAAAATCTGCGTGTGTGCATATCAGCAGTCAGCATGCATGTGTTGTCGGCACGCAGGGCTCTCGGCAGACAGTGGGGGAGGCACGCAGCCAACACACGGAACCTGCGCCTATACGATCTTATGTTTGTGTACGACACTAGCAAGTTTAAGCTTCCTCGTTTCCAAAGAAGAATGGCCTGCACCAGTGTTTTATTTTTAAATTCATTTATAAGTGGAACCCTTCGATGCTGACGGATGACATGCCCCATTATGAAAAGCTACACTAAAAGAAAAAAAAAGGAAAAAAAAGGAAAGACAGAAAAAACAAAAACAACAAAATAACTTCAAAAAGAACGAAAACAGAACAGATGTAAACAACAACAACAACAATAACAAAAAAGGAAAATATCTCAAACGAAAAGAGAGAGACAGTAACTAAGAAACAACAAAAAGTAACACACGGAAAAAAGTAACAGAAAAGAAATATAAAGCTGAACTCACTGTACATAGTAGAATAAATCCTGCAATCCCCAGCAAGCCCACACCGGCCATTGCTTCCGTAGTCAGTCACGACACTATCGTTTGGACACTCACTAATTAACTCGTGTGTGACCGAGTCCTATTTATCAGGGCCCATGCGTCGAGGAGGATATTGAAGACGTCACTTGCGCTGACAGTTGAACCATTTACAGCTAACCTGGCGATCACGGAATCGGAAATTCGCAAGAGGCGTGTTCCTCGGTTTGACTCACTGTGCAGTAACATTAGGGATGACAGATGACACCAGAACGGGTCACCAGTTGGATCAAAAGTCCGGTGGTAGTGCGTCAGTCCATCACTCCCTGCTGCTTCGAACACCTGCACTCTGGAACCGCCGAACCGGACTACATCACTAGTACACAGGGTGTACTCAATTTGTCCCGTGCTGATGATTTTGAAGACTTTATGTGAGAGCGTACGAGCTTGAACTCCATGCTGGAAAGCAGTCATATTTTCAGTTCAGCTGTTTTAAGTCATATTTGATGGTTGAATGTGCCTGTTTGCCCGCCCGTAAACTGCTCCCCCCCTGGGTTTGCTGTAAGGCTGATAGGTTTGCCGGTCAGTCTCAATAACTGGAAGTGGTGGTGGAGTCGAGAGGGAGTTACAGTAGGTAAGGAACATTAACCTACTCTTTCAAAGTTGCGATCTTTTACTCAAGATTTATTTGTTCATTCTAGTCCGAACAGCTTAGCATTCTCATGGAAAAATCTAAAGAGCCTTTGCTCGTAACAATAAAATTATCTCATCGGCATGTAAGGTTGCCAACCCAGCGGTCCAACTCTGCTGCCTGCGTAACCCCACCCCTACCTCTTTACTAACCCCATGCGTCTCCTTGCTGTCAGTTATAGACAAAGGAAAGTACTCTTCGTACGAAAGGTTAGAGACTGCGCTGATCTCCCTTGCCAGCTGTGTACGTGACTTATCAAGGGCGTCATCATATTTATTTCATTTTTGTTAAGGCCTAGTTACAGGGTCGAAATATGGTCTATGACCATCTGGGGGTGAAAAGAAACCCGCGTGTCGAATTTGGTGTAGATCGGTTCAGGTGTGCGGATTTGCATAACAAACACACCCAGACACATTTGGCTTTAATATTGCATACACGTATGCGTATGGTATATGTTTATATATGATCTTTGTGCGTGGTATATACATGATATAAATGTATTTGTGTGTGAGTGGATGGTCGGGTGGATAGAGTGACCATTGTCTCGTTTTTCCGTTAAGTGCAACGTTATTTGTTGATTTTGAACGATAGTATTGCGAGTACTTTCCCTACAAAGCGCATCGTGTGTAGTTGACTGATGGTGGTAAATCTGAGGGGTCAGTCTCGCTTGTGTTACCTAGGATCCTGTTATGACCAACACCACTCGCGTGACTAACTGTTGCCACCAAAATTAGAGTTGCGCTGCACGCAGCCCCAGCCCCGCTGCCCCAGTCGGAGCAGAGCCTGACTCACCGAGAGATCTTTGTCACGACTGCACCCGGGAAGACTGCGCAGTCACTGGCACAGGTGTGTCGTAGAGTGATCAGAGTAAAGTCCCCTTGCATCATGATAGGGATGAACGTTTCGTCTGGATGTGTGTTGCGTGAGCTTGAAAAGCGCAGAACAACTGGAGCCAATCAAAATACAGTCTTACGTAAAATATGCTAATCTCGTAGAGTCACCACTGAAAACGTTGCCGTTTCCTGTAAGATCTTTAGTGCCTCCCTCCCCCAACCCCCACCTAACCCCTACCCCTAGCCCCCACCTCTTACCCTTCCCCTAACCTCCCCTCCTCCCGAAACATCCCCCTCTCCCTCCCTCCCCCCGCCCCCGGAAAGACCTGCAAAATATAGCTCGCCATTTGATTAGCTCCGCTTTTTACACATCCTAAATAGAGCTCGTCATTTGATTGGCTCCAGTGAATTAGAGCTTTTACATTCTGGTGTCCCTCGCTTCATGTTGTCAACCAATGCAGCAAAAGGTCCAGCATGTGGCGCGAGGTCCCAACGGCTAAATAACGGGCTGAGCACCATGACGTCACTGACGTACGCGCACGTGTGCGGACGCTTGTGTTAATGTCGATCAAATTCTTGTGAAGATATTTTTATTATCGTGCCCGAAACATTTTTTCATTTGCCTAAGAATACAGATGTTAGCATGGAGAATGTTTTATTTGTTATTAGGAGAACCCAATAAAATGATAGTCAATGCGGTTGGTTTAGTTTTAGGAAGCAAAAGGTTTTACCATGGTGAGTATATAGCAAACACTTCTGGTTCACTTCTGGAATTTATTGCTTGAACCACTGAAGGGCCAGATTATGGGGGGTGGGCAAGGGGGGCCACGTTCCCCCCCCAGCAGAGAGCGAGAAAGGTGGATTTTATATTTTATTTTTTGTATCGGCAGTTAGAAATGGCCAAACCTTACTGCCGCTCGGGTGCATACTGACTTTTATCGTTTTCTTGCCCCCCCCCCACCCCTCAGGAGAACCATGATTCGCCCCTGCACTGGTATATAATACAGACATTATTGTGTTTTGTGGATTAGACCTGAATGAGATCCACTCGACATAGATGATATATATATATATTATTTAAAAAGACTTCATTGCTCACCATAGTAAATCCTTCATCTAGTTTTGGGATGTGATTCCTGTTGCTTTCCGTAGATAACACACACACACACCACCACCACCACCACCACCACCACCACCACCACCACCACCACCACCACCACCACCACCACCACCACCACCACCACCACCACCACCACCAACAACAACAACAACAACAACAACAAACAAACGCCTGTTATTTCAGAACCGAATGATAGAACTTGCATGAGTGCAACATTTCTGTAAAGAATGCCAGTGAGAAAGACGGCTGGTTTTCTCAAATCATCACTTGTACATGTATACGTGTTTCATTTGGCCGATTAACTCAACGCTCCGAACAGTTGCATTACATCACTATTTAGCTACTTTTCTTGAAGCTGTCCAGGCAGGTCCAAAGGATGAAACCGAACAGATTTATTTGTTGGTGGTGGTTAGAGTGTGTACTCTATAATGTTCAATCACCGTAGCTGGAAAGTGTGAAACCGCCGGTTCTATAGAGAATCCTTGACAAGTAGTCCTGAAACCCCTTGAACACCGCCATTACGACACATGTGCACATCGTGGTTTCCTGAGACGGTATGCACGGCTGTCATTTCCGTTCATCCATATGGTGTGATCATCTTGTTGAAGCTGCTGTTGATAGATAAATCTCTCTCCCTCTCTCTCTCTTTGTCTCTGTCTCTTACGCACGCATAGGCCTACACCACGCAGTCAGGTATGAAAAGAATGTAAACTCTTAAACTCGAAAGGCACACTTGCTCGCATGCACGCAGACACGCACACAAAATGTAGTCTCTCTCTCTTTCTCACTCACACCACAGCTCACACACACAGTCGCACACACAAGCACGGTCGCAGAGAATGCATTATTTTCTTTCACACACAGGCATGCAAAGCCCACGCATGCACACGCTTGTTGAGAATGTATTAATTTCTTCCTGTTTATTTTCTCGCTAACATACACATGCATATGCGCACATGAGCGTGCGCACAGATGCAATGTTGTTTAATCATGCTCTCTCATTCTCTCACACAAGCTAGCGCGCACGCACACGCACAGACGTTACGAAGTTTTACTAACAATTTCCTTCCTACTATTTAAAAAAAATAATATTAAAAAAGTTCACCAAACACCTAGGTTTTCGCAGCTTCTGCATCGCCTCTTAGGAACCAAATATTTGACGATCTGTGGGTTCTGCATACAGGGCTAAAGAATAAGGGTTTTATACTATTTGTCATTTTCCCATTTCAGACAAGAGTCGGGCCAAGCATACTGCACGGCCAGACTGAAGATTACACGTACAGTTGTCTCTATGTATGGGGAGCATTCTTTGGCCAGACCATGGAATCTACAATCTATAGGTCACAAGAAGAATGTGTTTATAAACTGTAACTGCTTAAGGTTTACTCCCCCCTACCCCTGCACTCCACCTGCGGTTTTTTTTAAATGCCTGGATTGAATTACATGTATTACAACATACCAATCTCAGAAATCGTGCTGAATGTTCATGGTCTCTTTTAATAACACAGGGCTTCATAACACCTAAATACTCCGGGCCTCAAGAGATCAGACTGTTCTGTCACGGAAGTGTGTAGATGCCCTTAGGTTGCTGAAGGCTGAAGGGGAGATCTGAGCCAAACCTAGAGATCTAGCTCAATGTTAGAGTAGTCTGCTAACTCAAATACTCTAGACGATAATGACTGGTTGAAAGCCGTGATTTAGCACAGTAATTTGCCTTAGCATGGACCAAGGGTGTCCTGCGTACCTCGAACTTGGGTGCATGCTTATTAGTTGCACCTGTGTATGGATGTGTATATTATGTTTTTCTGCGTGCTTTCCCAGCACCGGGTCTCCCCATTCCTTTTGCACCATAAGAACCTATATGAAGGCCTGTATCTGGTGAACATAAGGTCGTTGTTTGCCGAGATTCTGCAAAATCTCAAGACAAGTAGAAAATGCTTCACTCTTGTAAACGTTTAATCTTGCATTTCCCCGATGAAGTAAAATGTACTTGACTGTATTTGCCCATGTGTATTGTGTACAGGGCCACACTTTCTCACCCACCTACGCTGCGCTCACCTACATGCATGCCTCTAACAAGATCCTCATAAGAGCACAGTATGCAAAGTCCAGCAAATACCACAAAACGACAAACTGGTGATCTTTGTGTTTCTCCCTTTAATTCTGGGATTTCATCACACAAAAGCATCAGCCTATAACTAAACAATGGTATAACTCCTAAAGCGGACTCGTTACACGTGGTGTTATACTTACGGTGAAAATTACCAGGCACAAAAAATTGCATGTGTATATAGAAATAGACTAATTTTTAAGATCATAATATTAACAATAAAGAAATTGGTGATGATGACAACGTACAAGAATATTGTGGTCCAGTCATCTACCTAGGTATGAATGAAAAAAGAGGTATGTTAAGACTTAATGTAATTCCTGTCTTAGTATTTTGGGATAAAAGCACTAACTACTGGTGAGCTTAAGGAAATACATGTTGTAATGAAAGGCGCTTCTCAAAACGTTTTGCACAAAAGTGTTCTTGCTAAATGCACCAGAAAACACTTTGTTAGATATTAAGGTAGACAATCTGTCCCACATGTCACTGATTTGTAAACTCCTGTTTGACAATGATGAAGTGGTATTGATAGTAATGGGGGAGGGGGAAAAACCACAGGTAATGTCGTTGGTGGCACCAGCTGAACGAGTGGTGCTTGTCTCGTCTCTCAGGTACATTTTACTGCACTTGCAACAGCATGAAGGGAAACAATACTCAAACGTTCAGTCAACAAAAAAAAAAGGGGGGGGGGAGGGGAATGCATCAGCCAGCAGAACAGACATTTTCTCCATCACTATATCATAAACCCTCACACACAACTGTCACCTTCCTTAATAATGCACCAGCAGACACTATGCACTGCTGTAGTCAGATTGTATATTTGCTTTGCAAACGATTTGAACAGATAAATGTTAGTAGCATAAGCCTGAACCTGGGAAGGGTTACAAGAGTTTTCTGCCCAGAGAAGCAGCTTTAAGGTGCCATCACTGAGCGTTTTTGCAGCGGCATTAAAGTGTAGACAGGAGGTGCGAGCACTCATGCAGCCAAGCCACGGTGCAAGTTGCATGACCAATCATCTCCTTTGATACAAGTGCCCACAAATTTCACAGCATTAATGTGTCATACAGACACTTTCATATAAAAGAAAGGTAGTGCAAGTTCCCTTGCAAACCGGTGCCACACTATATACCTTTTTCGTACACAAGAAACTGTGTGCACATCTTGCTGATGCCGAACAAAACTCTGCATAAAAGCTAATACACACACATTTTACTTAAGATACATTTATCACCATCAAACGGAATTATTCACTGTAAGCAGCTGCCCATCAACCCACACCATAGACATGCAATTATTTCACACAAAAAGTGATTATATTATATATATATGAGCCAGACATTATATTATTATATGTATGGAAGATGAGATAGAAATTATATTATTATATGTATGGGAAGTGAGATAGACTCTTGCTGACTTAAATAAAGTTGCTTGTGATTGAAGGAGGGGCACAGACAGCTCATGTTTGGAGGCATAAAATAAAGAAAAATCTCAATAAGATTCAACAGAAGACAATGTCCATAGCAGCCCACTAAAGATCCACATCATCACAACAGTAGCACATAATTTGATATTAATGTTAGAGCCACTGCTGGAAATGTAGTATGTTAAACACTAGAGCTGTAATAAAAGTGTGGTTTTTTTAAACAAAGAAAATGGCTACAGAAAATGTTACCAAGTATTATTATTTGATATTTACATCATGTTTCACACTAGACTTGTAATACAAATTTTGAAAAGGTAATGGCTAAAGCAAAGCTAGCCAAGTATTGACTGTGCTACTGAATGAAAACAATTTATTTGCATTATAGTTTAGGGCACAGAGTGTCAGCAAAAGTGGTCACAGGTGGGGATGGTGGCATGCACGTGTGTGTGCATGTGTGGAGGGGTGGAGGGGCAGGGGGTAACACCAACAACTTGACATTTTTTTAAAACTTCAGGCAGTTCACCTTTAAAAAGTGAACGTTCTACAACTTTGTTATCTTAGGGCGATGAATTAAAGTAAAAAGGAAAAATTCTAGCTGACAATGAGGGCATCTTAATGTTTTTACTAAAACCTATGACAAGTACAATGCAGAAAGGAAAAGTACTGCAATGTTTACAAATGTGCAAGTGCACTGCAAACATTAAAAATGTATGTTTGATTCAAAGGCTTCAAGTTTCTGAAAAAGCTCATGTGACCACATAAGTAGAACTTAGACACATCAACACCCGTGTATCCCTGATCTCCTCCCCAAGCCATGGTTAAGGTACGACAGATTTTCCAGCTGAAAACTTTGTCCAACATTCAAAGACAAAGTCAGAACCATGGAGGGAATGGTGAAGTAGACAGTTCAGAGATAACACACAAGGTCACTTCCAAGCTTAGCTAGGTGTCCACTGATATGATGGTTTTCAAAAACTGGGGAAATGAGAGAAAAGGAAATTTAACAAACATTAAATTGATAATGAGCTGATCATGGTGGTTCCTCTTCAATGCAAAACAAGTGGTTCTTCGTTTATATCTCATTTTTTTAAAAAAAGGACCTTTTTTCAAAAGAACAAAAGCTACGAAAAATCTGGAAGAAATACAAGATCTGAGGATATGTACCCTCACTGTGTTGATAAGCACAAGGGGGGGGAAAAAAGACAAAAAAACAAAAACTCTTTGGAAAGAAACCTCTTCCCACTACATCCCTGCTTCCCACCGTCCCATGCATTTTCTAAAAATTGACACAACCCTTTGAATCAGCAAATACAATTAGTATTCTAACCTCACACATAATTTAATAATTAAAAAAATGTGATTAAACGTTATCATTTTCAAAATTTGTAAATCCCATAAAGCAGAAATCTGTAAAGGATCTGAAATCAGTTTATCTGCACAATGAATTCTGCTCCCTCTCTTGAAATTAGAACTTTGTGTCAACGGGCCTTAAAGGCGCCCCCCCCCCACCCCTTCAAACGTTGCCATTGATGTGAATCTGCCATTGATGTCAATAGAATACATATAAAGGATTCACTTTAGACACACATTCTATATGTTCATAAGGGGAGTGATTTGGAGTGCAGATGCACTCAGACACACACAAAGCCAAACAGACAAAAGGAGCAATTGCAATATAACAGTCCCCAATGAACTGTTGAAATTCTAACACTACATACAGAACAAAAGAACGACAAAAAATCATAGTGGAAAGAGACTATCAGACGCCATTTTTATTCTGTTCTTCCTAAAAATGGTCAGATAAACATTCATCAATGGGTCTTGTGGTTCCTTGATCCTAGAGTCTTCAGAATTAACAACTGTAGAAACGAGGCTTACACACAAGGATGCTCAGCAAAACCCAATAACCAGCCTGAATAACAACAGATACCAATGACAAACTGGAGATATGCAGTAATAAATGGCCATACATGGACATGATTTATGTAAATTTTAATAACTTTGTTCACAATCTGCTTTTGTGACTGACTATTTTCCATAGCGTACCCTACTCAGACACTCATAATGTTTACTTCTCTGGGTGTGTGTGGTAAAGCTACAAATATACTGCTAGACACTTGGCACAAAATCAAAACAAAATTTTGCAGACACAACCAAGCAACGAAAAAACAAAACACCAAAAACATACTCCTCCATACTGGTGTGCCCACAAATAACTGCATACAAAACAAAAGGTTTGTCAAAAAGTTGCTGCACTCTGTAAACATGAGGTGGTAAGCATTTCAATCTAAACTGTTCCCGTGGTTAAGAAAGTAAACATCTTTCCAAACAGCACATCACTACAATACTTTTCTTGGTGGCTAGATCTACAATTACAACATGCTGACACAAGTAACCCTGACAACAGGCCATCATCAATGCCAATCTAATATTTCCCTCCTTTCTAAATGGACCCATGTGTGTCACAGACCCATTTATGCATGCATGTTTTGTCTACAAAGATTATTTCTGGCCCAAAATGGCTTGGCAATAGCTTAAAGTTTTCAACAGTCCTTTCTGTCTATAAGCGGAGAGGTGATCAAAACTCAAAACACAATCAAAATGGTTTTCCAAAACATTCATTATCCACGTTAAACAACCAAGGATCTCACAACAAATGTTTTGACAAAAAAGTGGGAGGAAACAAAATTCCAGATCTGTGAAAACATCAGCATGTGATGCAAGTGCATGCACGAGGGGGAAGGAGCTAAAATAGCTTGTGATATAACAATTTTTTATAAGAATAGCAAACGGGTGGGATGGGGGGACACAGAGGAATAAAAAAGCCAAACAAAATCCAACCTCCTGATGAGTCTCTAGCACGATAGATAAGTATGAGCATGTCCACAAAATTTACAAAAAGCCTCACTCAAGCAAAGACACCAACTCAAAAAACACCTGTGCACACACACACACACACACAGAAAATCCCAAGATCCTACCGGCAAACCCTCTTCATTCCCCCCCCCCACCACCAAGTCATCTCTGCCCCTTTCCGCTCCATCTCACACTCACATGAATACAGGTACACATACATATGCATACCCATACACATATATATGCACCACCCACACATGCACGCATGCTGGGTACAAAAATTGATGGGGAACATTCCAACAGCACCTTCACATGCATGATAATGGGGGAGGAACTTCTCGGCTAGGTCAGTACCAAAGGCAACACTATTATGCATGAATATATCAAACAAGAAAAATCAAAAAAGATATATTGAAGCTGTAAGGTCTTCAGCATTTCCAAAAGCTGGCTTTAAGAAATGCCTTCACATGTTGGCAAAAACACCAGAGCCAGCACTAACTCGGAAATGCCAACTTTCCAACAACCAGGTCAATTCTGCATTTTAATGGACCTTTCGAATGACACCACACAAATGTCCCTCCAGTCCCTCACCCCCGCAGTCATGCCTCTGGCAGATGCAGTTATCTTAAATGTTGGACGTGACAGAAGAAGCATCGAGTTTTATGCTGAAAACATTGAATACAAGCACGACACCCTTTTTTTATATATATTTCTTTTTCTGTTATAAATCCTCAGGAGGTTAAATTCCACTGCAGTGACTTTTGCAACAGCAGGCTGCTCTATGAGGAGTACATTCTATCGATCTCCCTCTTGAAGCGCTGGTCAATGTTCTTGCGCTTGAGCTTGAAGGCATCCGTCACCAGTCCAGAATCTGGAAGCCACGGGTCTGGGCACAGAGTGTAACACTGTGGAATCTCAAACTTCTCCAGTTTAGCTGTAACAGACCGTGAAACACGTAAGTTCTGGGTTACAGCTGTAGAATGCTCAACACGAAACAGATTTAAATGTCTGACAGAAATCATGATAATGCTGAAAGCTTTTGCATAAGTCTGCAAAAGTAAATGCAGAAAACGCCATGTCATATTTGACTAAGAAAAAAATTGCAATAATCGGTGTATGGTAGGATTATACAGTCACCGCTGCAGAAATGCAACTGCTTGGTTGCACTGATCATGCAGTGGTAGTTAACTGAAGTCACTGATTTCAGATAACAGCACCTTACATACACACATGCACAAAGAAGAGGGTATGCTTATGGAAAAAGCACATTCAAGTTTCAAAACATAAAAAGTCTGTGATAGCTGACTGCTCCCGAGTCTGTAAAACCTCTTGGGTCAGAGCTATTTCCAGTGTGGCCACAGTGTCATACAGCTTGCTGATGCCTGGCTGTTGAATGAAGTTCCTGATAGCATGTCCACTGGCTGCAATACATCCTGTGACCGAGTCATCTTCTCATCTTCCTTCTCCTCTTTGCCTTCTTTATTTGCCGATCTTTTTGACAATGGCTCTGCTAAGAGTTCCTTGTCTGTCAGAGAGATAACTGCTGCCTCCTTTGTGTTGCAATCGTCGAGTGCCTGAATCTCGTGCCCGCTCACAGTGTCACAGAACGTCTAACATGACAGGGGATCTAACTCCGTGTCAGCCTGGGTCTGAATCTCGAGCTTGAAAACCCCTTCCTTTCCTGAAAGCTTGATACCGTTTATGTGGCGGTGACTGTACAAATCAAGTCTATCCATCTTAAGGATTCCTCCTCTCCCTTTCCACACATTCTTCATGCTTTCGACCCCCACCCCCCCCCAAAAAAAAGTGTATCTTCCCTATGACCAAGATGACATCATAATTATCAGGATCAAAGCAAAGGATATGTGGGAAAAGAGCCGAGGACAGGTGGGAGGAATGGGGAGGGGGTGACAGGGAGGCAATAAATTGGTGAACTGTTACCAACTCACAGGCTAAAGCATGTTTATTCAGAGTATGAGTAACCTCCTGAACAATCTTCGGATTGCTGCACATATTGTGAATGTCCAAATCTCCAAGTCCTGCTTTGGCAGCCACTGTTTCCAGGCCACGTGGGTTTGGCACAATCAGACACACAGTGAAGTTCTGGTCACTGTGTGCACACACACACACCTGGAAGGAAAACAGAAAAGGTCAAGGAGGAACATCAAGCTCTGATGCTACTAAGGTATGATCACAACATATTGACAGGTGTGATCACAGTATATACAGGTATGCATCTATATATATATATATAATTTGGGTAATTGTAAAAGGACAGTCTCTTACCTCCCCCTCCCACCCCCCCCAAAAAAATCCAACACTCGTTCAGCTAACACTGTCTTGAGTTTATGCCTAAGTAACATCCCATAATTGGTCAAACTGATCTTCCCACCCCACCCCCCTCCACACACACACAATCCCCCCACCCATAACTAGCACTACTGCATATGCACTGCTACAGGCATGCATATATACACAAATGTGCACACACACACACACATAGAACGCACTTGGTCCACAAGTGGGCACATTTTGAGCACTGTCTCCACCTTACTAAGTGACACATATTCTCCCAACTGCAGCTTAACCAGATCTTTCTTGCGATCTGAAATGGAATGCAAACAGGAAAAGTCATATGACAGTTCTCCTCAACGCAAAAATAAATTCAAGAGAAATCACTTAAATCCAAAAGCCAAAAAAATTACAAATATCAGCAAATATTATACTTTAAACAAATTGTTTTCTCGGATACAAGTTCTCATGCCTTAAGACATGACACAAATTATTCTGGGAATAAAGAAGCAATAAAAAACCAACCAAAAGCAAGCAGGCAAACACAGAAACACAAAACCCCAAAACAAATCCAAATCAAGAACTGCCCATATAAATCACTTCATCTGCTCCAGTTTGTATACTGTAAAACTCCTGAAATTGATTTTTTTTAAACTCACCAATGACACGGAGGCAACCATCACTGTCAAACTGGCCAATGTCACCTGAACAGAAGTACCGTGTCCCCTCAATTGAGATGAAATCTTCCTTTGACTGCTCCTCAAGTTTGTAATAACCTTGAGCTACATTGCCTCCTCCAATAAGGATCTCACCACGAGGACATGGCTTATCGGTATTCAGGTAGCCTCCTGCACAGGCAATGAAACAAAATTTGTGCTCCTTTCTTTCTATTTCAACAACTGGATGCCAGGTTGGATGTGGCTATCCCCTCTGGAATTTTGCTCCCTACTTATTTACAACAAAAACCCTTCAAAAATCATTTTGATATCTGGGATTTTGTTCTCCCACACTTACGTCAAAACAGAAAGGTGCCAAGGCACACGTTCTGAAAAGACGGCTTGGCACATTCTGAAATGTTCAACATACTCACCCTCTGGCCAGTCTCGTAGTCGGAACTCGCAGCAGATCAGGGGTGCACCAACACGCTCCACACTCAAGTCGGTTGCTGTAGAGACCAGAGACAGAGGCAAGTGTTGACAGCAGGAGGAATGTTTAAAAAAGGACAGCTTGCTGAAGATCTCGTTCCTGGTATGGAACAGGTTCATTAATATTTACCTAAATCTTAGTTACCCAAAAAGTTTTATGCCAACATCTTTGTCAGTTGTTACATAATTATATACATATTGTAATTATGACATATTCAACCAATAGCTGGTTAATGGATTAAAACAAAATCCAAGAAGTTAACAGTAACTAATTCTGACTGAATTTTCAATAAGGAGCATTCAAACCACTGCAGACCACTCCAAGCTTATTTACAGATTTACCTCTTTTCTAACTAATGCACTGCATTGAATGACTAAAAGATTGGATTTTTAAAAAAATTAACAATGAAAGGCAACAAGGATGGATAACATACTTGCTGCAACAGTCCCAGCTCCACAGGTTTCAGTCAGACCGTAACCCTGGGCAACAGGGCAACAGAAGCAGATATGCATGAAGCGCTGGGTCATTCCTGAGAGGGGTGCACCCCCTGACAACATCATCCTGATGTTTCCACCCAGCAACATTCTCACCTTCTTGAAAACTGCTCTGTAAAACAGAGACAAAAGTGGCTGTTGAGGGTGGAGGTGGGAATCCTGTCTCACTAAGCTGACAAATCTGACAGCTATCATAAAAACAAGGTATTTAAAAATGACTAAAATCTCATCAAAGACGGTAAAGTTGCTGGGCCATTCTAATTTCTTATCTTTTAAATGCCCACCTCCTCCTGTTTGTATTGTCCTTTATTTTTGTGGTCGTTTTTAGATGATTAAGATCACTAATGCCAGCCTATGGACTAATTAGAGGATACAAACGTCCTTATGAAGCATTTAACCAACAGTTACTGGAAATGAAGTGAAATGGTTATGGTTTTGTAGGGACACTTGTCTTCACTACGATCTGTCTGCCAGTGTATGAGGATCCCCAGTTGAAACTAGTGCTTTAAAATCAACATCCAGCCTCCCATTCAATCCACAGACGACACAGCTGGTAAGCCTGAGAGAAAGAAAGAGCACAACAGTGGAAAGAATTGGAAGGGATTTTAACAGATTTGTCTGTGTAAGAAAAACCCTGGCCTGTGGACTTTAGCCTCTGCAACTTTCTTAGAGTTCAAGAGATGACTGAAACTACTGATTGTAATTAGGCTTCAAAACAAATCCGTTTACTTGTTTAACAAAGGCGTATCATATCCCCTGTCAAGCTGCCTCAGTTTGTAGTTGTAGGCAAACTCGAAGATGGCACGGCTGATGAGACCACCAGAATTCACTTTCTCCCAGACTCCTTTGTACAGGCGGTCCATAATCACCTGCATTTTAAAACAAATTGTGAGGAAGGGAGAGACGTGAAGAAAAAAAACCCAGCTGAGCATAAAATATGAAGAATGTCACACGTCTGCCTTGCTACCTGTCCCTCCAGCCTTTTCTCTACCGTAGCAGGAGTCTAGCAGGTTAACAACTGGGGCCACAGTCACACATCATTTTGCGGCTTTAATTCCAACAAAGCATAAAGCTTGACAAAATTTACCGGCACAGCAGCCATTAGGGTGGGTTTCAGGATAGACACGTCTCCTTTACTGCCCTTCTTGATCTTGCTGGACTGCGGCAGAGACACATAATGTTCTGTATCACCTTTTGTTCTGTTGCAGCAAACGTGTGCGAAAACTTTAGTTTTACAAAAGTGTGCATGTGAAATTCTCTTTGTGTCATCCTGACAAAGGGTAAAGCCCTGAAATGTCGATTCTAAGTCTTGTCTTGTCCATTTTCGCTCGGCTAAGTTCTATTTATCACATTTGCTGGGCCAAATAAAATTCTTGTTTCAGTGCACAGATGTAAATGTCTGTTCAATATTTTGTTTTTCAGTAGGATGGATGAGAAATATTTAAACACTGGTGACTGTAAGCCTGAGAATAAAACAGTTTTAAATAATGTCTCATCTGTACCTGGTCAGTAAGTGTCAAGGGAGAGGAGTATCCAATGCACACACCGTGGGCAAGACAAGATATTTCTGCATCAAGAAAAGAAACTTCACAAAACACCATAATCTGATATCAAAGCGCCGAGCACTTCATGACCCATACTGTACATGCATGATTGAAACACAATAAAGCATGAATTTATAATTTGGCAATAAAATACATGGACCCATGTCCATTCCAATGCCTAGACAAACTTGGAAGTTGCAGATGCTGAGGTCATTCCCACTAAGTTTACAAAGCCATTTGCCAACCACCTTGGGCAACTAAAGGCTTGGTCAGGCAAGCAGAAATTTGTCCCCGTTGCCCAACCAGACAAGTGAACATTTTTGCGGCTATGCCTACTGTACTAGCTCACAGCATGCGCCTTTTGTTTTACTAGAAGTATTGCAGTTGACATCTGCAGTAAATGTGAGGTTTCTTGTCAACTGAAACATTTGTGTTCTGGCGTTTTCTGGTTGAAGCATGCATGGCTGGGTTGCTGAGGTTTCTTTGGAGGTGGGGGGCGGAATCGGTGCTTAACATCCCACCGCAAACTATGTGCATATCAGGACGGTGTTGCTTAGACAAAGTTTACGTGCTGCCACACGTGGGACTGATGGCGCAACACGGGCCTCAGTCCCACCCAGTCACATTATACTGACATCGGGCCAACCAGTCCTAGTACTGTTCCCTGTAGTGCCAGGCGTCTGGCAGGGCAGCTACTAGATTGCCAATTTTTAAGTCTTAGGTATGACTCGGCCGGGATGCGAACCACCGACCTACCGCCTCGGAAGCGGACGCCTTAACCACTAGACCACCGAGGCGGTCTTTTGGAGGGGGGTGGTGGTGGTGGGGTAAGACTTGAGCAAGTGAAGTGCAGATTTAGGAAAGTAGAGTTTTTGAAAATGTTGACTGTGCTTCTAGTCCTGCCAGGTAATAGGTCTGGGTCATTTAGATTCTAGTGGTCTCAAAGAATTTCTAAGGTCAGCTGCGTCAATGTCTGTATCAGCTGTATGCAAGTGACACCTGACATGACAGGAGACAATGTACTCACCGGCACTCAGCTCCAGCACATGGGCAAGAGGAAGATACCCGACGTAGACATCAGGGTGACTGCAGGATCAATACAAGTGACAGGCATTAGGACACCAAGGACGACAGAAAGTCCACTCAGACATGTAGCACTCTATCACGGGGGGGGGGGGGGGGGGGGGGGGG